>VDFB02047397.1:108376273-108736489 GCA_007258455.2 Sequoia sempervirens | reverse complement strand
GGAGGAGCCAAATGAGCTTCCACCGTCACATGCTTGGCCCTGTTAAGTAGAGAATATTAAACTATTCTCGAAACAAAGAGAAGCTCAATAAGGTAATGCACTTTTCAATATAAGAAATGCATCATTTGAAGCATCAAACCAATATGCAGTGTGTATGTATGATTAGTTGTCAGTCTCCACAATGGCACATTTCCACGAATATTTTTTTTTTTTTAAATTGATGCTTCGTCACAATTTTGACGGAAACAACTGACGAATCAACATAAAGGCTCGATGAAGTTGCTATAGCTGTGATGAAGATTTCATCGTAATTCCTTGCCCATTTCGTTGCACGTTCGATGATCTTTCAGTGTTGCTACGACGCTACTCCTTGCCCATTTCATTGCACTTGCGATGAACTTTGGTGTTCTTCTGACGCTACTCCTTGCTAATTTTGTCGCAACGTCGATGAAATTTTGGTGTTGTTTCGACGCTACTACTTGAATATTTCATCGTACATTCGATGAAAGTTTGGTGTTGTTTCGACACTACCCATTTCCCATTCTGTCAAAATTGTGATGAACGTCTGCTGTTGTTTCGACACTACTGCTTGCCCATTTCGTCTAACTGGCGATGAACTTCTGTTGTAATTCTTCGGTGGATACACAAAGTTTTCGTCGATATTCTGATGAATGTCTGAGGTATTTCATGATGGTTCGACTGACGATTCTTCGCCGTTAGTTCAATGTTTAATTCATCATTGGATTTTTGACAAAAATATTTTCGCCATTTCGTCGCTCTTTCGACAAAGATTTGTCGAGTTGTCGACGAACGACCATCAGAAAATGGTATCAAATTCAGTAGTGATTTAGTACTCAAATGAAATTGTTATGCAAGAATTGGCAATAAGCTTGAACTTTATTTTAACCTAAGTCCTCATTCCACGGTGACATAAATAATTCTTAATCCTCTTTATGTTAGTCCTTGGTCAAGCCTACTAGTGTGGCCTTGAACCTAGTTCATGATCACATATATGTTCTCAACCCCTTATTTGTTAAAACAAAAGGTAAATGGTACAGTGGAAATAATGAACAATATGGTGTTTATTATGACTGTACAATGTGATTATGCCAATAAAATTATATCAATGAACTAATGGAGAAGTAATATATAATAAATTGCCAAAGTTATAAAATGTTAAGAAATCGTTGTAAGAAAAAAATTCACCCCAAATAGACATGATCTTGTATTATTCTCAATAAATGAAATGCAATGGTATAATCCACTTATTCCTTTGATAATATACATAATACATAAGTGTACCTATAAAGAACCATCCAATCTACTATCCCATTTCTTGAATATATATGATAATAAAAATAAGAAACCATCAAATAAATTTAAAATGATGAATTATAACTATGAGCCATGGAAAAAATTCAAAACCCCTACATCATCATGGTCAAGCATCTTATAATGTTATGTAACTCCTCTTACACACACATTACATGTCATAAATATCATATACTTGGTAATAATGATACAATTTACCAAAAACCCAATCCTAGGCACTCCATGAGGGTATTGATTTCCTTGTCATAGCACCAAATATGAAAGAAATTGTACAACTTTCAATCTTGCTTAATGTTTTGTAACCTACCTATTAACTAATTTTCTACACATTATCCCAAATATCTTGAAAAATAAATAAATCTCCTCCCTCACATGAGAACCTAACATGGCCTCATTTCATGATGTTTGGGGAAAATACATTATTTATTATCTACATAATTAATTACAATTAAAAGACTTAGGATATGCAAGATGAGTGAAACACCTAGTCCTAACATTTTCCTACTCAAAATTTGCATTGCAAGACATAATATGAAACTAAAAAATAAGTCAAGATCTAGAAGAGACAAGGACCATGGTATCTTTGCACTTGTTAGAATTATTTTCTCATTGTCTTAATGAGATAATATACAACATTAACCAAAGTATCTATATCATGATATTACCACCCTCAACCATCTCATGGATAAAGTGATATTGAACATAAACATGCTTCATATGAGCATGGTATATTAGGTTATTCACTAAATAGGTAGCACTCTAATTGTCACATATGATCCTAACTTTTTTACAATAAAAAAACATGTATTTTACTCCTATTACATGGACAATGCAACTATAGGTTGTTTCTTAATCATCTAATTGACATCTTCTCTACATAGAGAGAACACACAACTATTAGTGGACCCCAACTATCTAAATCACTAAACCAGTTTGAATCTGCAAAGATTTATATATCACTTGAGCATAGTACCCACATCATCAATCTCATGATAAAAATATAATTCCCTCATAAATATTTGAAAACCGTTTTTATATGAGTCTAATTTACTCACTACTAAGGTTAGACATAAAATTACTAAGAACTTTCACTGCTTGGGTAATAATTGTTCTTGTATAGACCATAACATACATTAGGCATCCTATGAAACTATCATGAGAAACACTAAAAATATCCTCCAAATCACCATTTTAATTAATACATTGATATAATGATAACTTACTATTAACAAGTAAGATAATAGTACCATGATGTGATGGTTGAGTTGTGGTGTTGTTATTCTTTCCATGAAGGTTCAAACCCCATTGGAGTGGATTTGTTGAGAATTTATATTGGGGACGAGGTCCCCCATTTGTGACCTCACCAATTCATAGCTCTAGGTCAAAATTATTTAGCTCTCTTAATAAAAAATCTTAGTATTAACAAGTAAAGGAATATTAACTATCTTATATTCATGCATCATGAACCTTTGTAATACTTACTTTGACTTAGAAGCCAAAGCTTTCTACCAAATCAATCAATATCAATATCCATACCTAAAATGTACTTTGTAATCCCCTTGAATCCTTCATGTCGAAGGCACCAAACAACTAATTTTTGAGATCTTTAATCACTTCATTTCTATTTCCAATGAATGTGTCATCAACATACATGACAATTATTAGTACTTGATTACTGGCTATTTAAAATAAATATAATAATTGCATTCACTTCCAAAAAATCCAAGGTACAATAGAAAAGTATCAAACTTTTGAGACCACATCTATGGTGATTGATTTATACCATGCAATGGCCATTTCAACTTGTAAACCAAGTTTTTCTTCCCTTTTAACATAAAGTTGTCAATTTTTTCATATAAATTTCTTCATCTAGATCCCTATACAATAATATAATTTTAACAAATTCATTTCCTCAACTTCTAGATCACAAGCAACAAATGTAGAAAGAATAAATCTAATAAAAGTTCATTTTTCTATAGGAGATAAAATTTCATTGAACTTGACGCACTCACCTAAAATGCCCTTTTTTCCATTATGTGGCTTTTTCCCCACGAGAAGAGAAAACTATGAAATAACCCTTTAGAATTAAAAGGGAGATAGAAAATAAGGGATATTATGATCCTTTGGTTGAAAGAGAGATTAATAAAGAAGATGCATAAAACCTCTTTTAAAAAGGGATAAATAATTATATTTATTAAATAATAATTAAAGGCATCCTTTGTGAAAGGGTGTGATGGTTTGGAAACCACCCCTTAAGGGTTATATACAAAATTTAGAGAAGGGGGTGCATTGAGTGTGTCCAAATCAAGGTAGAGAGTACACGTGGGATTGTCCTAGCCAAGGTTGTTGTGTATGTTGAGTATTTATTATGAAGCATGTTGTATACATTTTGAGTAATTACTCTAGATCATGTTGTATACATGTTGAGAAATTAGACTAGAGCATGTTGTATACATGTTGAGAAATTACTATGGAGCATGTTGTATAAATGTTGAGTATGTTACAAGAGTTTTTCCCTTGGTCTCCTTGTGTTGTGTAGTGCGACACTTGGGTTCATGACATGGCTTAACCGCCTCTTGTGGATCTTGGGCTTAACCACCTCCTGTGGATCTTGGATCTTGTATAAATATTTCGGTTTTATTGAGCATTGATAGGTCAATATTTTGGTGCAACGACAACCACCTATGTATCAATTAGTATTAGAGCTAAGGTCATAGGTTCAAACCCCTCACTTGCACTGGGGGGATTGTTGCAAGATTTTCACCCTTGGTCTCCTTGTGTTGTGCAGTGTGGTGCTTGGGTCCATGACATGGCTTAACAACCTCCTATGGATCTTTGATCTTGTATAAATCTTGCGGTTGTATCAAGCATTGATAGGTCGATATTTTGGTGCAACGAAAATCATTTGTGCAACATAGTAATTACTCTAGAGCATGGTGTATATTTGTGTTGAGCATTGTTATGTTGAACCAACACATGTGTATATCATAATAGTGCATTGTGTTCTAAAAATAATTGTTTCCTCCTAGATTGTTCAATAGCAAGATCTAATAGCAGTTACATCTTCCTAAGGTGAGAGTGGCTTTTCCAATTGTGTGATTTAGATAAGTATTGAAAACCATTGATTCTAAAATATATTGAGAATATTATATATGATTTTGGTGTTAATCTATATGAATTATATACTTGTGTTATTCAATTTATCATGTTAACTATTTATTTTTGAATTAGTACTAAATTATCACATATTTCCTTTTACATTGGTTATTCACATTTATTTTAATAATATTGCAACTTGTAAATTATCTTAAGTCTAATATTCAATCTATTAAATCCACTGATAATAATTAAATTACTTGGGGAGATTAATGATATTAAATTTTCACTAGTCATTCATTGTACATTTCTAATTGTCTATTTTCTTTGAGTTTATTCTTAAACACTCACTTGAAACCAATAGGTTCCTTGACTTACAAAATTCAACTAGTTCTCAAGTCTCACATCCATCCAAGGCCATCAAAATCATCCTATATAGCCCCAATCCAAGACTCATACTCCTTTGAATAAAGAGCTTCCTTCATAAATCTATATTCATTATTAGTACAAGAAGAAATTTATACACAACAAAAATCTAGTGGGGTATACCTATTAACTAGTTTTATTTGTCTTGAGGACTTACAAAAGGGTATAGTAAGATTTTTTTTTTCTAATAGTAAAATACATTTATCCTCTTCATCTAACTTAACATTAATGCTTCATAGTTGACTAAAAATAATATTAAATACATTTAAATTCTTGGATACAAAGAAACGTCCTTGATTTTAAGGACTATAATTATATAAATTTAATTCAGTATTATTTCATAGACATTACTCATTAAGTGGAGGTTAATTTTCACTATGTTCTTGAGCATTTGCATCCATCCAATATAAGGCAACAATGCTAGTAGTGGGTAGTGGGGGAGTTAGTGAAAGTATTTAAGGTGACACTTCTAAAAGAGGTTATCCCATAATTTTCTAGCTATTGTGATATCTATGCTTTGGATGATATTATGGTGGTGGTTCCATCAAATAAGCATCTAAAGTGTGATAGTTATAAGTGTAATATTATTTCTCAAGGTTGCTTGGGGCCTAATTAATTTTCCTTTGTTCCCTTTTAGAATATGTTATTATTTTTTCTCTTTGCATTATCTATGATTTAGAGCTTGGGTTAGATTTAGTTGGTCATTTTTTTAACAAACCTTATGGTATAGGTTTTTTAGTTAAGACCTGTGTAGTACTAACTTAGCTAATAGATATGGTTTTTTATCAATATGGGAATTTTGATTTGATACCTTAGACCTAGGTTCATTTACCTACAACTTCTAGGTAATGTCCCCTTTTCTAGTTTGATTTTTGGTACCTAAACTATGTTCATTACATACATACATACATACATACACACACACACACACACACACACATATATATATATCACATACAATGAATAGGTGTTTAAAGTGGAGGACCAAGTTTAAACCCTAGAGGAGATATGATAAATTATTAAAATTGGGTATAATAACTAGTTGTTGGTTGTCACTCCATAATACTAACTCTTCTAAACATATGCTAGTTCAAGTATAACATTTGAATAATTAAATCATGATTGACACATTAAACACACAAAATACATTAAATGTAGTTGTTTTAAGTTTTAACATTTTCTAAGACCAAATTTCAATATGCCAAGTGTTGCAAGTATGAGCAGTTGGTGTTGTCATTGATGTCAACAAGCCTATGTTTTCGTTGATGTCAATAAGCCTGTGTTGTCATTGATGTCAATAAGCCTGTGTTGTCATTAATGTCAACAAGCCTGTGTTTCCATTGATGTCAACAGGTCTATGTTGTCATTGATGTCAACAGGTCTATGTTGTCATTGATGTCAATAGGTCTATGTTGTCATTGATGTCAACAAGCCTATGTTTTCATTGATATCAACAAGCTTGCACTTTCATTGATGTCTTTGTTATAAGAGTATATAGAGCAATTAAGGAAAGATACATTGCAAAATAGTAGTAAGTAGGTCTATTGATGTCAAAGGGAGAGAATAAACAATGCAAATATTTAAGTCCTTTTCCATTGAAGTCAAAGGGGGAGAGAGAGTCATGTCAAAAAGAAGAAAGTTAAGGAGGAGATAAATTCATATGAGAAAGAAAAGATATAAATGGAAAGAGAGTGTAACAAGCTAGTTGAGGAAGGGTGGTGCAGGAGCACCTTGGCATTAAATGTCCTTAAAAGGAAAAAAATTGCAAAATTTCAAATTTCTATTGTAAAGCATTGTACAAGAGGTCATGATAAGACCTATCCAATTGTAATTGAGTCTTAAAAAGGTTCTAGTAGGTTAAAATATCAAAAATGAAAAAAGGTTATTTTGTTGAAAAAGAGGTAAAAGTGAGAAAAAGCAGGAAATTGAAAAAAAATGCTAAAGATGAAGAGAAACTTCGGTAGAAAGGGTAGTTAGGTAGTTGGAAATGAAAAGGTAGATGCCTTAATGGTGGTATATGCTATATAAACATTGTATTGGGCGAGAAAAGAACAAAACTTTGCATTCTTGTAATCAAATTTTGAAATAAAGACCCTATTCTGCAATTTCCTATATTTTTTTCTTGTTTTACCAGTCTTTGTACGAACTATGCTAAGATCTAGAAGTTATAAATTTTATTGTTTTTATAGAGAAGTGAATAGACCATCATTTATAAGTGTTTTGAAGCGTCTTATTCAATTTAGGAGATTTTGAAAAACAATAATTTAGCAAACCCTCAAAAATAGGGTTTGAGAGTCCTTTAAAGAATAAAGCCTCCATCCCATCGACATAGGAGTAGTTGATCGATGAGATGGATTGAATAAAGTTTATTTTTGTATGTTTAGTGTATGTGTGTGATGGCAAGACTGTGGAAGGTAAAATTGCAAGAATATGGTTGTTGCTCTATAAATTTTTAGAATTTGCATGCATGTAAATGATGCCTCCAAGTGGTGACATGAGGAAATAAGGATAGAAAGAAGTAGGAGATAGTGAAATTGGTTTGTGAAGATATATATTGACATGGTGGAAGCATTTTCAATGATATGTGAGGTTTTTAGAGGTTATTTACAATAAACCCTTGTTTCCATAGTTCAAATTGTGCATAAAGTAGGGTTTTGATGAACAGTGATAATCTAAGATTTTCCTTTCCTAAAAGTTGGTGAATCATGTGTTTTGAGATTGGCTAAAAGACTATTTGAGGTTATTTGGAAAGTTGGTGGTGAATAAAGGATAGTTCATTTGTAATTTAGGCCTAATTTAGTATCCCTTTTCCAGCGTACAGTTTAAAAATATAGTAATTTCTTTAAAGCAAGATACTAAAAGCTTATGTTTGTGTTGACAATAATGGGCCCCTAAAGGTGTATTTAGTTCTGGAAAAATAGATCGGGTTTTCAATTTTCACCTGATTTAATGTATGGAGACCTAATTGGAATTTAGTGTGTGGTTTACATAAGCATGTGAAGTCTGTGTAGATAGAGACTTTCTTGATAGATTTAGTGTAGAGATTTCTTAACAAAGTTTTTAAAAGGTGTTTCTATGTGTGAGAAAAGGCTAGAAGGAAAATTTGATAATTTGACGAGTTTGGGTAATGTGAGTTCTATGAGCAAATTGGTGCTTTGTCTACAAGAAACTAATGAACTAATGGGTTAGTGTTATTTGTGTGTATCCTTGATTTGTTATAAACAAGAATATGGTGATTAAGATGTCTTGGTAAAGTAGTGTTAGTCAGAAAGTGAGAAGGAATGATTTGTTGCCTTGGTTGTGAGTTGTATTAAGGAGTCTATGTTGAAGTATTGATTGGTTCAGTGCCTTAATCAGGTTTGGTGTTGGTATAGATGTTTTTGTGATGGTAAATATGAATTTTCATATAATATTGATGTGGTCTACTGATTTGGGAAAATGGAAGATTGATAGATTTGTGAATAGTTAAAGAAAATTGAGGATTTTGTAAAATTGTTAGAGTCTATGTTGAAGTCTTGTATTGGTATTCTCCAAGTTTGAGTTTGGGATAGAAGTTCCTTGAGTTTGTGTGTTTTGGTATCTGATATTACATCAAAGGGGGAGAAGTAATTTGAAGAGGTGTAGTAGGTTGGTATTTAGATCTATTGTGTCTTTGATGGTTTTTCACATCATGTGTTTCCTTCAATGAAAAAGGGGGAGATTGTTGCAAGTATGAGCAGTTGGTGTTGTCATTGATTTAAAAAAGGTTTTTTTCTCATTGATTTCTTTGTTGCAAGAGTATGAGCAACTGATGTTATGCATGCTTTGATTAGTTGCATTATGTCATCATTAGTAAAGTTACTGGTGTCAACCTCTAGTGTTGCTTTGATAAGCTTATGTATATGGATAGGTGGATGATTTTTTATGTTGTAGTTGGATTGGTGGTGATGAGGAAGTGTTGAAGATAATGAGGATGTGTCTCTGGTGCTTGGTTTCCAAGTGATTTTGAGAAAAAAATGATAAAAAGAGGAAATAGTGTGTTGCAATGGTGTTCTATTTTTGCTTCATATTTATTCTAGGTTGAAGATTTTCTTGTGTGTTTTAGATATTTTGGTGAGATATGTTTAGAGGTGTTATATCTAGAATTTTATGTGTTGGATCGCTATGTAGAATAAGTTGTGTTCAGCAGTGTGTGAATAGTGTATTGCAGAGGTATTTGGGAGAAATGTCTTTGCTATGTGTTTCTTCATAGAGTAGTTTTAGGTCTTGCATATCTAACAGAGTATTGATTGTGTTGGTATCTTTTTTTAGTCAAGATGGTTCAAGTTTTTGTGCTTCATAAGTTAGTTTCTTAAGTAACAATGTATGGAAAAATTATCTAGATGTACTGGGTGTGTACATTCTTCAGGTGGAAGTTGTTGCAAAGGAGTCTATTGGATTTTAGAGTGATTGAGGAATATTCTAGATCATGTTCAAGAATGGTGTGTGGTTTGCAAGTCATCTTTGATTTGAGGAAGCGTGTACTTGAAATTTTAATGGTGTTTACACGAATAATAGTTGACTTGGTGTTTACACTAATTGTGGTGAATGATTATTGTTTAAGGAAGCATGTGATAGCATAGTGTTATAGATTCGGGTCCCAAATAAGGTGTGGTGTGGTCTAATTTCACTTTTTTCCACCACGAAAGTGTTTTGGCATCAACCTAATTTAAATTTGCATGGTTGATGTGCATAACCAACCTTGAAGAAGGGTGAGTTGTTAAGGGATGATAAGATAGACAAGAGAGATGTGAATGATGCAAAGTGCAAAGTTATAGAGTGCAAAATTGAGAAGTGCAATGCGAGCTTTCATGTATTAGATTACTAGATGCAATGAGTATAAGGTTCCTACAATTCTTCTATCAAGTTGTGAAGGTGTTAGTAACATTGTGGTTAATTGTCTATTGCATTGAGATGCTTTTCTCTATGTAACATTCTTCTCTATCTTCTTTTCTACTTTGGTAGTAAGCCTTTCTTATTTGGGTAGTGAGCCCTATTGTATTTGGTGTTGATATTAGTTTATATTGTGAGCTAATCCTCACCATGGTTTTTCCCTTCTTAGGTTTTCCATGTAAATCTGGTGTTCTCTTGTGTATGGTGTTAAGTTGTTTTAGTTTCTGTTATTTTCTTTTCATGCTAACTCATCATAAAAAATTTAAGGTTTTAATGAATGAATGTGGATTTGAATGTGTATGAGATTTTGAAGTTTTAAAGTACAACTGATTCATCCCCCTTCTCAATTGTCTTGTGCATTCAACACCAAGATGAGAATCAAATGACTTACGTGATAAATAAAAATAGTATGTTTATAAAACATTTTCAAAATATATACCTACAAACTATTGTGTTGAAACCAAAATTTAATTAATAACTAAATAAACCACACTAGTTTCAAATATATATATATATATGACAACTAAAATTATGGAAATTATATAAAATGTTTCAAGTTACAATATTTTCTTTAGTTTGAAGTTGATATTAAAAATCATGCTTAAAATATATGTTTGTACTACAATTAGTATGTATTGAAATATTCTTGAACTAACCTAGATTCAATATTTTTAATAGATGAACAACAAAGCCCAAATGAGAGCTAGAAATTCTAAAAATAGATTAAGGATAACACTCCCTCCACTGAGGACCCCAATGTGGCTAGTGAGGTTAAGGATTCTAGTGATAAGATGGTGGCCATTGAGGATTCTCCCATGCAGGACTTACCCAAGGAGGAGCAGGACAAATAGGTTAGTGATCTGGATGAGGAGGATGCGGAAAAGA
Source organism: Sequoia sempervirens (assembly GCA_007258455.2). Taxonomy (NCBI): domain Eukaryota; kingdom Viridiplantae; phylum Streptophyta; class Pinopsida; order Cupressales; family Cupressaceae; genus Sequoia; species Sequoia sempervirens. The sequence goes on along the minus strand of VDFB02047397.1, from coordinate 108,725,839 downwards.
AAAAAGCCATAGAGGAGCCCTTGAAGGTAAACCCTCTTTTCCAGGACTTTTCTTACCTTGATGATGACGCTACCTCCATGTATGAATTATTGGATATGGCTAGATCTAGGGCCACTGGTACCTTTAAATTATCTAAATGGACTCTCTAGGAGTTCAATAAGATTAATATTAAGATCAGAGGTTTAAAGGAAAATATGAAGAATGTTCTGAAAGGTTTAGTGTTGGACATTCTTATAGATAGAATGGTGGACCTTGAAGGTTCCTATCATGAATTTAAGGCTCTGTGTGATGATAGATTGTCAGCTTTGGAAGCCAAGGTTTTAGGCATAAATTTCAATATCAAAAAATTAATGTAGGCATGCCATATATTTGTGAAGAATAACGCAAACTCCTTGGAAGTCCTTTTCAAGAAAATAAGTGAGCTCAGGGAAGATTGGGTTTATTTCTTTGAGCTTATGGAAAAAGAGCACGCAACCAAGGGAAAAGGTAAAAAATATGCCAAGGATGATGACAAAGGACCTGTTGGTAGAGGTTCGGGTGATTGGAAGAAATCATTTGATGCCGAGAAGGAGTTGCTGGATATGGTCGAAAGGCATAGGAACCAACAGATTGAGGTGGCCAATACTTTGAGTGGCTTGAATTAGTGCTTGGTATTTTCTTTGTTACTTTATGTTTCTTGTTGGGTGTATGTTTCTTTTAGGTTTTTTTTTGTTTTGTCACTATTGGGTGATTTTGGTAGTTGATTGCCTTACTTTTAGTGTTGCACTCATCCGGTTGTGTTTTTTAGTTGTTGGGTTGCTGCTAGTGGTCTTTTGAAAATCCTTTCCTGCAACATTTTGTAACTTTTGTTGTAAAGGGTTTTAGGTCCCTTCAAAAATTGTTTTTCCCTTATAATAAAAACACTCCCTCCACATAAAATATGTGTAAGAATGTTAGTGGATGAAGATGATGATGATATTCTTAAGGAAAAACTAGTTGATGTTGTAATTTAGTGAAAGTAGGTGTTATATTGAAACTAAGATTAAATTGTAGTGAAAATGGAAAAGATATGACATGAAAGGTGTTCTTAAATATGTTGAGGAAAATAAAATTTCAATTAGTAATATGAAAAAACTGAGGAATTTTATTAGAACATTGAATATTTCATTGAGAGGCTTGGCCATGTGCACCAAGATGGGGGACCAAAAAGTGGCCACTCCACTTTTTGGTCCCATAAAAAAGAAAATACGAGAGAATTATAATTAAACACACTCACATTATGGGATTTCATTCACATAATGTGATCACATTATAATATGCTTGCATTATGTGATTTCATTGACATAACATGAGCATGTTATAATGCACTCATGTTATTGTTTTGTTTCAAAAAAAATCTTTCTCCTTCAGTGAAACTATATGGAAATTTACTTTTATAATTTAAGTTATATTTCATGTATATAGTTTCAAGATGTTTGAGAATGGTTTTGTATTTTTAGGAGTTGTAAGGAAAATTCTAAGTTTTGGAAGATCTTATAATTTTTCATATTTAGTCAAAATTTAGTAATCAATAGTTCAAATTTCAATAATCAGTAGGTCAAATTTTAGTAATCAGTAGGTCAATTTTTAATAATAGCAAGCTCTATCATCTTTCTATCTATGTATCTCACTCTTTATATATGCTTACGCTCTATACCTCTCTCTCTCTCACTATCTTCATCCCTTTATCTACCTCTCTTTATCTAACTCTCTCCCTTGAGCTCAATAACTATCTCTCCATCCCCTCTCTCTCTCTCCTTCCCTCTCTAATTATCTATATCTCCCTTATCCCTCTCTAACTCTCTCACTCTCTCTCTCTCACTCTCTACCTCCTCTGATTCACTATATCCCACTTATCCCTCTCTACCTCTCCCTTCCCCCTATCTCTGGTCCTCTCCTTCATTCTCTACTTATCTCCCATCTCTCTCTACCTCTCTACCTCTACCTCTACATCTATCCATTTTCCCTCCTTGATATCTTCCCTCTCCCCTCTCTACTTATTTGTATCTCTCTCCTTCTCTCCTTCCCTCTCTCTCTCTCAATCTCTACCCCTTATTCCTTCCCTCTTCACCTCTCCCTCACTCACTCCCTCCCTCTCTACTTATTTCAATCTCACCTCTTTCTCCCTCCCTCCTTCCCCATCTCTCACCTTCCCTCCATGCTCTATCTAATTTTATATATTGGTTCCTCTCCCTCTCTCTAACTACTTCCATCCCTCCTTCCCTATCTACTCTTCATCTCCCCTCTCCTTCCTTCCATATATACTCTTTATCTCCCATCTTCCTCCCATATCTCTCCATGTCTTTCTCACTACCTCTCTCTACTTACCTCTTCATTCCTAAAGAGAGAGATGGATGGAAAATGGAGATAAAGATAAGTAGAGATAGAGAGAGGTAGAGAGAGGGAAGGAGATGCAGAGAGGTGAGATAGAAAGAAGTAGAGAGGGAGAGAGACATAGGGAGGGAGGGAGGGAGAGCTAGATAGGGACATGTGAGATGGACAAAAGTGGAGGACAGGAGAGAGATATGGAGAGAGAGAGAGAGAGAGAGAGAGAGTCTGGTGAGATAGATAGAAGAAAAGAGGGAAGGAGATTACAAAAGAGAGAGAGAGAGGGGAGGGAGGGAGGGAGAGATAGAAAGGGATAAGTGAGATAGAGATAAGTAGAGAGACACACACACAAGGAGAGATAGAGAGAGACATATAGAGATAAAAATAAAGATAGAGATAGAGATAGAGAGAGAGAGAGAGATAGAGACAAAGAAAAAGATAAGGACACATATAGATAAAGAGATAAAGAGAGAAAAAGATAGAGACATAAAGAGAGATACAAAGAGACATGGAGATAAAGGGATGGAAAAAGAGAGAGGAGAGAGGGGGTAGAGAGTGGTGAGAGAGAGGGGATGAAGATATGGAGAGGTAGAAAGGGATAGGTGAGATAGAAAGAAGTAGAGAGAGAGTGGTGAGATAGAGAGTAGAGAGGGAAGGAAAGAGTGGGAGAGAGAGAAAGAGGGGGGAGAGAGGTGATATAGAGAGAAGTAGACAGGGAAAGAGGAAGGGGAAGAGAGAGAGGTGGCATAGAAATGAGGGCAGCGAGAGGTGATATAGAGATAATTAGAGAGGGAAGGAGGAAGGGGAAGAGAGAGGTGACAAAAAGTAGGGAAAATAGAGAGAGAGAGAGGGTGGATGGAGGGAGGGAGAGGTAGACAAGGATAGGTGAGATAAAGAGAAGTAGAGAGAGAGAGATAATAGTGAGATAGAGAAGTAGAGAGGGAACAAAAGAGTGAGAGAGAGAAGTAGATAGAGGGAATGGATAGATAGAGATAAGTAGAGAGGGAAAGAGGGAGGGAGAGGGAGAGAGGGAGAGAGGGAGAGAGGGAGAGAGGGAGGTGTACAGTGAGAGAGGTCTAGAGTGTAATTAATATAGATAGAGTGAGATGAAGAGAGCAACATGATGGGAGCCTATTGATTATTGAAATTTGACCGATTGATTATTAAAATTTAACTGTTTGAAAAAATATAGCTCTTAAAGATCTAAAACCATTATCAAACATCTTGAAACTATATGCATAAAATATAACTTAAAGTATCTTATACTTAAATTTTTATTTCATGTATATAGTTTCACCAGAAGAGAAAGAGAAAGAGAGAAAGAGAAAGAGAAAGAGAAAGAGAAAGAGAAAGAGAAAGAGAAAGAGAAAGAGAAAGAGAAAGAGAAAGAGAAAGAGAAAGAGAAAGAGAAAGAGAAAATAATAATGTTTTCACAATATTATTTTATTTGGAAATTTACAAGTATTTGGCTTGGATTTCCTTGGGCTTCCAAACCAAAGGTTTGAAATGACTTTTCAATATCCAAAAATGTGTTTTTACAAATAGTAAAAAAATAACATAATGTTGACCATGTTTCCATTAGGTTTGCACATGTTTCAATGTCAAGTCAAAAAACACCATGATAATTTTAAGCTCTCTCAAGTAGCTTTGTAACCATGTAATTTGTTTTCACATTTTTAGTATGTTAAGGTTTTCATCTTTAACTTATTTTTCTTAGTGTATCCATTTTTTGTCAAAAACCAACATGTGGTATTTTTGACATTAGTTTTTAATCATTCATTGAAATTTCAAATAAATTACATTTTTAGAAACTAGACTATGTTATACACATATTCAAAAATAATGATTTTTAATCAATTTTCAAAAAATCTAGGGGTAAGCACACTCAATTTTATGTATTTTAGTATGTGTCAGCTTTAAAAATTAGTAAAAAATTATATATTCATTATTAAAATGGAAAAAAATCAGGTATAAACTACATTGTGTTAGCTAATTTCTCACCAAAGAAAATTTTCAAATACTAAAAAAATATTAACATTTTAGGAGGGGCACACCAGACATTATGTTATATTTTTTAAAAAATGATAACTTTATGTTGCCCATATTTTTGAACCCTTTAATGTCTACCATTTTAAAAAAGAATTAGTAGTTTAGAAAGTAGATTCATAGCACTATAACTCCTTTTTTCATTGCATCTTCAAATTTTGAGTGTAACTCTCTTCAATTTCGCATCCAAGATTAGTATTTCTTGATTTTAGAAAAAAAAGTGACCACTTGAGACCCCATTTTTGGTCCCCAATCTTTGTGTACTTTCCCTCTTACTACCACTAAAGTGAAAGGTCTTCTAATGATTTACAATGTAGATCCAAAGAGATCGAGATAGTTGAATGGTGCAAGAAGATGGATAAATGTTATGATATTTCTTGGAAATATTTGTTAAAATTAGAAATATAGTATACCACTTCAAGGAGGTGACCTCCAATAATAAAAAATATATATACAAATTCATCATTGTATGATATGATGATATGGGAGAGAGTTATCTTCCTTACTTATAGGCTAAGTTATGTAGGGACATACCCCTCCATCCTAATTAAGAAGTATTAATGTATTAACTAATATTGATGTTAGGGTTAAGCATGCCACAAGTGTTGGGATTAAGGTGTCTCAACCTTAGAGTCCTAACATTATTTTTAATATATTAGTGTATTTATTTGTATTATTTAATTTCCTATAATTTCATGTCATCAATTTGGACCCACCAGCTTAGTGGCATCCCTGTTGGAGGTGACTGGATGACACATCATCCCAAGTGGAGGTAGGCATCCCACTTTGGAATCTTGGACTTATGAAAAATTCTATGATGTGTCATAAGGCATCTTTGTGAATAGAGAAATTTGGCACTTAAGTTGGGTTATGATAGGTTGTAAGAGAATAGGATATTCTTTGTCAATTATGACAGATTCTCTTACAACTGTAAGTGTTGTAATTATGGAAGATTTTATGATAGTTTTAATGCATCTGTCATAGCTATTATTAGCATATTTTTGACACCCAAGCTTGAGGAGGAAGAATAAAATATTATGAGGGTTGTAAGAGGTGTAAGGGAATATCGTACATGTGTTCAAATCATGTGTATGGTATGGGAGATTGTGCCATGTGTATTTGGACGCCCATCCTCTTCTAGATGCTTCTTTAAGCTTGCATCTCTTTATATATTGTATTCCTTGCATTGTAGAATGCATAGTTTTTTTGTAGGTAACAAAGTGCTATCGTATTCACTCTATAATAGGTGTTTGTTATGAAAAACTTGTTGAAGAATTTTTTTACTTGGAGCTACATTGTATACACTATTTGATATAATACATAATTATTGTCATTTTGGAGGGTGGGTTTTTTATGCAAAAAGGTTTTCCCCACATATATCTAGTGTTATTTGTTTATGTGTACTTGAAATCCTATCTATATGATTCTCTTTCTATAACTATATAAGGTGTTCGTAGAAAATTTTGGTAACTCTCCTCTACTTAGATTAGTGTAGGAAGTTGTTTCCACTCACTTGGCTTCCTTTCAATTGGTATGAGAGCCCGTCCACCCTTGATTCCTTTGTTGGGTTAGAAGGGTTTTTTGAGCTGATCTTTGTTTCAATGAGAGTTTTTTAGAAGTGTGTTCATGACCTTGTTGCAAGCAAGAGATGGTAGGCACATCCAGAAGGATTGAGATGGATAATTTTAATGCTAGAAAATTTGAACCCCGAAAGATGAAAATAGAGGATATACTCATAGAAAAAAATATGTGGGTTGCCATATCCAGAACCAAACCAGCTACAAATACCCAGTAGATTGGGATCTATTGGATCAAAAAGCCAAGGGTTTGATAAGACTTTGTTTAAATAATTTTATTCTCTTGAATTTCCATGAAGAGAAAACTACAAAAAGACCTTTGGAAGAAACTAGGAGACATTTATTAGGCTAAATCCTTGGTGAACAATTTGTTTCTAAGAAAGAAAATGTATTATCCGAAGATGGATGATGAAGGATCCATGGTAGATCATTAAAATGTATTTAACATATTGATTGTTCAACTAGGTTCCATTGGAGATAATATTGATGAACAAGACCATTGTATGCTCCTATTTTATTATTTTTTGGACTCATAGGATCACCTAGTGGTGGATATTGGAAGCACAACAACCAATTTCAAGATGAATGAGGTGGTTGATTTGTTATTATCTAAAGAGATGTAGAGAAAGTCTTCTGAGATGACAATGGAGGCACTTCTTGTTCGTCCTAGACCAAAGGAGAAAGGAAAGAAAAAATAAAAGAAGTCTAAATCCAAGTCTTTGAGGAGGTATAAGCCTCCTAGCAAGAATTCCAAGGTGAAATGTTGGAATTGTGGCAAAACTAGTCACTTTTGGAAAGACTGTAAGGAGGAGGAGAAGAAGAAAAACAAGTCATTCTCTAATTCTAAATTTGATAAATTTTCTCAAGATGAAGCAAAAGAATTTATTCCAGCCTCGGTAACCCATGCATTGGAGGATGTGTGGTTGATAGACTCGGGTGCTTCTTTCCACATGAAGTCTCATAGAGAATGGTTCTCGAAGTATGAGGAGTATGATGGTCATAAGGTGTATCTGGGTGACTATTCTCACCTAAATATTTTTAATTGCGAAATATTCAAAATCATATTTATTGATGGAAGAGTGAAGGGGATTTATTGTTTCTTGCACATCTTGGGTTTGGCACAAAACCTACTTTTTGTGAGTATACTAAATGATTCAGGAGTGCAAGTTTTTTTCTCTAGTGGAGGATGCAAGATGATGAGTGGAGCTATGGTGTTAGGTAAGGGTGTTTGGGTTGGCAACTTGTACAAGTTGGATGCACCGTGCAACATTTCTTGTAATAGATGAAATAAGAGACCTTTGGATTCTTCATTCTCATCATCAAATCATGCAAAGAAGAAATCTATTACAGCTACATACAATGGTCATGCATTTTGGGTACCTAAGGGTGCTCATTCCATGGAAATGAAGCTTCTTGTAGAGAATACAATTCTATGTTACTAATGACTTGGTCACATTAGTGAGAAGGGTCTTATACCCATAAAAAATAAGAGCCTTGTTGAAGGCCTTGATGGTTTTAATCTCAAGTTCAACTTTTGTGAACATTGTGTTTATGGAAAAAAACACCGTTTCTTTTTGCTCTAGTTCTCACAAGTTTTCTAGGGTTTTGGACTATGCTCATGCAAATTTGTTTGGTCTTGTGAATGTTCCTTTGTTATCCAAATTTGTATATTGTGTTTCTTTCATAGATGATTATAGTATAAGGACATTCATTTATTTTCTTAGAAGTAAAACTAAAGTCTTTAGTCAGTTTAAGGAGTTTAAGGCCTTGGTAGAAAATTAGACTAGTAGAAAGATTAAATGTTTGAAGACTAACAATGGTGGCAAGTTTTTTTTCTACAGAGTTCAAAAAGTTCTATAAAGAGCATGGGATTGAGATACATAAGAAAAATCCATACAACCCACAACAAAATGGAGTTATAGAGTGATTAGTGGGAAAAATAGGGTTTACCAAAATAAAAATGATAGACCACTAATTCTCTCCCCTAAAGATGTTATTTTGTGTGTGATATGGTGTAAATAACAATCAAAAACTAATCCTAACTGTTAGAGCAACTCTGAGGGGAGTTTTTAGAGCTCAAAATGATGTGTACCTTGCTGCAAGAAGGTTGTTTTTAGGACACAAAGGACTCATTCGCCTTTAGTGGTGAATGGGTCCCTATTAGGTTTTCTAAAATTGAGATTTGGGTTTTGTTCCCTAATTCCTACATGCTCAACTCCTTGGTTGTCAACTCTTGAAAACTTGTAGCAAATTTTGTAACCTTCTTTCTGTGTTCTTGCACTATAAATGACAATTTTGCAACTTGAAAACTTTAACAATTTTTCTTCAAACTTGTTCTCCACTTGATCTTCAACCTATAAATATATAAATACATATTCAAGAGAAGAAAAACTTGTTGATTATTAGTGAATAGGGTTTTTCCTAATTCAAACCCCTTGTAGGTAATTAAACCAAATGATGAAATAATGAAATTGAAGCATGAACATGAAATGATGAAATGGTGATACCTTGGAAGTTTTCTTGGAGTATAAATATGCAAACTAACATGAAGTGGCTATGAAAAATGAAAATATTGATCTCAAATAAGATGTGCAACAATTCTTGCAAGTGGATCTTCAATGCTATATAAACTATCTTAGTTCAAAAACATGCTTGAATGAACTATGCCTTTGACATGATGAAATGATCTTGAATTGTTGCAATGAACTCTTGATAATCTACCTTTTAATGCCTTTTAAAATGCTCTTTAAGTGCTCTATAATGCTATTTTAAAGTATTAGGATGCTCTCTCAAAGTTTCTAGGATGCTTAGGATGAAAATATGTGAATTAACCCCATATTTATACTAAATTTAGAGATTAACCCCAAAGTTCAAATAATTCAAGTTGACACCAAATCTAGAATTAAAAAGCATTAGAATCCTGTCAAAATTAAATTCAAAAAGAGGTGTCCTATGTGAGGAGGACCCATTCACCACTAAAGGTGAATGGGTCCTATCATAAGTTTCTAGGACCTTGCTTCAGGGGGGTTGAAAGAACATAAAAAAACGACCTCAAAAATGCATAGAAAGGGGGGTCCTATGTGGAGAGGACCCATTCACCACTAAATGGAAAATGGGTCCTAGCATCATTTTAAGTACATTTAAGTACATTTTGTTAAAAAGAGGCTCTAGATTAATGTGAATGTGTACAAGACATTACAATGCTAAACCAAGCCACAATTAGGTTAATTCAATATTAATTATTCTCAAGTTAGGTAATGAAAAGGGATAATTTTTCCATTACTACATTTTCCCCCACTTTAGTGAGAGTTTTACCCACAAAAAACTCACACTAAAGTAGGAATTCAAGACACTTTAGTATGCAGCAATAACAAAGATATATAACCATACCATGTCAAAGGCCAAGAAAAACAAAGAAAAAACAAAGGATCAAGCACAACCATTCCAACATGATGTGGAACAACGTTGTTTGTTTGTAACATATTTTGTTCACTTTGGGGTAGTGGAACCTCAATTTTTCCACTAGGTGAGTTGTCCCAATGAGGTAGTTTAGTGAGAAAGGCATGCTAGTGTGTCGGCTTCTCACCATACAATGAGAAATCCATGCCAGTGTGTCGACTTCTCATCATACTAACCATACCAAAGTTATCCTCCTGATAACTTCAATAAGGCACCACAATTCTATACTTTTTATGCTTTTGAATGTCATTTCAGAAATTTTTTCTTAAAGGGGATTTTGCTTGGTTTGTGTAAGGTCTTCTTCTTAGGGAACATTGTGTCTAATGTCTCCAAGAGAGGACAAGTCAAGAATATTAGATCTCCACTTATGGGATGCCTCTCATTTTGCATCATGACATGAAGGGAGATCATATGCTTATAAATATTGCACTCTTAGAGGACATCAAACCCAATGACACCACCAAGAAAAAGGAAATCCACGCCATGAAATATGCCAAAAAATGTCATTGATGTGTGTCCCCACTTTAAAGCAGTTGCTAACACCATTACTATGAGAAATTGCTTTAAAGTAGCCAATGCTTGTTCCTAAGACATGAGATATTTTCTCAGAAAACCCTATGCCAAGTCATATGTTTTTGAAATAAAGCTACATCATGAAATAGGAAAGAAGGGTTTCCCCATAAATACATAAGGGATCTATGGATTTGGGTTCAATATGTCTTTGCTACATTGTTGTTATAGATCTCAAAAATGTCATCATTCCCCAAATACTCATAGAACTAGAAGAATGGCACAAAGAGAGTGAAAATAAAGAAAAATCCTTTTGGTTTAACATGGAAGAGACCTAAATTTCTCAATTCATTTTGTCATCCCCAAAAGGAAAACACAAGACAAATGAAAAAGATAAAGGGAAATCTTTTGGGTCAACATGGAAGAGACATGGATATGTTAATGCCTTGCATCATCCCCAAAAGGAAAATACAAGACAAATGAAAAAGATGTTGACAACATAGAGAAGAATGTAGGTACATATAGAGGAATTTCACAAAGAGAGAGAGATACATCAAATGAAACATCATGGGGGATCACATTACACACATGCAATCACATAAAGAAACATGACAAAGTAAAATATTAGTAAGGGACATGTGAGTCAATCTAAAGCAACTCACTCGCATCCCAATCTCAGTTTGTATAAATGAAAGGTAGAAAACTAGCCAAAGGGATAAGAGCAAGTGCCAAACTAGGGGAAGCACCAAGTTCAACACTCTTTTTAGGATATTTGTCATTTGAGTTCAAAGAGGAAGAAAACAATGTAGATAACTCATCATGCACTTCTTCATCAATCTTTGTAGTTTCAATTTCATTATCTAAATTAATCACAACAGGAGGTCGAATGACAATGTCCATGGAATGTTCTTATTTATGTTGTGGAAAGGGTGGTCATCATCCATTGCTTAAGGTAAGTTCGTATTTTTATTTTCTAAGTTGTTCTTGTCTTCTCGATTTTGCAACTTACGATCAATAGCACAACGTTTATGCCTATGCTCTCTAGCACTTAGATCTATTTTTTATCTATTGTCAATTTGTGTTTGTGTAAGAGTGGGTTTTTCAATCATAGGTTCCTTCTCTTCCTTCGGAGGAATAGGAGAAACAAAAGTAGCTTGTTCAACCACTTTCTCTTTAACTTTGTAAAATTGTTTGATTTTAGGAGGGACAACATGATTGTTTTGGTTATCTTGCAATCTCTTGTAGGAAATGATAGGACTTTCTATAGGTTGTTCTTGGATGATCAGAAGGGATTTCGATTCAATCATTGCTTCGTCAAGGATAGGTTTTTCAGTTATAGGTTGAGAAATATTTTGAAGGGATAATTCTACTATTTTCTTTGCTTTGAAATTTTGATATGATTTAAAAAACAAGTCCACATGAGGTTTAATAGGTTCCATAGGCTCAGGCCAGAAGAAATCTAAAGAAAAGTTCCCCCGAGCTGACATAGGATTAAATCCACTATGATGCATAGTAAATATATCATTTCCAAATGGAAAATTTAGAAATTTATGTACAACCAAAGGCATGGCATTCATGGAGTGAAGCCATGGATGGCCTAGCTTCACACAAAATTGGTCTAATTCTAGGATGATGGTGAATGAGACATTTAATGTTTTTCGGTCCAAATTTTAAAGGGAGAACTATCGAGCCAATCATAGGACAAGCAAAACTATTATGCATCTTGATCCATATTTTCAGTTTGTCGTATGTAACTTGATATAGTTCATGCACATATAAGATTTATCCAGTGATCACATTCTCTCCACATATGGGATCAATCAATATCCCATTAGTGAGCTTATCATTGATTCAACCAGCTATGTAAAGAGGACCATCAGATGCATGTTTATGTATGTCATTTTGTGAGAAAGAAATTTCAAGATGCTTTTTAGTTGATCCCTTATAAGGTCTAGCTTCGATAAATGCTATTGTTTCAATCGATTGTTCTTCATTGATATATTGTGTGTTTTCATCATCCATGTCAACCTTCATCACATCATTCTTCATTTCACTAGCTTTGACAAATGAAATAGTGTACTTGGGCATGGGATTTGTAAATATTTGTAAATTTTGGTTAGGAGGGGCTATAGACTTATTACCTTGATCATTCGCACGTCCAATTTGTAAGTGATTAAAATCAATAAGGGCTTGCACAATATGTTTAAAATGCTTACAATATTATGTACCACACCCATTTTTTTGATGATAATGACAATAATCATTTCATCAAAAGCCTTTGGGAAATGGTATATTAGGATCACACTCTCTAATAGGAGGTAAGATAGGCATGTTCTTCTCAATAAGCTGCAACATGATATTATGAAGGGTATCAGGTAAAGGAGTGAACTCTCTATCCCTATCCCCAAAAAGATTTTTTTGTCTTTATAGTAGCCACTTGGTTATTAGTTTGATGACTTTTTTGAGTGGAATTTAGTTGTAAAAAGCCCTTATTTTTCTTCTTGAAAGGCTAGTAACTATTTTGAGTGGTGGTTTTGGAATTTTCAAGATGATAAGGGGAATTTTTCACGTCACGACCACAAGTCATATTTTGATAATCACAAAGGGATGCACATAATTTTGTAAAGGATGGAAATATAAACATTGAAAGTTATCTTTGGAGTTTAATTTGTAAGTTGGAAATGAAAATTCATTGAAGGTCGACATTTGGAATCTTAATGTTTACTTGTGAATAAAGTGTTTGGTATCTTGCTATGAAATTGGTCACTTTCTCATCCTCTTTTTTTTTGCATGTCATTAAATCAGCTAGGGTCATCTTAGGACCCATATAGATATTGAAGTGGTTGTAAAAGGCATCAAAAATTTCATTGAATGAACCAATTGAATTATTCGGTAAAGAAGAGAACCACTCTAAAGCAGTATCTTTCAAGGACCTAGGAAAGAGCTTAGCCAATAGTTTATCTTCAAAGATGAAATCACTACACAAGGCTATAAAAGTGGAAACATGGCTAACATGATCTCCTTTTCCACCATATTTCTAAAATCAAGGAACTTCAATACCTTATGGTATTTGTGCTCCTAATATGTCCAAAGATAGTGGATTGGATTTAATGTATTGCAAAGGTTAATTGTTGTTTTGTTGTAAAGTTGCAACTTGTTGAAGGGATGCCATAGTTTGCAAAAGTGAGTTAAGGAGGAAATAATTTTGATTGTAAGGTTGAGTGGAATAAGGTGGAGTGGTGTATGTATGTGGAGGGCTAGTGAATTAAAAGTTGGTGAAGGTGGATTGTTGAGGAGTTATTGTGTTTTTTTGGACAAAACTAGAAGGGTTTCCTATGAGAATACCTAAGGAAGTGTACATAGTGCTAGTGGGTATGATTGTTGTGGTTGGTTGAAAGGTTGTTGAAGGTTGAAGGGTTGTGGTAGGTTGAAAGGTTGTGGTAGGTTGAAAGGTTGTTGCAGGTTGAAGGGTTGTGGTAGGTTGAAAGGTTGTTGTAGGTTAAGTACTAGTGTATGTAGGAATGGACATCGGTATCGTAGAAGATGGAAATAGAATTTCACCTTGGCTTTGAGTGAAGCCAAAATCTTGAGTACAAGTAGTTATGGTATCGGGATGGTGTATTTAACATTATGTGCATTATTTGTAGGAGGTGAAGTCATGTGAAATGAAGTATGCAAACTATGATCCATGGAGGGTTGATTATCAACACTATTAGAGAGAGATTTAGAAAACCCAAGATCCATGGTGAGTGAGATATCGTGGGATGATATGAGCCTTGAATTACGTGGCCTTACAATAGTATTGCTAATAGGACACCAAGTTGTAAAGCTCATGTAAATTTTACAAATCTAGTGTGCAAACCCTAAATGAAAAAGGGAAATGCAATGACCCAGAATGAAATGCAATTTTCAAATTCTATAGAATGTAATAAATTGAAAATGTTTAATGTTTCCAATGCAATTTTTTTTTTGACAATGCACTAAAATGAAACAAATTAAACTAGATGCACTAAATTTGATGAAACAACAAATCAAAAGATTGAAACAAGAAAGTAACAACAAACAAAAGCCTAAAACTAAGATTTCAATTTCCAGAAATTGCAAATTAGGATCTATCAGGGACTCATTCACTAGTAAGGGTGAATATGTCCCGGTTAAGTATTTTTGGAATGTTTTTGCTGATTTTTTAGTGATTTTTAAAGCTTTTCAAATGCTAGAAAGTTCAAGTCAAGTCTGATCAGGGACTCATTCCCTAGTAAAGGAAAATGGGTCCTTTATTAGGCTTTTTTAATCGTTTTTGAATGATTTTCAATCTTTCTATAATGTCTTTCAATTCTAGGTCTGAGATAGTAACTTTCAGTTTTAGATTTTCCAAAAATTCAATGTGAAAATGCAATGAAAAGACCTAATTTGAAATGCAATGTTTTTTTAAAGAAAATATATGAGATCTAAATGGTATGCAAGATGACTGCTTTGTTTTTGTATTTTTCAGATTTAAGAAATGTAAAACAATGCAATTCTAAACCGTAAATGAGATGCAAGTTTGAATGAAAAGTAATAAACCTTAAATAAGATCTAATTAAATGAAAATTAAATGTAAATGAATGCAATATCTAACCTAGGATGCAATGAAAGACTTCAAAATTAGAAAATTGCAATATTCAATATGTCAGGTTCACTATTAATGATTAAGGGGAAAATAGGGTTTTCCAAAATCAAAATGATAGACCACTAATTCTCTCCCCTAAACATGTGATTTTGTGTGTGATATGATGCAAATAACATTAATAAACTAACCCTAACTATTATAACAACTATGAGGGGATTTTTTAGAGCTCAAAATGATGTGTACCTTGTTGTAAGAAGGTTGTTTGCACAAATGACTCATTCGCCTTTAGTGGTGAATGGTTCACTGTTAGAATTTTTGAAACTAATATTTGGGTTATGTTCTTTGATTCCTACACTCTCAAATCCTCTGTTGTCAGCTCTTGAAAACCTGTAGCAAATTTTGTAGCCTTCTTTCTGTGTTCTTACACTATGAATGACAATTTTGCAATTTTTCTTCAAACTAGTTCTCCACTTGATCTTCAACCTATAAATTTTTAAATACACATTCAAGAGAAGAAAATCTTATTGATTGTTAGTGAATAGGGGTTTTCCTAATCAAACCCCTTGTAGGTAATTAAACCAAATGATGAAATAATGAAATTGAAGCATGAACATGAAATGATGAAATGGTGATACCTTGGAAGTTTTATTGGAGTATAAATATGCAAAATAACATGAATTGGCCATGAAAAATGTAGATATTGATCTCAAATAAGATGTGTAACAATGCTTGAAAGTGGATCTTCAATGCTACATAAACTATCTTAGCTCAACAACATGCTTGAATGCACTATGCCTTTGACATGATGAAATGATCTTGAATTTCTGCAATAAACTCTTGATAATCTACCTTTGAATTCCTTTGAAAATGCTCTTTAAGTGCTCTATAATTATCTTGTAAAGTATTAGGATGCTCTCTCAAAGTTTCTACAATGCTTTGTAGTGACCCTCTCGCTGTGACATCCTATATTAGTTGTTTTCAGTTTGATTCTGCCTGTTAGATGCTTTAGTTCACTACGATACTATGTTGTGTATTCTTAGTTAGAACTCTAACATTATGTTGTTTTTATACTCTATGGATGATATATTGACGTCCTATTTATCTGGTTGTGTTTTTGTGATGTTATTGAGATAGACATATATCTGATATGGTTTGTTAGCTTACGATTTTTTCATGTGGTTGTTATGTTGAGGTGATTAGTTTGATGATACTGTGATAGATTCATTCATGATGTGGTTTATTGTTTATGCCTATTGTTTATGATTTATCTTGCTTGGGTGTGTCGGTGAAGAAGACAGTGTGGCATTACTCATTCGTGGGTACCCTGCTACGCTGCAATTCTTATTCACGGTGTGTTTTCTAACATGAGTATATATATATTGTTTTGTGTTTGCGAATATAATATTTAATTTTATTAAATGCTTATTAATGTTTTAACTAACGTTAATGATTTAATTTATTAAGTTAAATTAAATAAGTTATTAAATTTATCTGTGAAAGTTATTTCTTTGAAATGTTTTATTTAAAATATTAATATCGCAGATTTATTTGCAAATTTGAGATAAACGAAATTGATATTTAAATGGAAAGATATTTTCAGCTGGTAATGAATCTTAATTGACAGTTAGATGTTTGTTCTGATATTTTAAAGAATGAGTTAACTAGTTGATCTATTTCCAATGCAAAAATGATCTGTCAGTTGAGTTTTATGATTGGAAAGTGATTTGCATGAATTAATATCTTTTGAAAAATTGGGTATTGTGCATACATTCACGGGAAGAACTTCATGGTAGTATTTTTTAGCAGATTTTTCACGGCTATTGCTTCAGAAGAAATTTTCTTTTAAGATTTTGTTTACAAGTATGATTTGAAGCTAGATTGGTTTGAATTTCACCGTCGAAGTCTGGAAAATTGAGAGTGGAATCAACAAAGGTTTCAGAATTTGTTTCAGCTCGAAATTCAAGATTAACCAGGTTTTCTTCTTTTAAAGTTTTTGTAAAATTTCTTCTTTGAACGTTTGGAAAGATTAATGGTTTGTCAAACCTGCAAAATAAAATAGAAAAAAAAATAATTAGAATAGGCAATCAGATTTTATTAAAAATACAAATTAATGAAGCTGCCAAGAATTCATGAAATTAGAACATAGTATTTGTTCTTAGAAATTGAAAACCGAAGTTGAATTCCCCTGAATCTTCGTTGTTTTATTGAAAATAAATTTAGGCAATATTTAATAAAGTTTGATGTTCTTCGTGTTCATGGAATCTTAAATTCAGGATTTTAGTCGTATTCTTCTTTCTTATGGAATGGGTTTTGTATATTTAAAAAAAAAAAATCCTGATATGAGAATTTAGATGACTGTAGATGATACAAAGACCTTATTGTATTTGTGAATCTTTGTGTTATGAAATGCAAATTTTCTGAATTTAAGAAAAGGACTCTTTTGTCATGGATATTACGTTGAAGTCAGACTTTTGTTATATTTTATTAATAATCTACAAACATATCTTTGTATATAGCACACCCGAGGTATAAAGAGGGATTATATTGATCTATTATTTGATAACCGCCATGGATAGAAACCCTTGTATTCAATATTGTTTTGTACGCTTATGGTATGTTGGTAATTTCTTTGTTTATCACCTATAGAGGCACAACCTTCTAAAGTATATCACCTGACTTTGTGATTGATATTTACTTTATACTTCCGTGACAACTGAAGAATCCGCCTAAATTTTAAAGTGATTGATAAATTCTATTTCTATATGTGTTGTAATAGCGCCGCCCCAGCCATGGTTTGATTGCTATGCAATTTATATAATAATGAACAGGTTCTTATTTGGTGTATCAAAGATTTAAAGAATTATATGCCGCTAAACCCAATGGTACTAGTCTTTAATCTCATAGATAATTTATATATAAAATCAATGGGGGTAAAAGGCGTGTTTAAGAAGATATCAGAAAATTCTTTTAAAATCTAAAATTTTGTCAAATGCTTTTTTGGGAATTCCACGCTGATCTCCTCCTACATATTTCTAAGTCTAAGCATGATATAGATTATCAATTATTTTGATATCTATTCCTTTGAATAGTAGACGCTTTAGGGTTTTACTTTCCTACTATTATGTTGGCTGTAGAATGCAGATTACAACTGGTAATTTGACTTATTTCCTTTGTTAAGATGCCTGAACATGTCAATTCTTTCTATTATGCGATAGAAATGATTTGCTTACACCTGTGTTTACCTTATCATCTTGCATGCATTAGACGCTTAGATTATAAGTGTTTCTAGTTTCAAGTTAGAATATTTGAAGTTATAAATTTAATGCATGGATTTAAAGACCAGTTTTATTTTTCTTTTTCCTGATAACTACTGTTTATTATATACGTGGTGTATAATATATTATCCTTTTATTGTCTATCGGCTGTAGAAAGTGTATTTAGTTGATATTAAGTTTTGTCTTCTGAGACTTATCGATATATGTTATCTCTACAGTCTAATTTAAACTTTGAATTTTATGCATGATGTTCTGTATATTACTTTTAGCTATGAGTTCTATTTGAAAGCTATTACTTTTAATAGTAGAGCGAATTCTTCTTTGCATGTAACTTCAAAAATTTTAGTGGCAGTTATCTTGTTTTAAAATCATGATTACTTAGCTACTAGTTGGGAGATAATTTAGGTGCCTGTATTGATCAAATGTAAAATTATAATTAAGAAAAGATAGGATTTAAACTTGTATGTATTTTATAATGTGATTCTTTTTAGTTAGAAATTAAATAATACAAAGACTCTTCGATATCAATATTTATATATATTTATACTTTTAGGAAGTTGTAATGCTTTCTAAGTAATTGATTTTTAAATGTAAAAAGATTTATATTTTTCCTTACTCTTTAAATATTGATGTATTTACTTTGAAATTATAAAATAATCAATAATACCAATAAATTGTTTATTATGAAATTTTAATTTTTGATTATTGGAACATTGTAATTATTGAGTAAGTATATATAATGTTATTGTGTTTCATATCATCCCCTTTTACCTTTTACCGTTAGGGAGGTGAAAATCAAATAGATATGATTATTTCATTTTATTTATGTTGATCAAGTATGATGGTTATTATTATTTGGGGTATAGCTTTGTACCATTTTGTGGTCTTTTGAAGTGACATCCTAGAGATTGGGATTGCCTCTAGTGAAGGACATAAACATTCTATTTTTGATTTTTGTGCTGGATAGCTACCCCTAGATTGGTTTTATGTTGATTTATGTTATAGAAGAGTGGCTTGCGATAGGGGCCGAAATCCTAAAGTGATTGTCTGGGTAACCTATTGTAGGTGTGTTAATTCAGTGAAAACTTAACTAATGAATTATGGGTTGGGAAGTTATTAACACTAATTCAGATAAAAGTGTGCCTCACCTACTATCTTAACGCTCGTTCAGGTTGAGAAAAGGTTGAGAAGGCCTGAAATGGCAAGTCGTCATCTTGTCCTCTTGAAAGATGAAGTGACTCCACATTGGTCTGCATAGGGGCCGAGAATCGGTAGAGGCTACCAGGGTAACTCTTGGAGAGAGGGCCAGTAGTCTAGGAAGATTCACCAGGGTAACCTATCCCGACAATGTGATGACACTCTTAGTCTATATCATGATGGTATTCCTTATGTTCTGATTTCTATTTAATGTGATATGTTATTGGAATTGTATTTGTTCTGATTTGTAAACGTTATGTTGTGATGTGTATTTGTAAACCCCGTAAACATGATGTTTTGTCTTCTTTGCTTGTGGACCTGTCATTTATCTCCTAGCACAGAGGGAGTGGACCTTTTGGTTCCACGTGGTCGGGAGGAAACCATGCTCTATCTTCCTTATATTTTCATGCAGATGATCCTAAGCTTATAGCTAGTTCTAGTTACTTCTTTGTTCGTGACTAATGATGCAGAGCTTGTTCGTGGATAATTGTGCCAGATGTTAAATGAACACTATATGCTTTGTAAAAGTTACCTCTTGTACAAGAGTATTTATATTGTACCATCTTTGGATGTATTGAGATTTATTAAAATCTCTCTTGTTGTAATCTGAACCTATGGATTCTCGAATGTAATAAGTCTTGCAAATTGAACCATTCTTGGTATTAAATTTGTATTATGTTTTTGGTAACGTGTTGAGTTTATGTGTAAGGTTTAAGTAACATCGTCTTAGAAACCTTATGGCAATTGTGTAACTAAATATCTTTAAAAAAAAAAATTGTTCAGTTAATTTCACTCTTAACACTATGTTTTAACAGTTACCAAGGTGGGGCGTTACATGCTTAGGATGAAACTATGTGAATTAATCCCATATTTATACTAAATCTAGAGATTAACCCCAAAATTCAAATAATTCAAGCCAACACCAAATCTAGAATTAAAAAGCACTAGAATCCTGTCAAAATTAAATTCAAAAAGAGGTTTCCTATTTGAGGAGGACCCATTCACCACTATTAATTAATGAAACCCTAGATAAGTTTGAAAGTGTATTACAATTCTTTACAACACCATAAATAAGGTAAAATTTAAGTATATTTTGTTAAAAAGGGGCCCTAGATTAATGTGAATGTGTACAACACATTACAACACTAAACCAAGACACAATTAGGTTAATTTAATATCAATTATTCCCAAGTTAAGTAAGGAAAAAGGATAATTTTTCCGTTACTATATAGATAGGATGAGTAGGATGTTGATGGAGAGGGCTAGGAGTACGTTGAGTGTGTTGGCCTTGAGAAAAAGTTCTAGGCTGAAGCAATAGCCACTGCATGTTATTTGATCAATAGATTGGATGCTTGTTGGAAAGACACCGATGGAGGAATGGTTTGGTAAAAATCCTTTGATGAGATATCTCAAAGTATTTGGTTTTGAAGCTTATTCCCATGGTCCAATTGAGAAGAGGTCAAATTTGGGGAACACAACAATTAAGTATATCTTTATTGTCTATAGTGTCAGTGTGAAGAGGTACAAGATTTAGGATCTAGAGGCTTAGAAGGTTCTCTACAATAGAGGTATAATTTTTAGAGAGATGAAACCTTCCACTATTGAGCTATAGCTAGAGAAAGAGGTGAAAAAGAAGGAGATAGTTCATATTCCATCTACTCTTACAAAAGATGAACTACACACTTCTATTGGACCTAATGATGAGGAGAGCTCGCTTAGTAGATCTATTTTTTTTTTTTTGAAGAACCTCATTCTCAGCCTTTGAGGAGGTCTACATGAGTTAGGTGGCAACTAGAAAGGTTTGGTTATTCATTATTGGATTCCAATTATATTTTTTATTTGATTGCTAACACTAATGATCCTAGGAATGTTAGAGAGGCTATGGGTATGAGTGATGCATATTCTTGGATGAAAGCCATGGATGGGGAGATGGTTGCATCAAAGAAAAAAATAATTGGGATTTGGTACCTTTGCTTGTTGGAGACAAAAAAAATCATTGTAAATGGGTGTTCAAGAAAAAATGTGATCTTGATGGTAGTGTTGAGAAGCATAAAGCATAGTTGGTTGCTAAGGGGTTTCTT
The DNA here is from genome assembly GCA_007258455.2 of Sequoia sempervirens. Taxonomy (NCBI): domain Eukaryota; kingdom Viridiplantae; phylum Streptophyta; class Pinopsida; order Cupressales; family Cupressaceae; genus Sequoia; species Sequoia sempervirens. Next base: position 108,704,739 of record VDFB02047397.1, on the reverse strand, counting down.
GGGTGAAGGGAATTGATTATGGTTATATATTCTCTCCTATTACAAAGCTGGCATCTATCTGTAGGTTCTTTTTATCACTTGCATCAATGCATGATTTAGAAGTGGAACATATTGATGTGAAGAAAATATTCCTTCATGGTGACCTAGAAGAAGATATTTTCATGTCATAGCCAGGGAACTTTGTTGAAAAAGGAAAAGAAAATTTGGTTTGCAAACTAAAGTAATATTTGTATTGTTTGAAATAGTCTCCTAGAATGTGGTACCGAAATTTTGATACCTATGTGTTGTTATTGAGACTTTTGAGATCTAAATTTGACCATTGTGTGTATTATAAATATAATAATGGCCACATTCTCATTATTTTTTTATATATAGATGATATGTTTCTTATTGGGAATGGTAAAATTATGATTTTAGCTTTCAAGTTCTAGTTGTCAGCACAATTTGAGATGAAAGACCTAGGTGTAGCTAGGTACATTCTGGCGATGGAGATCACAATAGACAAAGCTAACAAAAATATTTAGTTAAGCTAGAGAAAGTATGTGAACTTAGTGTTGGAGAGATTCAACATGACAAATTGTAGACAATTAGTTGTTCCTATAATGTAGGGGATGAAGTTTTCTATGAATGATTTTCCAAAATCTCTTGTTAATATGGAGGGCATGACAAAAGTACCATATGCAATTATTGTTAGCATATTGATGTATGATATGGTATGTATGAGACTAAACATTGACCAAGAAGTGGGAGTCCTTAATTGTTTTATGGATAATCTAAGATGGATACATTGGGATGCAGTTAAGAGAGTGTTTAGATACTTATGGGGTACTTATGATTATTCCTTATGTTTTCATGGTAATCCTACTAGACCTCAACATTTTGTGAGTATTCGTGGATATGTGGATTCATATTGGGTAGGTGATATTGATTATATAAGATCCACTAGTAGTTACATGTTTAAGATTGGTGGTGCTATTAGTTGGATGAGTAACCACCAAGTTGTAGTCACTTTATCCATGATAGAAAAAGAGTACATGGCAGCCACTCATGCTTGTAAGGAATCCATTTGGATTAAGAGATTGTGTCCTAATTGTTGCAAGAATGAAAGTGTTGTGGAAAGATTGCTAGTGTTGTCATTGATGTCGACCAATCAAATGGTTATCTACTACTTGTTGATGGCTGTATATGTCAAGGAAATTGAGAAAATTGTAATAAAGATATGATGCATGTGTTCAGTGGTTTCTCTGGTTTTTGGTTTGAATTTTCTCATGTGGTTGTGTAGTTTAGATATGTTGTTCATGGTTGTTAGTAGATGTTATATCCATATTTTTGGTTGCTGATTTGTTGTACAGTGCAAGTTGTGCTCACCAATTGTGAACTATTGTTTTCTATGTTTCTCGTTGAGGTCTGGGTGAAATGGTGTTGGTAAGGATTTCTCTTTGATGAAGTCTTATGACTTGCAGTTGTAGAATTGTGGTTCCCTAGTTCTATTGAAGATAATTATGGCATTTGGAAGATTTGTGCTTAATGGTTCTACGTGTTTTACATTGGATTGGATGAACTTGTGTGAAATATTACTTTTGAGGATGATGAAGCATGTTGGATATTTTTTAGTCCCTTGAAGCGTTTGTTTGGGTCACCCTCATTCTAATTCCACCCTAGGATGTTTTGGTGCTGACCTAATTTGAATTTGGATGTGGATAGTCGACTTTGTATATGTTTCAAAGTTGAAGATGGTATAAATACAAGATGAGTTAATGATGAAGTCAAGATGCAAGAGTGAAGAAGAAGAGCAATTAAACAAAAGAGAAAGTGCAGTTTGAAGCATGATTGATTCTATTCAGTAAGTGTGTGTGTGTGTGTGTGTGTGTGTTGTGAGTGTGGGAGATCAGTGCAAAGCTTAATGCTGAGTTTTTAGATTAATGAGCAGAAGGTGAACTCTATCATTCATGCAAGTTGATTAAGTGACTGTGGTGGAATCCTTTGTTGCATTGGGGAGAAAGTCTTATTTTTGTTCTTTGTATCTCTATGACAGTGAGCCCTCTAGGTTGCAACCCTATTGGATAGTAAGTCCTTGTTTCAGACAATAATTCCTTATTTTAAGCAGTGAGGCCTTTTGTAATCAGTTTTGTTATTCTTTATAGTGTGATTTAATCCTCACCATGGTTTTTCCCTCATTTGGTTTTCCATGTAAATCTAGTGTTATTGTGTTTATGTGTTGGATTTGAGTTTCTGCATTGACATTTGGTAATTAATCATACAATCATTTTTTAAGTATTAGTTTTGGTGATTGAATTAAAGGTTAACATTTTTGACAACTAATTCACCCCCCATCTTAGTTGTCCTATTCAATAATTGGTATAAGAGCTTGGTTCCTTGGTGAAGAGCTTAACCACTTGAGCAAGGTCTAGGATGGCTAGAAAAATGGTCTTTGATTATCTGAGGTTTAATGAAACTACTAATGGTATCTGGAAAGTATTGATGGAAGAATATCTAGAGTGTTGTGTGTAAGGAAAGTAGAGGTGCAGAAACACTTTCCTAACGTCAAATCCACAGGGAAGAATGCAATGCAGGGCTTTTAATTTTAAAATTACAATCTAATTAAGACACACATGAAAGATTTATAGAAATAGAACAAATACACAAAGACAAAAACCAACAGATTTACGTGGGAAACCCTTTCAAGAAAAAACCCACCACACCAAGCTGAAACTCTTTGTATTATAGTAACAACAGATTACATACAAAACTGAGATACAACTCTCTGGTGTTAGTCATAGTAGCTTTTCTCATTATTCACCAGTTACAGACAATGCTCTCATCAAATCTGATTCAACTCACTCTAAAAAACTCATTCTTGAATTCTTATCACATTCTGATTTTATCCTCTTGTTGATCCTTATCCACCAATGCTCCATCAAAGAAAGTTTCCATGCATTTTCAGATTTTTCCTTGCATGCAATTTTTCTCCAATGATGCAACTGATGCAAAAATCCAACCGTCATCCGTTTGAAAACCGCTTCCTCTGATTGGTCCAGCGGGATGCCACATAGGATGTTCACATGGTCAAAGGTGATCAAACTTTGTTGGCATAACGATGAGACACTAACAATGTCTCCCTGATGCCACAAAGTAATCAGCTTAAGTATCCAATAGTCGACAAAAGGTTTCAAACATCATGAGTCATATCGAGTCCATCGATATTCAATACATTTCTATCGGCAAAAGATTCCTCTATCGGCAAGACGTTTTACCGATGCTTGCAAGTCATATCGAACTCAGAGAGACCATTGGTAAGACATACCGATCTCGCCAAGACCTCATATCGAATTCTTCAAGTCATGCCATCATGTGATTTCCATTCGGTGTGACTATCGCTTTTCGGTGAGACACATATTGAATGCCACAAGTCACAATGATGAGACATTCCATCGGCAAGACCTTTGTTCTTCGCTGTGACCTTTCATCGAGCATCACCAAGTCTTATTGAGTTGGAAAGACTTATGCCCTTCACTAGGACCTTTCTCTGAGGGCCCAAAGTGATCCTGAAGACTGTCGGCATGACTTATTCAAGTCGCCAAGACTTCTCAGCGAAGTCTTTTTGTCACTGCGAATGATCCAAGAGAATACTCCCATCGGCGAGACTTACCTTATTTGATGAGACCTCTCCCCAATGATCTGTGTGTGTTAGCCTGATAGCCATAAGCTATCGGTGAGACTTACACCACTCTTTGGGACATCTCATTGAAGCCATAGAGTTAGTCCGATAAGATCAACTGTCACCTAGAGTTCTACCAATCACCAAAAGGTCATGCCGAATAGAGAGAGTCACAACGATAGTCATTTTCGACAAGACATCAACTATGTCTTGGCAACATGAACCTATCAAGTAGATTTAGAACAGTTAGTCACCCAGACATGAACAATGTCATAGTGAATTTTCCCTTTAGGAGTTCCATGTCAGTAAGGATTGAGGCACATATTCCAACAAGCTCCCACTTGACGAAGATCTTACTGACACCTCTAGAGCATAATAGAACTACTGAAATTCATGGGCCAAGAGACCCATCGAACTGGCACACCACCTGAACTTGTCTGTGCTCACAAGCTTCTCCAATGCATCTGCAACATTCTCCAGAGTATCCACTTTCTCCAAAGAGACCTTCCCATCCTCCACCATATATTGTACAAAGTGATATTGTACATCTATATGTTTCATCCTGGCATGGAAAGTAGGATTCTTTGCTAAACATATAGCACTCTGACTGTCACAGTAAATAGTAATTTTTCCTACATCAAAACCAATGTTAGAACACAATTTTTTTAACCAGATTGCTTCTTTACAGGCATGTGTTGTTTCCATGTATTCTGCCTCTCTAGTGGACAAAGCGACTATAGCCTGCCACTTGCTCATCCAACTCACTGCACCGCCATTCATCATGAAAATATATCCACTGGTGGATCTTCTGCTGTCAATGTCCCCTTCCCAATCAGAGTCCACATAACCTTGAATACTGAGATTCCTCTATGATTCAACCAAATTGCCATGGTAACACAAAGCATAGTCTGAAGTGCCCTTCAAATATCTAAACACTCTCTTCATAGCATCCCAATGTGTCCTTCCAGGATTTTCCATAAACCGACTAAGAAGACCCACTGCTTTGGAAATGTCTGGCCTTGTACATACCATTGCATGCATAAGGCTACCAATTGCACTTGCATAAGGCACACTGGTCATGTCCTCCATCTTAGAAGGATATTTTGGACAATCCTCAACAGATAGCTTCATTCCTTGCATAACTAGAACAACTAGCTGCCAATCAGTCATACAAAATCTCTCTAGAATAGTCTTGACATACTTACTCTGAATGAGCCAAAGCTTTCTATTCTTCCTATCCCTAGTTATTTCCATTCCTAGAATATACCCTGCTGCACCAAGATCTTTCATTTCAAACTTTGCAAACAACTAAGACTTAAGATTATAAATCATTAGCTTACTATTTCCTATGAACAACATATCATCAACATAGAGTGCAATAATAAGGACTTGATCACTTTCAGCTTTGTAATATACACAATGATCACATTTTGATCTTACAAATCCCAATGACAAAACAAAAGTGTTAAATTTCTGGTACCACATTCTAGGAGACTGTTTTAAACCATACAGAGATTTCTTCAACTTGCAAACCAGTCTTTCTTTACCTTTTTCCACAAAATGCTCCAGTTGGGACATATAAATTTCTTCTTCAAGATCACCATGAAGAAATGTTGTCTTCACATCCATCTGCTGAATTTCTAAGTCATACACTACTGCAAGTGACAAAAGAAATCTAATAGATGTCAGCTTAGCTACAGGAGAAAAGATTTCTCCATAATCAATTCCCTCTACCTGGGAATAACCTTTCGCAACCAGCTTTGCTTTATATTTTTCTACACTACCATCTAGACCAATTTTATTTTTAAACACCCATTTGCAACCCACAGCTTTTCTGCCTTTAGGCAATGGCACCAAACTCCAGGTATCATTCTTTTCTAATGATGCCATTTCTTCATTCATGGCTTCCAACCAAGAGTTTGAATCAGACATTTTAAATGCCTCTTTCACAGTCCTAGGTTCATTAGTGCTAGAAATTAAAGCATAGGCACAAGTAGACTCTATTAAAGAAAACCCATACCTATCAGGTTGCTTTCTTTCACTAGTTGAACTCCTCACAGGCTGAGACTGAGGTGGTTCTTCATCTTCTTCAGAACTTTCAAAACTACTTGAGATCTCCTCAGTATCAGGTACATTTTGATTTTTCAATTCCTCTTTATCTGGTGTCTGAGGAATTTCTGCTACATCCTTCTCATTTTCTGATTTCTTCTCTAACTGTAGATCCAATATAGAAGGTTTCAGCTCACGAAAGATAACACTTCTCCTATAGAAAACCTTCTCAGTCTCAAGATTCCAAAGCTTGTATCCTTTTATTCCAGCACTATAGCCAATAAAAATGCACTTTACAGCTTTTTTTTCCAACTTGGATATTTTTTCAAATGGCACATATGCATATGCCTCATAGCCAAAGACACGAATATGTCTCAGAGAGGGCTTCTTTCCAGACCATGCTTCCAAAGGTATCTTCTCAACAAGAGCAGAGTTAGGAGAATGATTTACCAAGTAACATGCTATAGAGACTGCTCCAGCCTAGAACTTCTTATCCAAGCCAGCACTACTCAGCATACTTCATGCTCTTTCCATTACTGTCATGTTGAACCTTTCAGCAACTCCATTTTTTTGTGGAGTATAAGGTGTAGTCTTATATCTTTTAATCCCATGATCTGTACAATACCTTTCGAATTCATCTGAACAAAACTCACCGCCATTATCAGTCCTTAAGCATTTTATTTTTCTACTAGTCTGATTTTCTACAAGGTTTTTAAATTCCTTAAACTGACTGAACACTTCTGATTTACTTTTTATAAAATATACAAATGTTCTTCTTGAATAATCATCAATAAACGACACATAGTATCTTGATTTAGACACAGAAGGAACATTCACTTGACCAAACACATTAGAATGAATATAATCAAGCAAACTAGAAGATTTGTGAGAAATGGAATAAAATGAAACATGGTGTTGCTTTCCGTATATGCAATGTTCACAAAATTCAAACTCAAGGTTACAATCTTCAAGCCCTTCTACCAGGTTTTTATTTTTCAAGGTTTTTAAACCTTTTTCACCAATGTGGCCAAGCCTATGATGCCAGAGCATAGTCTTTTCTGTTGGAAGTTTAACCTCCATGGAATTTACTCTATCAAGAACGTTTTCCTTCTTATCTCCATGAGTAGCCTTAAGTGACTTTACAGAGACACTATTGCATTGAATAGCTTGTGCATCCAACTTGTACAAGGTACCAATTCAAGCACCCCTAGCCAGCACCATAGAGCCTCTAATCATCTTGTAGCCATTTCTAGAGAACGTAACCTGCACTCCAATATCATTCAGCTTACTTACAAAAAGTAAATTATGAGCCAGACCTAGTATATGCATCACATCATTGATTCCCTTCACTCTTCCATCAGGGAATTTAATTCTGACTCTTCCACGACCAACAATTTCCAAAGATGAATCACTTTCCAAGTACACCTCTCCACCATTGTATTCTTCATACTTCGGGAACCAATCTCTATGAGATGTCATGTGGAAAGATGCTCCAAAATCAATCAGCTAGACATCATTTGATGTCCGTGTAGCCAAAGCTGCAATGAAAGCATCTGTATCACTCTGAGAAGAATCATTTCCTGAAGAGTTCTTCCTCTTCTTTTTCTCCTCCTTGCAATCCTTCCGGACATGACCAGGTTTCCCATAATTCTAGCACTTCACCTTGGACTTCTTGCCAGGAGACTTTGATCTCCCTTCTGATTTTGATCTGGATTTCTTGTCCTTCTTTTTGCCTTTCTCCTTCAATCTACCTCTGACAGTCAGAGCCTCCTTTTCCATCTCAGAAGATTTTCTTCTCATTTCTTATGATAACAAAGAAGCAACAACATCTTCCATCTTGAATGTGGATGTTGTACTCCCTATAGCCATCACCAAATGATCCCAAGAATCAAGCAGAGAACATAGCAACAACATGCAATGATCTTCATCTTCAATCTTCACACCAACAGATGTCAACTAAGCAATCAACATGTTGAAATCATTTAAGTGATCAACAATAGACCCTCCTTCCTGCATTCTCAAAGAGTACAACTTCTTCCTTAAGAATAGCTTGTTCACCAAGGACTTTCCCTGATAAATGGATGCTAATATTTTCCACAAGGAAGATGCAGTCTTTTCTTCATGCACGTTCAGAAGAACAGAGTCTGCCAAACAGAGCCTTATCAGCCCTTTAGACTTTCTATCTACAAGGTCCCAATCCTCTTGCTTCATGCCTTGAGGCATTGTTCTAGACACAACAGTCCAAAGATCTCAGTCTACTAACAGATCTTCCATTTTGAGTTTCCACATCTGAAAATTGCTACCATTGAATTTCTCTATCTCCATCTTAATCTGTAATTAAATTATCAGACCTTTACCAGACTCCCACTGAAAGAGATTTAACACAAAAAACCCAACCCACTCACAAGGATAACACAACTGGCCAGGCTCTAATACCACTTGTAAGGAAAGCAGAGTTGCGAAAACACTTTCCTAATGTCAAATCCACAGGGAAGAATGCAATGCAGGGCTTTTAATTTTCAAATTACAATCTAATTAAGACACACATGAAAGATTTATAGAAATAGAACAAATACACAAAAACAAAAACCAACAGATTTACGTGGGAAACCCTTTCGGGAAAAAACCCACCACACCAAGCTAAAACACTTTGTATTACAATAACAATAGATTACATACAAAACCAAGATACAACTCTCTGGTGTTAGTCACAATAGCTTTTCTCACTGTTCATCAGTTACATACAATGCTCTCATCAAATCCGATTCAACTCACTCTAAAAAACTCATTCTCAAATTCTTATCACATTATGATTTTATCGTCTTGTTGATCCTTATCCACTAATGCTCCATCGAAGAAAGTTTCCATGCCTTTTCAGATTTTTCCTTGCATGCAGTTTTTCTCCAGTGATGCAACTGATGCAAAAATTCAACCGTCATCCATTTGAAAACCGCTTCCTCTAATTGGTCCAGTGGGATACCACATAGGATGTTCACATGGTCAAAGGTGATCAAACTTTGTTGGCATATTGGTGAGACACTAACAGTGTCTCCCTGATGCCACAAAGTAATCGGCTTAAGTCTCCAATAGTTGACAAAAGGTTTCAACGAACATCATGAGTCATACCGAGTCCATCGATATTCAATACATTTCTATCGACAAAAGATTCCTCTATTGGCAAGACATTTTACCAATGCTTGCAAGTCATATCGAACTCAGAGAGACCATCGGCAAGACATACCGATCTCACCAAGACCTCATATCGAAGTCTTTGAGTCATGCTGTCATGTGTTTTCCATTCGGCGTGACTATTTCTTTTCGATGAGACACATATCGAATGCCACAAGTCACAGTGATGAGACATTCCATTGGCAAGACCTTTGTTCTTTGTTGTGACCTTTCATCGAGCATCACCAAGTCTTACCGAGTCGGCAAGACTTATGCCCTTCACTAGGAACTTTCTCTGAGTGCCCAAAGTGATCCCGAAGACTATTGGCATGACTTATTCAAGTCACCAAGACTTCTCAGTGAAGTCTTTTTGTCACCGCAAATGATCCAAGAGAATACTCCCATCGGTGAGACTTGACTTCTTCGATGAGACCTCTCCCTGATGATTCATGTGTGTTAGCTTGATAGCCATAAGCTATCAGTGAGAATTACACCACTCACTGGGACATCTCACTGAAGCCCTAGAGTTAGCCCGATAAGATCAACTGTTTCCCAAAGTTCTACCGATTGCCAAAAGGTCATGCCAAACATAGAGAGTCACAACGATAGTCATTTTTAGGAAGACATCAACTCTGTCTTGGTGACATGAGCCTATCAAGCAGATTTAGAATAGTTAGTCGCCCAGACATGAACAATGCCATAGCAACTTTTCCCTTCAGGAGTTTCATGTCAGTAAGGATTAAGGCACATACTCCAACATTGTGGATATGATGTGGAGAAATCTTATAAGAATCTTTACACTCCTCTTGCTAATGGTCTGAGTACACATAAAGAAAACAATAAGGTGAAGTTTATCTTGAAGAATAGTTTGGTACATTCCAAGTTGATTAAGGTTCAAAATTTGAAGAAAACTAAGGAATTCTAGGATACTTTAGAAAGAGCGCATGATGGTGATGAAAGAGTTAAAGAGGTGAAACTATAGAGTTTGGAGACATAGTTTGATCTTCTACATATGTCCAAAGATTAAAATATCAAATATTATGTACATATATTGGATGAGATAGTGGTTGGAATGCGAGGACTTGGTACTACTATTGATCAAACAAGTATTATAAAGAAAAGTATCAGAACTCTTCCTAATGCTTATAGTGAGAAGGTGGGTGCTATTGAGTAGACTATAGATTATAAGACTTGTACTAAGGATCTGTTAGTATTTTTGACATCTTATGAAATGAGGAAGCTGAGTATAAGAAATGGAAGCAAATTAGAGTCTGCCTTTAAAGCTACAAAAGCTAAAGATCTGGATGAAGAGAAATTTGATGAAATAGAAGCTAATTTTGTAAGAATAATGAGAAAAGTCTCCAATAAGTATGAAGGTAAGTTTCCCTTTAAATTCTTTAGTTGTGGAGAAATAGGTCATTATGCTACAAAGTGTTCAAAAAGAGCTAAAAGAAATGAACAAAGATATGAGAAAGAAACAAAAGGAAAGAAGATTAACAAAGCTTACTATGTGAATGAGAATGCTAGTATTTTTTATGAGGATTTAGAATATGAAGATCCAGATGATAATGAAGGCTTGTTCTTGTCGATTAAGGATGAGCCTACTTCTGCTAATTTTGAAAAATAGGTAAAGGAAAGCCCTCTAGAGAAGAAGGAGAAAAATGAAGGTTTGGTTATCTCTTCCCTACATGCTAAACAAGAGAAGAATTTTTGGTTAGTTGATAGTGGTTTTTCATATCACATGATTGGTGATAAAAGTAAGTTTTTCAAGCTTGATAAATATGATGGAGGCTTAGTTATGTTTGGAGATGATATTGGTGCTAAAATTTGTGGGATAGGTTCAATAAGTTTTGATAGAAAACATCATACTAGCGATGTTTACTATGTTAATGGTTAAAGGAATACTATATTGAGCATTGGTCAAATGTGCAGAAAAGGATATGATCTTTTTTTTAAGGATGAGAAATACGAGATCTGGAAAGGATCTAGAATGTTGATTACTACAAGAAAGAAATCTAAAAGGAATATCTATCAACTTAAGGGTGTTGATGGGCGATGCTTTATGACTCAAATAAATGACAGTTGGTTATGGAATATGAGAATGTGTCACATGAATTTTGATAACTTGGTAAGGATTAGTGTTGTTTAGGCTGTGAGAGATTTACCAAGAATTACAAAGCCTGTTAATGCTATTTGCAGTAATTTTCCATTTGGAAAGCAAGCAAGAAATCATTACAGATCAAAGGAACAATCTACTACCAGACTAATGGATTTAGTTCATACAGATCTCTGTGGTCCTACAAGATTGAGAATTCTACTTGGTGAAAGGTACTTTATGCTTTTAACTAATGAATATTTTAGATATACATGGGTTACATTTCTTACAGAGAAATCAAATGCATTAGATAGATTCAAGGAATTCAAAGCGATGGTTGAAAATGAAATGAATTTGAAGATAAAATGCTTAAGATCTAAAAAAGGTGGAGAATTTACTTCCCATGAGTTTAATATGTTTTGTGAAGTGCATGGAATAAAGAGAGAGTTATCTACTTCAAGAACTCCTTGGTAGAATGTAGTTGTGGAAAGAAAAAATAGAACAGTTCAAGAAGCTGCTAGATCAATGATTACTAAGGTTGGTTTACTAGAATTTTATTGGAAAGAAGTTATTCATACTGATGTTTGTATATTTAATCAAGTTCAAGTAAGAGAAAATAGTACAAAGACTCCCTATGAGCTATGGCACAAAATAATTCCTAAAGTTAAATATTTCAAGGTATTCAAAAGAAAATGCTATATCAAAAGAGATGAAGAAACTTTGGGTAAGTTTGATGCAAGAAGTGATGAAGGTATTTTTCTTGGATATTCTACTAGAAGCAAGGCATACAAATGTTTCAATAAAAATTGAGAAAAATTGTAGAGAGATCAAATGTGAAGGTTGATGAGAAAATGAAGCATTCTATTGATATTAATGGATATGTATCTAATGAGCATGATTGTGCAAGAATAGAAGAAATTGTGAAAGAACAAGATAAAGATGAGAAAAAGAAGCAGGATGAACAAAATGAAATAGAAGAATATTCTCTAGTGATGTCCCCTAAAACATCGAAATATGTACAAAAGAATCATTCAGAAAGTTAGATTATTGGAGACAAGAAAAAATGTGTATTAACTAGAAGAAAAGCTACTACTAAAGTGAGTTTGTGTTCACTTTCTGAGATTGAGCCAAAGAATGTATGTGAAGCCTATAAAGATCAACATTGGAAGGAAGCAATGAAGGAAGAACTTATGTAGATTGAGAAGAATCGGGCTTGGGAATTGATATCAAAACTGGTAGAAAGAAATATCATTGGATCGAAATGGGTATCTAGAAACAAGTTGAATGAGAGTGGAGAAGTTGTTAGAAACAAAGCAAGGCTTGTGTGTAAAGGCTACTCACAAGTGGATGCCATAGATTTTTAAGAAATGCTTTCCTTGGTAGCAAGAATTGGAAGCTATAAGGATGTTCTTGGCACTTGCTAGTTATAAAGACTTTAAGGTCTATCAGATGGATGTCAAGTCAACATTTTTGAATGGTGAACTAGAAGAAGAAGTTGATAGGGAACAACCAAAAGGATTTCAATTAACAGATCAACCTAATATGGTATGTAGATTGAAGATAGATTTATATGGGTTGAAGCAAGCTCCTAGAGCTTGGTATACAAGGTTATATAAGTAATTGATTCACTAAGGATTTAACAAAGGTACGACAAATAGTAATTTGTACTTTAAGATTGAAAATGACATAATCTTGATTGTAGTTGTATATATTGATGATATTATGTTTGGAGGAAATGAAAATATGTGCAAGATGTTTATGGAAGAGATGTAGAAAGAATTTGAAAAATTTCTATGTTTGGCGATATGAATTTCTTTCTTTGGCTATAGATTAATCAAACAGAGAAAGAAATTTTCATTTCATAGTCTAAGTATGCGAGAGAGAAGGTTATGGAGAATGATGTAAAGCTTGAGTATGTTTCGACGAAGGATCAGATTCTTGATATTTTCATGAAGGTTCTTCCAAAAGATACTTTTGAGTATCTCTGAGAGAATTTAGGGGTTATTTCCCCTCCTTTATTGAACTAGATGCATATGGAGATGCATTAGGATCTATGGGTCTATCCTTCTTTTGGGCTGATGTTTTGGTGGCTACCTCTCAGGGGGAGCAGGTAGTATCAGGTGTTGTCATTGTGTTTTTCATGTAAAAGGAGAGATCAATGGAAATTATTCATTTTTCTTTTCCATTGATGTCAAAGGGGGAGAGAAGAATCATGTGAAAAGAGAATGAGAAGAAGCATATAAGAGATCATCTTCTAAGGGGGAGAAAAATAGAAAAATGTATTTAGAGCTAGTATGTTGTCTTTGATGGTTTTTCACATCATGTGTTTCCATAAATGATAAAGGGGGAGATTTTTGCAAGAATGAAAGTGTTTTGGAAATATTGTTGGTGTTGTCATTGATTTCAACTAGTCAACTGGTTATCTACTAGTTTTTGTTGGCTATATATGTTGAGGATATTGAAAAAATTGTAATAAATATATGTTGCATGTGTTCAATGGTTGCTCTAGTTTTTGGTCTAGATTTTCTCCTATGATTGTGTGGTTTAGATATGTTGTTCATGGTTGTTAATATATGTTATATCCAAATTTTTGATAGTTGATTCGTTGTATAGTGCAAGTTGTGTTCACCAGTTGTGAACTTTGGTTTTCTATGTTTGTGGTTGAGGTCCGGTGAAATGGTGTTGGTCAATATTTCTCTTTGATTAAGTCTTATGACTTGCAGTTTTAGAACTATGGTGCCCTAGTTCTATTGAAGATAATTATGGTGTTTGGATGATTTGTGCTTAATGGTTCTATGTGTTTTACATTGGATTGGCCAACCTTTTGTGAAATACTACTTTCAAGGATGATGAAGTGTGTTGCATCTTTTTGAGTCCCTTGAAGTGTGTGTTTGGGTTTCCCTCATTCTAATTCCAGCCTATGATGTTTTGGCACCAACCTCATTTGAATTTAGATGTGGATAGTTGACTTTGGATATGTTTCAAAGTTAAAGATGGTATAAAAGCAAGATGAGTTAATGATGAAGTCAAGATGAAAGAGCGAAGAAGAAGAGCGATAAAAGAAAAGAGAAAGTGCAATTTGAAGAAACATTGATTCTATTCAGTAAGTGTGTGTGTGTGTGTGTGTGTGTGTGTGTGTGTGTGTGTGTGTGTGTGTGTGTTGTGAGTGTGGGAGATTAGTGTGAAGCTTAATGTTGAGTTTTCAGATGCAGTGAGCAGAAGGTGAACTCTATCATTCATGCAAGTTGATCGAGTGATTGTGGTGAAATCATTTGTTGCATTGGGATTTTAATCTCTCTGCAACAAGTCTTGTTTTTCTTCTTTGTATCTCTATGGTAGTGATCCCTCTAATTTGTATCCCTATTGGATAGTGAGTCCTTATTTCAGGTAGTGAGCCTTGTTTTAGGCAGTGATCCTTTTTGTAATTGTTTTTTTATTCTCTATAGTGTGAGTTAATCCTCACCGTGGTTTTCCCCTCATTAGATTTTCCACATAAATCTAGTGTTATTGTGTTTATGTGCTATATTTGATAATTAATCATTTAAGTAGTTTTTAATTATCAGTTATGGTGATTGAATTAAAGGTTAAAATTTGTGACATTTGATTCACCCCCCATTCTTAGTTGTCCTATTCAAAACTAATATTGGTTTAGATGAAGGGAAAATTACTATTGATTGTGACTTCAGAGTTTCATTTTCTTAGTAAAGAATCATACATTCCATGCTAGAACAAATCACATCGATGTTCAATATCACTTTGTTCATGATATGGTAGAAGATGGAAAGGTGAATGTGGAAAAGGTTGACACTTTGGTGAATGTTGTAGATGCACTAAAAAAACTAGTGAGCACAGAGAAGTTTAGATGGTGTTCCAATTCTATGGGCCTTGGTTCCCTAAGCAGATGATTTCTTATAACTCTTGGGAGATCTTCAATAAGTGGGAGAATGTTGGGATTAAGATGTCTCAAACTTAGAGTCCTAACATGATTATTCTTAATGTATTATTTAATTACCTACAATGTCGTGTCATAAATTGGGACCCACTAGCTTGGTGGCATCCCCATTGGAGGTGGTTGGATGACACATCATCATCCCAAGTGGAGGTAGGCATCCCACTTTGGAATCTTGGACTTATGAAAAATTCTATGACGTGTCATAAGGCATCTTTGTGCATGGATAAATTTGGTGCCCAAGTTGGGTTATGAAGGGTTGTAAGAGAATTGAATATTATTGGACAATTATGATGAATTATCTTACGTCTATAAGTGTTGTAATTATGGCATATTTTATGACAGATTCTATGATAGTTGTAAGGCATATGTTATAGCTATTATTAGCATGTTTTGGGCATCCAAGCTTGAAGAGGAAGAATCAAATTTTATGATGATTGTAAGAGGTGTAATGGAATATTGTACATGTTTCCAAATCATATGTATGGCATGGGAGATTGTCTCATGTGGACTTGGACACCCATCCTCTTCTAGATGCTTCTCTAAGCTTGCTTCTCTCTATATATTGTATTCCTTGCATTGCATAATGCATAGTTTGTTTGTAGGTAACAAAGTGTTGTCGGGTTCACTCCCAAATAGGTGTTTTTTTTCAAACACTTGTTGAAGAAGTTTTATACTTGGAGCTGCATTGTATTCACTATTTGATATAATACATAAGTACTATGCTTTTGAAGGGTGCATTTTTTACCCAAAAGGGTTTTCCCCATGTATATCCGGTGTTATTTGTTTATGTGTACATGTTGTCCTAACTTCTTCTTTCTATGTGATTCTATTTCTGTAACTGTATAAGGTGTAAGTAGATTTTTTTTTTAACTCTCCCCTACTTAGATTAGTGTAGGAAGCTATTTCTACTCACCCAGCTTCCTTTCAACAAGTGTTTATCCTTAGGAACATATAATTTGTACTTATGAATATATCATATTAAGATCATAATATTCCCTTCCCCTTTATAAAAAAATTCCCTCAGTCCTTAGCAAATCTAAAATAATTTGTATCATTCATTCATCATTCCATGTTGCATCTTCAATTGAAAAATTCTTCCACTTTATTAGAAATTTTGAGGTGGCTCTATTTTCCAATTAGTGAAGGAGGGGATTCACTACTCCCAAGTCCTAAGACAAATAGGGTCTAAAGGGAGAAAATTTTTGTTGATCACCTCAATGATAAAGGCTAACCAACATACAACAAACAAACTAGTCTATGTTTTAGGGGATTTTGGGAACAAAGGATTTTGGGAGTTGAGTGAACAAACCACAAGGGTTTATGATTGCAAACTAATTGGCTCTCAGCCAGAGGACATCATTGTAAGACTCGGATGATAAAATGACACATTGTAGTCTCAAGGATGCATTGGCATCTTGTACAGACCGAGAACAAAGTCCACAATCTAAAACTCACAAGTGTGCTAATGATAAAAAACCTTAATCTGATAGTTTTAATGAAAATGAAAGAATGCTAAGAATGTGTAAAATAAACTAACTACAACAAGAAGAATACTATAAATTGAAAGATAAATTGATTATATTGAAATGACGAGCAAGGGTAGTAGAAATCTAACTTACAGTTGGTCTAGCCTCTCACAAGCTCCACAAAAATAAAATACCTACACACATGATGATGAAAAATGTTGGGGCTATGTTTTGGAGTTTACCTTAGTCAAACCCCCGCTTTGGTGTTTCCACCTCCATAGACAACCAATAGACCACAATAGAGAAAAAATGATAAATAAAGGAAATGGACACAATGTATAGAAAGAAAAGACAATATATATGCTATTTATAATTTTGAAAATGCAATGAGATTAACAACAAAGCAATACCCTCCCTTTGGAAAGCTTGAGAAGTTGAAATGCAAGATGGTAGCTTTGAAGGTGCAAGATGAACGTGTGAGAATATAGTGTTGGAATAACTTGAAACATGCAAGAAAGTGATGTAGAAAGAAGAAAGAATGGAGAAAGTGAAGTGGAGTTCCAAGAATGAAGTGTGGAATGTGATAGATTGAGAGAGTGAGTGAATGGAATGAAGGAATGAGCTCAAAATGAGAATTTGGAGGCAAAAGGGATGTTTTTGAGTAGGTGTGTGTTCACATGAAATGTTACAACTCATGAATGCCACAAAATGTAACACCTCAACGTCCATTGACCTAGGAATCTATCAAGGACATTTGCATGATGACAAAGCATCCTATGCCAAATTCCCTCCACCAATAGAAAATTCCAAAGCATGAACAAGAAAAAGGGTTTAAGGTGGTGGATTTTTGTATTCTCAATGTTATAAGGCTAAAGTAGGGGTATATTGTGCCCAAAATTGCACTAGTGTGAAATTTTATGCCTCAAAATTTTTCCCCCACTTTTGTGAGCATATGTTTCAGAGAATTTGTGAGCTAAAGTAGAAAGATATTGAAGATAATATACTAAAAAGGAGAGGAATTAGTCCTTTGATCTCATATACCTTGATGTGAAAGGGCTTTGCTAGAATGTGAAGATGACACGAGTCTTTGATCCTACAAAGCTAACTACAATCTCACCACAAACATGTTAGGAAAAAGAGTGAGAAATATTAGACATAATCATAAGACACAATAAGACACAATCTAATTAGATATAAGGAAATGTTAATAGGTATTGCTAGCATGGCTAGAGTTCATACAACAAGCATGTAGGCATGTGGTTGTTGTAAATTGCATTATAGGACAAACATAGAAAAGATAGGTCTAGTCAGGTTTCCCCCAAGCTAGATGCCAAGTTATAAGACATCCAAACATCAAGACAGAAGATACCAAAAATCATATATAAGACACCAAAGAATTCTTTTGAAAAATACTTTCACAACTTAGGGGTTGTTTCATTGGGGAATCCTTTTCATAAGACATCAAGACACCAAGGAACCCTTTTGAAATAATGCTCCTTTTTTAAAGGAAGTTTTCATATTCTTTCACCAAGGAATTTTTTTGAAAGAACATTTCACCAAGGAATCCTTTTGAAATAATAATCATTGTTGAAAATTTAAGGAGAGATGAGAGCCCCCCCTTAGAATGATGTGTGCTATGTAGAGGAGCACATGTCATTATAAGGAGAGAAAATAAATACAAGAGATATCATGGCGTGAGATACATTGCAAGATATATTTTTGGTATGTTGTCACACACACAAGGGAAAATACATTGAAAACCACCACATCATGAAGTAGACATGAAAATATGAAGAAATCAAGAGACAAGGGGATTTGATAATTCAGGGTCAGAATTGCTCATAGATATAAATAGATAGAAATATTATAATATACATATGAAATATCATCAACCTCCAAATGTATCATAACATGAAGAGGATCACATGAAGATAAATGAAAAATTAAAATTAAGTCAACATGAAAGAAGGCCTAAATTCCCTCAACGCTTTGTATTATCCCTGACATGGAAATGCAAGAGTATGAAATATAGAAGAATGATGAAACAAATAGAAGAAGGTTATGATATATTATCATTCCTATATCCAAGCACCTACAATAGTTGTGAGGGTCCTCTAGGAAAGAGCACAAAACACATATAGACAAGAATGGGGGAACACAAAAAAACACACAAATCTAATTTACTAATGTAGAAGAGGCACCACCCTAATCTAAGTACACCAATAGGTCATCCTATTCCTAGTATAGATCATTATAGGGGGAGAGAGGACTAGCCTAAAGTGGAGGGATAGCAAGGTTTGTATCAACCAACTCACCTACAACAAGGGCCAAGGAAGAAGACCCATCAAGGTCCTCTTCACTGAGCTCTTGTGAGACTAGGGTCACTGATCTCTCAAAGATTGATAACAAAGTTAGGATGTCATCCACCAAGTTGAACATGCACTTAAAATGAGTTTCATGTGTCAATTAAGTGGGTGGAGGACAAGAAACCCAAGATTATTTTCCAACCTTGACAAAAGGGGTAGTGAAAAACTCTAAGGATGTGAGGGCTACCTCTATCACGAAGATGACACAAGATAAAACAAAACCAAAATAAAAAGGTGTAGAAAGTTCATTTCAACCATCACTTAAGGTGAGGTCATCTTCCAACTTGTGCTTCAGCAGAGGATGCATAATCCCCATAAATAAGGCAAAAGAAAAAGAAGAAGGAGATGAAGCCACAAAGGACACCAACTTTTTATGAGGCATGCCCATGGGCTATGAGAAAGGAGGAATGTCAGGAAGAGAGGTAAGAAGGGGAGGTTCCACCAAAAGGGAATGAACACCTACACCCTTTTGGGGTGAGGTTCATTAGGATCCATTCATGAAGATGAAGAGGCACAAAGGCGATGGGAACTGAGGTAGAAGAAGGGAAAGAAGGAGAAAAAGAAACCACAAAAGAATCAGGAGAAAAAATAGAAATAAGAGACTCCTCCTCACTCTTCTACAAAACTGTGTGCTTCTTGGCCAAAGCCTTTCATTGGCACTTACGGTCCTATGCAAGACAACTACATCAGCTATGGGCACTTGAAGGTACAACTTGAGAAGAGATTGGGGCCTCCTACTCTACCATAGGAGGAAAATCCACAACCATTTTCGGTGGAAGGGGAGATTCCTTAGGAGGAGAAAGAGGAGCAAGAGGGATAGAATAAAAAATAGAAAGAGGTGTCTTGGTATTAGGTCTCTTCCCATGCCTTGCCCTAGAAGGAGGTGAAAGAATAGGTGGAGGCTGAGATGTGGGAACAACCCCATGGAAAAACTCCCCCCTCCCATACAAGGTGGGATGGGGTATCGTGGGTAGAATAAGAAGTTGGAAAGCCCAAGGCTTTGATTTCTACAACATAAGTGTCTTTCCCTTTCCTATGGTAGGCACAAAATTAGGAATAGAGGACACCACCAAGGGTTGAGAAGAAAAAGCGGGGGAAAAAAAGATGAAATAGAGGAACTAGAAAGAGAAGGATTGAGGTCAAGAGAAAGCTTGTCCTTCCCTTTTGGAGGGGAAGAGGATGAACCATGCTTCTATGCATGCAAACAAGCCTTCAAAGACACAACATAAGGTGATTGAGAAAAACCGCCATTTGACATTGATCCCCTAGTATTATACCTATAATAAGCCCGATAAAAGAGATCTCCCCTAGGAGGGAGGTTTCCAACTGGGGTAGGCCAAAAATGGTCGAGAGAGAAGCTCACATGTGCTACCAGTGGCTTATATCTAGTGTCTTGTACAATATGCATAGTACCCCCATGGGGATACTTTAAACATTTGTGGATCACATAAGTGACTGCATTCATATAGACCAACCAAGGAATGCCCAACCTTGCTCTAAATAAGTCTGATTCTAGAATCACAACAAATGAAACATCCATAGACTTAGGACTAACTGAAATTGAAAAAGAAATTGAGCCCATAGGGGAAATACAAAACCCACCATGAGTGTGAAGGATAACCTACAATTCATCATATTTCTCCTTGTACAAATTGTTAATAAATAAGGCCTCCTCTATGATAACATTCACTTGGATTGACGGATCAACTATAACACCAATTATGATGCTACCATTGATTCATATGGGAACATACAATGGAGAGGGCTCCTTGTTCAAGGGAAGATCATGTGAGATGAATGTAATACTAGGCACATCATTCGCACGTTCTATAGGAGGAATATGAGTGAATGAGACCACATTCACATATTTAGATGGGGTAGGATGAAATGTAGATGAAGAAGGAGAGACCAAGTTTGTAGAGTGTTATAGGAATAGATATGTGTATATCTATAGTTAGCTATTAGGATTGGCTATAGATTTATTAGCATTATTCTTTCTTCCATCAAGTTGGATGTCCCATCATCAATGTAGTTCTAAATCACATGATGTAGATAGACATATCTTTTGATATCATGCATAGCATCTTGATGGAATTGGTAGAACTTTTGAGAGTCATACCATTCAGAATATGGCTCAAACAATGGTCAAAGATGAGATAATGTTATTATCTTTTAATAGTTTTTGCAATACATTATTGTATGATTCTAATAATTTAGTAAAAAAAATATTTTTGATTAGGTAAGCAAGGAAAGGGGCCTGATCCCATGGTTACAAAGCCATAAAAAAAAATAGAAAAATAGGCTAGGAAGAACAACACCGACCATCACTAGAAAAAAACATCAATGTGGCACATAGGCCAAGTAACCAAAATTGCAATCAAGGAACCACCATTAGCATAATTAAAAAAAAAATCCCCAAAATAGTTTGTAGACCATTTATGAGATTAACTATAGTCCAATAGGTATGAAACCGTAACATTGTTATCTTGAAATAATAGTCTAGACTAATGAAACTAAGCACCAACAAATTTAGAGCAGCCATATAACCACAACAAAAGGATAAGAAGGAAATAGATCCAAAACCCAAATGTCCATCAAAACAGGCCAAAAGGGACCTAAAACCCAAGTGACCTTTGAACCAAGCTTCTCAGCCAAAAAAATAGACCAACAGGCCTTCCTCCCAATAGATAAAGTAGCAACTTGTAACAACATCCATCCCAATGAGAGAAAATACATCAAACCCACACAAGCCAAGTTTATTGGATCATGGGACCCCCACCACCATAAAAAAAAATCCCAACAAAACCCCTTGGAAGAACTATCCAGTGGCATGCTGGTAACTCCGAGCATCCAAATCTGAGCCTAGAGCATCAAAATCACTAAAGGAGTAGAGAGCCCCCATCAACCAATTGGCCATTCCCCCTCTACAGGAAATAGTAAAACTAGAAAGAGGAACCTACCAAGCAGCAACACTTTTAATACACCAAACCCTAAAAATTAGAAAGTCTTGCACCACAAAAATCTCATTCACCATAGGGGAATGAAATAGCCCAACAAGATTCTAAAGAACCAATAACCTCCAACAACACCACCCTATCTAGAACACCAACTCAAGCTCCACCTCAATAGGAGCAGGTTCCCCTCTAAAAGAGAGGATGAAGTGAGATCCAAGATCATGAGTGCCACCAAAATCCTTCACACACAACCACCACCTCAATAAGAGCCTAGTAAAAGGAAAGGGGGCTTCCTACCGCAACTACAACAACCAAGTCCACCTCAAAAGGAGAGGGCTCCACCTCTAAAGGAGTAGTACCCCCTCCTTAGGAAACCTCCACTATAGAAACCAACAAGAACCCATAGAAAAAGTTAACACCTCACCCCATGACATCCCAAACAATTGGTCCAAGAAGGAAGCAAAAGGAAGCACATCGTCCCTAAGTCAAAAAAGAAAACTTCCACAAGCCATTAGAAATAACCAAAGAAGAATCTCCAACCAATAGAAGATCATAACAAGAGTAGAAGTGGCCACCAAGTTGAAAGAAAACCAAGAAAACTATTGGAAAAATGGAGATTTTTTACTATCTCTATAGTTTGTGTTGTTATTGATGTCGCCATGTTGTGGCTACAAGTCTATGTCAATGCCTGATCTGGTATTTTGGTCCAAGATATGAATCATTATTCGAGCTGCACTCTCTAGTATTCTTGTTTGCATTCCTCTGCAATTGACAACTACTACTTGCGGTTTTGGGAAATGGTTTGTAGATGTCAAGATCATGTATATTCAAGATCTCACGTATCTAGATGCTTGTATGGTGTATCAACATTACACTAGTATTTGCAAATGTGTTATTAGGTATATCCTTGGCCAACCTAATGAATGTATTATGTAATGGTGAATTAATCTTTTTTATGAGAATATGTGTGCAACCTATCCTAGGTCCATGCCGACTTGATGTAGTGTGTTGGATGTTTGAAATGATTTTTGAAAAGTCTCTTGTGAATTCCTAAAGCCGATACCTAGTATTTTTGGTAAATATGATGTGCATCTAATTAGGCTGACCTAATTGATGCTTGCGGTTGAATCAAGTATATATATTGGACAGGGTTGAAGATTAATGAGGAAGAAAAAGTGCAACAATGTATGTGTGATTAATGAGGTAGTAGTAAATGTGAAAGTGAGAAAAAATAATGAAGTGTGTCAAGTCATTATATTGAGCATCACTAGAATTGTATCAGCACTTGTTAGGTGCATTATTCTTAGTTCATTTTAACTATAAATCCCTTCTTGTTCTATAAACTCTTTCTATAGTAAATGAGCCTCCCTGTTGGGTAGTGAGACTTTCTATAAGCAATGAGCTTTTGTACTTGGATAGTGAGTCCTCTTCTAGGTAGTGAGCCCTTGGTAGTGAGCCTCTATTTTTAATCTACTATATTGTGAGTTAATCCCCACCGTGGTTTTTCCCTCCTTGGGTTTTCCACGTAAAATATAGTGTTCAATGTGTTATATTACTTTCTATTCTGTATCTCTTTCTTATGCTTAATAAAAAAATAGTATGATTGTGGAATTGATATGTGTTGAAGGTTTCAATTTTTGAATTGTGTGACAACTAATTCATCCCCCCTCTCACTTGTCTTGTACCTGTTTAACAATTGGTATCAGAGCTTTGGTTCCTTGGTGAAGAGCTTAATTGCTTGAGGAGGATCTTAAAGTTTGTTTAGATGGATGATAAAAGAGAGATCTGGACTACTTTTGAGGATCTTGACAAAGTGGAAAGAGAAAAAAAGAGATCTGAAAGGGAACTTTGATGATGCAAATGAGTGTGTCTAGAAGCTAAAAGAACAATTGAAGAAATTCAAGGAAATACACTGAGAAGTAAGTGAGTAGTTGAAACAAAATATAATTGGACTAAAAGTGTTGGTAGAAGAAAAGAAAAGAATTGAAGAATGTCTAAATACAACGGTGCAAAATAAATCTGATGAATACACTAAACTTGAACATGAGATAGTAAACCCGAGTATTGAATTGGAGAAGGAAAAAAATTGTGAGAACAATTTCAAATCTAGTTTCGATAAGCTTGAAGAATTGCTTGCTGGACAAAAATAAGTAAAGACAAAGCTAGTTTGGGAAATGATGTAGGTGAAAGCACTAAGGAAAATCAAATGACTTAGGACAAAGAGAAGCAGGAAAGGAATTTTGCAAGAAGATAGCCAGTGAAACAACCTAATGCACAAAGGTATCCATCCTTCAATGGTATTTGTTTTTCCTGCAATAAATATGGTCACAAAGCAACAAAATGCAGAAGCGAGATAAATTAGAATCAGTTTCCTGGCTCTTTTTTTAGACAATGTTTTTCATGCAAGAAGATTAGGCATAAGGCTACTGAATGCAGATCTCAAGTAAAAATGATCAATAGGGTAATGATGAACATGTTTAATGGAGGTAGAATGAATCAATCCTTTAATGACTATTGACAAATTTGGACATAGAACAAATCAATGTAGGTTGAGAGACAATGGAGGTCAGACTAATCAAAAAATGTTGTTTGCTATAACTGTAATAAACCTAGACATATCTCAAAGGTATGTAGAAGTAAGAATGAAAAACAACCCACTCCAGTAAAGAAGAATGATCCGATAAAGAATATTGACAAAGAAGAAATGAAGCAAGAGATGAATAAGATATGGAAAAAGAAAGAGGAGGAAGAAGAAAAACCTAAAACGATTGAGGTGTTTGTGCCCTCATCTGGTACAGATGATTTATTTGACAATTAGACCCAACATGGTCTTAGGGGGAGCATTATCAGAAAAATTATAAAACCCCCTATTGTATGGTGTGTCAGAGGCTGGCACGAGGATGAAATGTGAAAAATGAGTATTCAGAGGTTTTGGAAGAGGAACCAAAAGAAAACATGGTGGCATGGAAATTTGTAGACTGAATTAGGGTTTTCTATGTTGGGAAGAATTTTTTTAGTATCTTTTTGAAGTCTTCCGTAGTTAATGCATTTTAGGGTAAATTTGATGTTGTATAAGTTGAATTTTGCAATTCTTCTTGGTTAATTGGGCTTTTGGACAACTTGAACGATAGTTTGGAGTGATCCTGAATTGAGCTTGAAGCATTCTGAAGGGAATTTGAGGAGATTATCTTGGGTAATCTGGAAAATTTTCTCTTTTTGCTAAAAGGGAAGAAGAAAATTGAAGAGGTTTCAATCAAATTTCAAGAAAGCATAGCAATGGATAGAGGATCGAGTGGTGTTATCCCTCTGAAGCTGAAAGGTGTTGAATTAGAAGAATATGATCACAGAAAGATGAAAGGAATAGAACTAGCGTTGAGTGAAGACAAATTACAGAATATAAAAACCCTAGGCATGGATTTGTGGAGAGAATTTACATAGTTTAGTGATAAAGAGTTTTTTTTTTCTTGTTGAATCATTTCAAGAACAACAATATTGTATTGGACAAACCCTAATTGATCTCAAAGGAAGAAATTGAAGCAATCACTGGTTTGTGCAGCATTTGAGATCTACCTGGAAAGAAAACTGTGAAGTACAAAGATGTGGAGGAGCTAACTGGCATCAGTAAAGATCCTCAAGCACTGTTAATTGATACACTTGCAGATTTGGATGTTAGGTATGTTGTGTACATTATTTCTTAAAAAAATTATTCTAGAAACCATGAATGTTCAACTTTGGCTATTGTTGTACACATTGCCTACATGATGGTTAAGGAGAACAGACAATTTGATTTGTGTAGTTTGTTACTTGAAAATGCCCTAATGTCATTATTTGAGGGTTATCCCTTTCATTTTAGATCTTTTTTGGTATGCTTGGTGTTTTACTTTTTGAATTCTCTATCAGGAAAGGTTAATGTGATGTGGGAATCCAATATTCCTATTGGAAATCAAATCTATAGATATCTAGAATCTTTGGAAGATAATGTAAGCATGTGCAGATCATATTTCTCATCTTTGAAAACAAAACTTTGCTCTAGTATATCTACATCGAGTCGATTTGAAGTGGGTTCTTCCTCTGGAAAATAGAATTGGAGGTTGTTATTAGTGATTCCCCTCCAGAATCAAAGAAGAGAAAAGCTACAACTGAGGATATCATTGAAATTTTAGAAAAAAAGGAGAAAGGCTCTCTGACTAGATCTGAATCCCCTGATCCTAATGACATCCAGTCTATGATGGTTAAGGGAAAGATGAATAAAATTGGTGAATTATGGAATGCAACCTATCCTATTGACAAACTGAAGATTGATGATGCTTTGGTAGAATATATACTTCAAAAAAGTATTGAAGTAATAGTTGTTTTTTATTCCTTTCCTTAAAATCTAGTTGAGATTGTTGAAGAAAGGATGTTGTTTGAAGGTTTGGAAGGATGTAAGATGGAGATTTTGGTTGAAAGGAGATGTGGTAAAGCTAAGCAGAGACTATCTGAACTAATTGTGGAAATAAATAAGTGCATTAAAGATATATTAGATGTATACAAATATTGTCTTCGATGGCCTGCAACAATAGATAATTTCATAAGCAAAATTGAAATGATTGAATCTAAAATAAACAACATTGGAAAGAATTTTGATATTTTTTAAGATAAAGAATGGAAGCAAAGACTAATATTTGGTGAAATACAGGTTGAAATAATCATTGTACAAAGATAGAGAGATAATGTGATGAAGACTTTCTAGCTTCTTAAGGAAATTGCTAAGGTCCGGTTAGAGCATCTATCCAAAATCTTTACTGACACAGAAGATGTTGAAAAACAATGTTCCACTATGAATTGCTCATCTTCTTTTACCATGTTGGGTTTATTTGAAGTACATACACAAGATTGGATTCTAGTGTATTCAACTGGAAGAAGTTGTATCCAATTCTCAAAGAAAGGTACAAGAAGGTATTTCTAGTGAAGAATGTCATTTTCACTCAAATTCTATTTTGGATGGTTGGAATTTTTTTTGAAGATTTTTAAATTTTAATGTCACCATGTCTACACCCATTTTGTCGCCCTTTTGCATTGATGTCAAAGGGGGAGAGATTGGAGTTAGGGGGAGAGGTTGGAGTTGGAGAGTTTTGGTAGTTGGGAGAGTTTGAAGAAATAATTTTTGGCACATGTTGCCATCAATGACAAAGGGGGAGATTGTTGGAAAAATGGAGATTGTTGACTATCTCTAAAATTTGTGTTGTCATTGATGTCACCATGTTGTGGCTACAATTCTATGTCAGTTCCTAATCTGGTATTTTTGGTCTGAGATCTAAACTGGTATTCGAGTTGCACTCTCTAGTATTCTTGTCTGCATTCCTCCATAGTTGACAACAACTACTTGCAATTTTGGGAAATGGTTTGTAGATGTCGAGAGCATGTATATTCAATATCTCATGTATCTAGATGCTCGTATGGTGTATTGACATTACACTAGTATTTGCAAATGTGTTATTAGGTCTATCCTTGGCCAAACTAATGAATGTATTGTGTAATGGTGAATTAATCTTTCTTATGAGAATATATGTGTGACCTATCCTAGGTCCATGCCAACCTGATGTAGCATGCTGGATGTTTGAAATTATTTTTGAAAAGTCTCTTGTGAATGCCTAAAGCCAACACCTAGTATTTTTGGTAAATATGGTGTGCATCTAATTAGTCTGACCTAATTGATGCTTGTGGTTGAATTGCATATATATATTAGACAAGGTTGAAGATTAAATGAGGAAGAAAAAGTTTGACAATGTATTTGTGATTAATGAGGTAGTTGTAAATGCAAAAGTGAGCGAAAATAATGATGTGTGTCAAGTTAGTATATTGAGCATCACCGAAACTGTATTAGCACTTGTTAGGTGCATTATTCTTAGTTCATTTTGGTTGTAAAGTCCTTCTTGTTCTGTAAACTCTTTTTATAGGTAGTGAGCCTCCCTGTTGGGCAGTGAGCTTTTTTACTTGGACAGTGAGTCCTCTTCTTAGAAGTGAGCCCTTGGAAGTGAGCCTATGTTTTTAATCTACTAGCAAAGACCGCCTATAACACACTAGAACACAAACCTATGTAGGGAGAGGAGGATAACTTCACAATAAATGACCCAACCTCTAGAGAAGCACATATGACCCCTCCTAGAAGCAAGCCCCAAGAAGGAATAAGATGGACCAACAAAGACTCATTTTGTGCACCAAAGTCAAAATGAGTGCTGGTAGAGCAAGAAGAACACCTACAAACTCTCCCCCTAATGATCGGCTGGAAGAAACCCAAAAGGACACCAATAAAGTCATCAACACCATCAAGTTCTGCATCTTCATCAGAGTCTTCCTCACCATCGCCCTTCACACCAAAAAAATTTGAAAAAATTATCCCTCTTCCTTTCCCACTTGACACCATAATAAAGTAGGATGTTAAGTTCTCAAAGTAGTAAATTTTTTTGTTACATTCTATATTATTTTTATTTGAAGGAACAAAGATGACATTAGCTATGGCCTTTTTTTTACTCGAGACTGACATGACTAATCAATCGTCCTAGTGAGAGAACGACGATGAATCCACATACAAAATAACTACTTGGTGATATTCTCTCAAAGTGGCACATAGATGTGAAAAATAAGGATGCTTCATCAAAATAAACTTCTCTTGTAGTGCAGGCTACAATTTCCCAATAAACATGTTTTGAACATTGAAGTTAGGCAAAGGATAGGAAATTTGAGCAAAAATAGCTTGATATCAAGCTATAAAGTTAGTCAACTTCTTGTGGGTTCCTTACTTACACTAAACAAGATCATTGAAGGTGATCTTTCACCCAATTTTGACTTGGAAATATTAGATAAATTTGTTGAATAGTTGTTCAAAAGAGAAAATGGAATTATCAAGTAAAGCACAATACCATTCTAGAGAATCATCCTTGAGAGAATGTGGGAATAGCTTGGTCAACAAAGCATTGTTATGAAAGAAATCTGTACATAGCATGTTAAAGGATGAGACATGTGTCCATGGGCCCCCATAACCATTATACTTTTTGAACTTAGCAATCTCCACCCCCCAAAGGATAGGAGTGTTCAAGATGGAAATGGAAAGAGGACTATGATGATGGAAGGGATGGAACATAGGTTGGCAAGAAGAATTGGTTAGAATTTCCAACTAATTTTATATGCACCCATTGTTCTATAGTAGAGCATTGATCATCAGATTAGAAGATGAGGTATGACCAGAGGGACCTCTAGAAGGACCACCAACACCTATACCAATAGAGCCCCTAGTGTTGGTACCAATAGAGGCATCGACACCAGAGCCAAAAATAGGGACATTCTGAGTCTTAGATGCAGAGAAGCTGAAAACAAAAGGAACCTTATTTACTTTAATTGTGTTACTTTGCTTAGGTATAAAGTTGGTATTAGTATAAGAACCTATGTCACATACACACCGACACTCTGAGCATCGAGACATAAAGCTATTTTCCAGTGATCTTTAAGCCATGATCTTGAGTGACAATCAAGTTCAAGGTATAGGTGGGTACATGGGTATCTACAATGTCTATTATCCCTTGAATAAGCTTTATGCCTCTCTGATCCTTACCCAACATTTTTCTTAATTGATTAATTACAAGAGCTACTTGGGAAAAATTATCGTCATGATCCATGAATATCTCAAACTCCTCGAGTCTCATGTCCAAGGAATATAATTTCTCTGCAAGAACTCTAAGAGCAACATCATCCTCCACAAAAGAGATAGAGGGTGAGGAAATGGGTAGGGATGTGAGTCACCACCTCACCAAAAAGAGAAGAGAAATTGGTAGAAATTCTTGAAACAATTTCTTTGAAAGTAGGCCAATTTGAAGGGTACTAAACCTTCTAGATCCCGTCCTAATGTTTTGAAGACTTCTTCTTACAACATATCTAGAGGTCATAGATTGGGTTGTAAATCTCATTAAAGACTCATAATGCACTATCTACAAAACACCCTAAATGTGAGGAAAAAATTTTGAACCATAAAAAGGAGATGGAAGGTTCATGTCGGGTTCACCAAAATGTGGAGGGGATTCACTACTCCTAAGTCCCAAGATAAATAGGGTATAAAGGGAGTGAATTTTCCTTGGTTGC
Source organism: Sequoia sempervirens (assembly GCA_007258455.2). Lineage (NCBI taxonomy): Eukaryota > Viridiplantae > Streptophyta > Pinopsida > Cupressales > Cupressaceae > Sequoia > Sequoia sempervirens. The sequence goes on along the minus strand of VDFB02047397.1, from coordinate 108,674,916 downwards.
ATCAATGAAAAAGGCTAAAGGATAGACCAAAAAACAAAGAATAAATTAATCTATGTTTTTTAGGGTTTTTGGGAATGGATGATTTCATGAGTCGAGTGTTGGACTATAGACTAACTGGATCTCAACCAGAGAGCATCAACGTGGGACTTAGATGACATCATGTCATGTTTTATTCTCAAGAATGCATTGGAATATTGTACAAACTAAGAATAGATACCATAATCTGAAACTCATAAGGTGTGCTAATGACCCAAAAACCTTAATTTGATAGTTTTTAAAAAATGACAGAATACTAAGAATGTGTAAAATAAACTAACTACAACAAGAATACTATAACTTGAAAGATAAATTTATTATAATGAAATGATGAGAAAGGGTAGTAGAAATACAACTTATGATTGGTCAAGCCTCTCACAAGCTCGACATGAATGAAGTACCTACACACACAATGACAAAAAAAATTGGGGCTTTTTTTTGGAGTTTTCCTCAGTCAAACCCCCTCTTTGGTGTTTTCACCCCCATGAACAAATGATACACCACAATAGAGATATGTAATGTCCCCTTCTCAAGCCTGACATTTCTAGTGACCGTTAGCCTTTCTTTGGGAACCCGAAGGCTAGTCGGAAGTTAAAATTAGGGTTTCCTAATTTTGAGGAGGTCATTGCTCAGAGATGGTGGATTCAATGGCGGATTCCTTCTGGGTTTTCAGAGGGCTTCGCAGTGGTATGATCATCTCGGCATTCGGAGAACTTTTTGGAATTTACTATTTCTAGTAAATTCTATTTTTGGAATCTTTCCAGATGAGCTCAGGTTGGTTGACTTTCGGCTTCAGATTAATCAGTTGACTTCATCAGTATCGGCTTCAGGGCACTTTCGGAGAAATAAGTTAAGTCATTTAAATTAAAAAGTCACGTTTTAATTATTATATTTTAACGTTGACCCTTGGCTTAGAGTTAATGACTTAAGGTTGTTTTAAAAAGGTGGTCATTTGAGGGTGGCGCCTCATTAATGAATATTTTAATTATTCTAAAGTCTGAGCAAGCTTGTTGAGCGCATTAATTAAAGTATGATATTTATTAAAAATATCAAATCAAAAGCTTGAAGGCAAAAGTACGCCCATCATTGAGGAGGATGGGTTTTGACCTAAAAACAGATTTTAGGGTTTTGCGAAGTCAACGGAAGGATTATAAAGAGGAGTCTTAGTGCATCATTCTTCATCTTTGGACTATGCTAATGTTATGCTGCCGAAATGGTTGCGGGAATTCTTCGAGGAATGAATGCCTCCTAGTCTGGGCTCGACTTCATGCTTGAAAGATAGCATCTAGTGGAGATTTTAGCATGCTTATGAGTGATTCAATCATTTGTAAGTTTGCCTTTGTTTTTGTGCATTGTAATCATCATTGTAATTAGTTAGATCTGATTTCAGCATATTAGAGGTATTTCTAAAAGTGCAGATTAGCTACAGCAGATCCACGTTTATATTCATAACTCAAAAAATACAAAAGAGTTAGTTCTGGGTATTGCATTGATAGTAGTGTCAAGGAAGGGCGAATATTTGTCTCCAATCTTAGATTTTATTGTTGTGTATTTAATTTTTAAAGTCAAATCGAATTCTTCAGCTGGGGCCGTACTTTCTCATGCATTGGGAATTGTGCATTTAATTATTTGGAGTGTTTAGAGTCTGTTTCTTCATATCATCTTGAGCGCCATTTTGTTGGGAGTCTTGTGGTTTAAGAATCAGGTCATTTGAGCGAGTGGATAGGGAGTTGTGAGCATTTGAAGGTTTTCTTAAGCTGCTGTTTTTATGAGCATAATACAGATTTGTAAAAAGAACAGAAAACAGAATTAATATTTCCGACTCATTGTGGGAAGTTGATGTGGCCTCTTGAATCAAATCAAGGGAATGATTATTGCATTGTAATTGGTGATTATTTCTAGTTCTAATCTCTTGACAAGCATATGCTCTTCATTCTGTAAACTGACAGTAGTACTGGCAGTATTTATTGAGCTTTCCAAAATCTATGTTGTAATGCTTTATTTCCTTCGAAGTTATTGTAATAGTTAAGTCTCCGCCCTATGGTAGCTACTTTCCCATCTTGGGTCAGCAAGCACATTCTGGGTGTCGAGCTCTTTCCTGTTTTCAGCATTTCATTTCAAGCTTTGTTTCCTGTAATCACTCCGTCATATGGTCGCCCCTCACTCCGCATTGGATTGGGTAGCACATACTTGACGTCGAGTTCCTTTCTGTACTTAGCGTAGAGGACCCTCTGACCAATGCTCACCATCATCGGTGCCATTCTGGTTAGAGTTTCAGCATAAGCAATTTCATTTAGATCCTCTGACCAATGCTCGCCATCATCGGCGCCATTCAGGTTAGAGTTGCTTTCCTGCACGTTTTGGTTTATCCATCTAACCTTAACGGGTGCACTGTTTGTAATTGGAAATCTGTTATTTGAAAAACGAAAAAATTTGGCTTGGAATATTTCAGTGGTATCAGAGCCAAGATCCTGCCATCCTGCCCCATCACTGTGCCCATCAGAGGTCAGAGCTGAGTTCAGTATTAGTTTTCAGAAGTTTCAAAGATGTTGCATTTTCTAAGGTCTATGGGTCGTGAGAAGTCAGATTCAACTATGGCATCGGAGGAAGGAAAGGTTAGTGATGTCGTAAGGGACTTCATTGAATATGCCAAACAGTTTAAAAGACAATGTGAAGATGAGGCTGTCAAACTCCGTGAGCAATATCAAACCATGCCAGATGATTATAGGTACAATGTTTCATTTGATTCCCATTTGAAGTGTGTGGCGTCAGTGGAGCCCGAAAAGTTGAAGATGGTGGACCACATTAGGAAAATGATAAAAAGGGAAGCAGAACAAGCTTTGTTCGAAGAATCAAAGAAGGAAGGAGATGAAGTGCCTATTTGTGAATTGCAGCCGACAAATTTGCAAGTTGAAGAGAAAAATCAGTCATCTAGCATTGAAGATGGCACAAACAAGGTGCACATATCACATCAAAAAGAACGTGAGCTTGATGAAGATACCTTGGCAAGTGAAGAGTTAAGGGTAGAGCCTCATAATACGCCCCTTGACTTGCATGTGATAGCAAGTGAAGAAGAGCAAGTTGAAGGAAATACTATTGGTGTCTTTGAATCAGCTTATGACCGTTACCAAAGTGATGATGTTGGTAATGATTTCGAGGTGTTTGTACCTCCTCTTGTTGAAGATTTAGTGATGGATAGTTTTCCTCTTGTTGCTGTTCAAACTCCTCAAGAGTTTTCACAAGAGGAATTTATTACAAGTGATCAAGAAGACCTCTATGGCATGCATATGACTGTTCATGATGAGATCAGAAACATATCTATAGATGATAGGTTCATTGAAGATAAGGATGATAAAAAATTTCAAACAGCTAGCTCTAAAGATTCCTTACTTCCTTTCAGTGACAGTGCTAAGGGTGGTTTTGAGTTTGAACTTCAGACCCAACCATTGGAGGGAGGTACTTATGAAGACACCAGCTTTAGTGATTTGGGAGTTGACCTATTCCAAGAATCAACACTCCAAATGTTGCACAAAGAACACTCTTCTTGTGATCAAAACAATCAGCCTCTCACCATTTGGGATCCAGGTGTGAAGGCACTTAGTGATGACAAGCCGGTATGGGATGAATTTCCCTTTGATCCGGATGAAGAAATGGAACTTGATAAGGGTTCTCTATCAGCAGACAATGGTATTAATATGCTTAAGTTTGGGGCTGCTTTCAAGTTTGATCAAAGTAACATGGAAGAGGAAACAGAGTTTGAGGGCCATATGGCTCTTGAAGATGAAAGGTTTGGAGGAATTACCAAACACAAATCTGATTTATCAGGGCAGGAAGCTGATTGCAATCAACAAGTTGAAGGCTTAGTGGAGTATGATGTTTTCCAAGACATTGAGCATTCCCCACTAGTTGGTGGTGAAGTACAAGAATGTTGGAGCAACAATGAGGGCAGCAAAAGCGTGAAACGAAGTTCTGATTTTCAGTTACAGCCTATCAGCAATTCACCATCTTCGCATTCTTATGAGTGTGAAGGCCAACCTGAGGTGTCCGTTGAAGATGAAGTGCGAGTTCTATCTAGATTTGATCGCACACATAGTCTGATTGAAGGGCTTATTTGGGATGCCCAACTTGAAGAGAGACAAAGAGGAGTGAAATATGAAGTTGCTCTTCCCAATTTGCAACTTATCAGAGACTCAGTGGAGACATTGAAGTCGGAGTACTTAGGCTTGATTGAAGATAGAAATCATGCCGTTGAATCTGCAAAGAAGGCCTTCATTGTTTTCGAAGAAAGGGAGAGTATGGTTGATAAGCTCACTTTGGAGCTTAAATCAACAAAGGACAAGTTGAAAGAAACTCAGTTGGATCTAACAGAGGTTGTAGACCAGTTTGCAGATTTCAAACTTTTCAAGGAGCAAGAGGATGCACAAAGAGCTAAAAAAATCAATCAAGTGATTGGAGATTTTGACTGTCTTCAAGAGGAGTTTGATCTTGAAAGCATTTCAAGAAAGTCAGAAGTTGCATGTGCAGATTTGGGGCAGCGAGACGAAAGGAATGGCTTCCAAGTCTTCGACAATCCCTTCTTTGAAGTGGGTGCTGAAGCAACTTATGACAATCCTCTCTTTGTTTTGAAAAATGAGTCAAGTAGTGAAGTGACCAAGCATGAGGTCAAGCGTGAACTCCAATCTAAGGATGCCTTGATATCACTCCATGAAGATGTGCCACGTATGTTGAGTAGTAACGGATGCATAAGTGGGTTTGAGGATGGAGTTTCTACATGGGAGGTGACGAAGCAAGGAAATTTCAACATCTATGACATCAAGGTGTTGATGAGACAAGTCTTGGTAGCTGTTGGTAACTTCATTACAGCAGCAACGAGTGAAGATTTCAGACCTACTACTCAGGAGGAATGGGAAAAAAGTGAACTAGACTTTGGTGGGTGCACTCTTGAAAATCCATCCCTTGGGTGGAATGATGTTTGGAATCACATTGATCAGTTTTGGGAGCTGAATTTGAAGCCACTTTATGTTTCATACTCCCTTAAGGTGGAAGCTTTCATGGTTAAGCTTCAAGGATTTACTAGATGGGGCATCAGTTTCTTGAGAAGGCACTTGGTTCTCAATAGCACTTTGGAATGTGTAGAGATTTTTTTGCAGTGTGTTGAAAATCACTTTCAGTTGGATATCCATGCTTGGGATTCTCAACTTGGGTTGTCAGAGTTTATTACTTATGGAAAAGACTCTTGGAGGGATAAGGAACAAATTTCCAGACTTGTTGATGTTGTTCCCTTCATTTCCAGCTACTTGATGGTTCCGTTTGTTCATCAACAAATGGATTGGAGAGAAATTTTGAATATGGGTTGGAACGATCAACGATCGGTAGTTCTTGGAAGTGACTTTCAGCTCAGACAAGGGCAGATTTTGAGACACGACTTTGCTGGTTGGAGGCAGACCAGCCACTTTACTTATGGAGTTACTTTCATTCAGGAGAGTTGGTACCTCACTCCTGATCAAAGAAGTGGTAGTTTTCTGATGGAGATGGCTCTAGCGTGTTTTTCAGCCACTTTGGAGGTTTGTAATGCAAATTCTGATGGTTTATTTTCATTATTGGTTCATGACAATGAGCTACCCCATACTTTGAATCTATATTTTGAGACTCTTGGGGTTGGAATTGTGAAAAAACTCTTCAGACTTCATAGTTGTGCCATGGTAATTCAGTTGAGGCATAAGGAATTCATGTGGAGTTCTGAGTTTGAATTTGTTGAGCTTTTGCAAAGGATTGCCTTCCTCTTTGCAAAAAGAATTGAAGATGTCACATTTGCAGTCATGTTTCCGTTTGTTATCATGTGGAGGTATGCTGAAGAGTTCAAGTTTGATTTGAGTAGACTATCTGTCCTATTGCTTAGAATTCTGATTGACAGTAGTATGGTTGATACTATTAATTCGGGGCATCGTGGACATGAGATGTTGCATGATTTTGGTTTCCCTTCTTTAAGATCTTCCAGTTTGAGTATCATAGATGGCAACACTTTGGAGTTACAAGGGGAGTCAGTGCAGCATTGGCATGATATTTCCATTAATGTGATCAGAGTGGCGCAGCGGAAGCATGGTGGGTTTTTCCTGAGACGCATTTGGGAACCAGGGATCCTACTTGTTGTGTATGGATTAGTCTTCGAACTACTGGAGTTGTGGTGGTATTGCTTGAGGACAAGCAATTTTGGGGAGGGCGGATTGTAATGTCCCCTTCTCAAGCCTGACATTTCTAGTGACCGTTAGCCTTTCTTTGGGAACCCGAAGGCTAGTCGAAAGTTAAAATTAGGGTTTCCTAATTTTGAGGAGGTCATTGCTCAGAGATGGTGGATTCAATGGCGGATTCCTTCTGGGTTTTCAGAGGGCTTCGCAGTGGTATGATCATCTCGGCATTCAGAGCACTTTTTGGAATTTACTATTTTTAGTAAATTCTATTTTTGGCAGCTTTCTAGATGAGCTCAGGTTGGTTGACTTTCGGCTTCAGATTGATCAGTTGACTTCATCAGTATCGGCTTCAGGGCACTTTCGGAGAAATAAGTTAAGTCATTTAAATTAAAAAGTCACGTTTTAATTATTATATTTTAACGTTGACCCTTGGCTTAGAGTTAATGACTTAAGGTTGTTTTAAAAAGGTGGTCATTTGAGGGTGGCGCCTCATTAATGAATATTTTAATTATTCTAAAGTCTGAGCAAGCTTGTTGAGCGCATTAATTAAAGTATGATATTTATTAAAAATATCAAATCAAAAGCTTGAAGGCAAAAGTACGCCCATCATTGAGGAGGATGGGTTTTGACCTAAAAACAGATTTTAGGGTTTTGCGAAGTCAACGGAAGGATTATAAAGAGGAGTCTTAGTGCATCATTCTTCATCTTTGGACTATGCTAATGTTATGCTGCCGAAATGGTTGCGGGAATTCTTCGAGGAATGAATGCCTCCTAGTCTGGGCTCGACTTCATGCTTGAAAGATAGCATCTAGTGGAGATTTTAGCATGCTTATGAGTGATTCAATCATTTGTAAGTTTGCCTTTGTTTTTGTGCATTGTAATCATCATTGTAATTAGTTAGATCTGATTTCAGCATATTAGAGGTATTTCTAAAAGTGCAGATTAGCTACAGCAGATCCACGTTTATATTCATAACTCAAAAAATACAAAAGAGTTAGTTCTGGGTATTGCATTGATAGTAGTGTCAAGGAAGGGCGAATATTTGTCTCCAATCTTAGATTTTATTGTTGTGTATTTAATTTTTAAAGTCAAATCGAATTCTTCAGCTGGGGCCGTACTTTCTCATGCATTGGGAATTGTGCATTTAATTATTTGGAGTGTTTAGAGTCTGTTTCTTCATATCATCTTGAGCGCCATTTTGTTGGGAGTCTTGTGGTTTAAGAATCAGGTCATTTGAGCGAGTGGATAGGGAGTTGTGAGCATTTGAAGGTTTTCTTAAGCTGCTGTTTTTATGAGCATAATACAGATTTGTAAAAAGAACAGAAAACAGAATTAATATTTCCGACTCATTGTGGGAAGTTGATGTGGCCTCTTGAATCAAATCAAGGGAATGATTATTGCATTGTAATTGGTGATTATTTCTAGTTCTAATCTCTTGACAAGCATATGCTCTTCATTCTGTAAACTGACAGTAGTACTGGCAGTATTTATTGAGCTTTCCAAAATCTATGTTGTAATGCTTTATTTCCTTCGAAGTTATTGTAATAGTTAAGTCTCCGCCCTATGGTAGCTACTTTCCCATCTTGGGTCAGCAAGCACATTCTGGGTGTCGAGCTCTTTCCTGTTTCAGCATTTCATTTCAAGCTTTGTTTCCTGTAATCACTCCGTCATATGGTCGCCCCTCACTCCGCATTGGATTGGGTAGCACATACTTGACGTCGAGTTCCTTTCTGTACTTAGCGTAGAGGACCCTCTGACCAATGCTCACCATCATCGGTGCCATTCTGGTTAGAGTTTCAGCATAAGCAATTTCATTTAGATCCTCTGACCAATGCTCGCCATCATCGACGCCATTCAGGTTAGAGTTGCTTTCCTGCACGTTTTGGTTTATCCATCTAACCTTAACGGGTGCACTGTTTGTAATTGGAAATCTGTTATTTGAAAAACGAAAAAATTTGGCTCAGAATATTTCAAGATAAAATGATAAAGAAAGGAAATAGACACAATGTATAGAAAGAAAAGGCAATCTATATGATATCTATAATATTGACAATGTAATGAAATTAACAACAAAAAAGATTTACCCTCCCTTTGGCAAGCTTGATAAGCTAAAAGGAAGGATGGTAGCTTCAAAGGTTGAAGATGAACGTGCAAGAACATAGTGCTAGAATAGCTTGAAACCTACAAGAAAGTGATGTAGAAAGAAGGAATAATAAAGTGAAGTGGAGTTGCAAAAATGAAGTGTATAATGTGATAGATTGAGAGAGAGTGAATGGAATGAAGGAATGCGCTCAAAATGAGAATTTGGAGGCAAAAGGCATGTTTTTGGGAAGGTTTGTGTTCATAGGAGATGTTACAACTCATGGATGCCAAAAAATGTAACGCCTCAACATTCACTAACTCAATAATTTTTCAAGGACGTCCACGCGACACAGAAGCATCCTAGGCTAAATTACCTCCACCAATGGAAAATTCCAAAGCATGGATAAGAAAAAGGGTTTAAGGTGGCAGATTTTTGCATTATCAATGTTATAAGGCTAAAGTAAGGGTATATTGTGGGAAATTGCACTAAGGTGCAATTTATGACTCAACACAATCTAATTTTAGAAATTCCATGAATTTTTTGTATATTTTGTAAGAATAATTTTTTCATATTATTAGTGGAAAATAGATGAGAGTCCACACAAATATACATTCTTAATTAGTCTATCCACAACAAGCCATATTGTATCAACATTGTTTATCTTTGGCAGACCCATAATGAATTCCATTAATATTTTTTGTCCAATGTATATTGGAATGCTTAATATTTGTAAGAGGCTTGGATTCTTTATTATTTCCCTTTTATTTTGTTGGCATATCAAAAATTCTACCATAAATTTTTTGATATTCACTTTAATACCTTCCCAAAAGAATTTTTTCTTTATGGGATGATATTTATGAACAAATATTCTATAGTGTCTTGTTAGACCCAAAAATTATCTCTTCCTAGGGTCTATATTAACTCCTTTAAGTGACACCAATTATCTTGAGTATTCTACTGGTTTCACCCTAAAGATACATTTGGATTGTTTTGAATAGATTTTATTTTATTCCAATTCATTAACAATAGGAATATGAAACTTATCTATGTTATGAGTGATTTTTTTTAGCTTCTTATAATGTGACCACATTCTCCATGGATCATCCTTTTTGTTAAGAATAAGCATAGGAGATTAAAAAAAATTAGATGAACAATGCTTCGCAATATTAGTTCAATGTCATGATTATGGTCTCTAATTAGATGTACAACCTTGGATTCTTGAAGTACTTGGTGGTTTTGAATAATCTCTTGAATTTTTGGTTGATCTTGAGTTATCCTATCTTGTGCTTCTATAAAATGTAATTGTGCCCCTATATTATACAAAACTTTTTTGAGTAATTTCTCCATCCTATGGGAGCTAATGATTTCACTTGGTGTGATTATATTCCTATAAGTTCATACTTTTTAACATGTAGCTTAAAAGCCATGGATACGTATTGAAAATTGAAACATATTTTTCCTAATTGATTAAGCCATTGTACACCCAAAACTACATCCACTTCCCTAATAAGGATATTTATTTATTTTAATCTAGCTGATGATTTCCCATTGAGAGTTTTATATGATGACATTTACAACCACAAGGTAGTTGTTTCCCCTCATCTATCATGACTTGAAAATTAGAGATGGAATAAAAAATAATTGAGCTCATTAGCTAGTCCTCTATCAATAAAGTTGTGTATTACTAGTATCAACTAGCACTTTCACATTTTTCTTTTTTATAATATTGATTACTTTGTGTGTTTGTGGTGAATTTTTCCATTCAATGAAAGTAGGTAGATAGTAGTGTTTTATTTTTCCTTAGAATCCTCATTCTTAAGTTTATGTTTTATTATTTTTTAGGTACTTCTCTCTCTTCTTCAACCTTATTATTTTTCTCACTACTAGAACACTTATGAATCCTTGACCATTTTCTATCACAATTCCAACATATATATATATATATATATATATATATATATATATATATATATATATATATATATATATATATATATATATATATATATATATATTCCTCTTTTTGCTAAATCTTGTTGAGGAGAGAGAATACTAATTTCTCTTAGGTAAAAAAAATTGTCCATGTTTTTGCTAGTAGGATTAGTCATGTTTTTATCAATTACTCTCATGGTTTCACCTTTGGTGATGTTTTGTTTATCAATATGCAAATCTTGTTGCATAGATTTCTTAACTATACAAGGTTCCAACAAATGAACATCCTATTGAATTTGGCCTCTAATTCCATTGATGTACAATTGTAGCCTTTGGTAAGGTGTCACCTCAGAACCTCAAAGTATCAATTTTAAATTCTCAACACTATATTTAGATATAAACCTTAATTATTTTAATTTTTTTATTTAGATAAAATAGCTTCCAATGCATGGTTGCTCATAGAAGATTCTTAATTCTTTACTAAATTCTTGCCAACAAAAAAATTGTCCTTATGTGTCACTCATCTTCCATTTGTACTATTGGTAAGTTCCTAAATCTAAATGTAGTAAATATATGTCAACCATGACATTATTTGGTATATTTTGAAGTTTAAATTGTTGTTCTTTAAGGCTTATCCATGAAATTACATTTCTACCATCACATTTATGAATGTTTATTCTTGGTTGGTATAATTATTGACCTTGAAAAGGTTATCCTATCCCTTGATTTGGTTTATTAGGGTTGTAACCACCTTGGTGGTTTTTTTGGACTTTATTTTTTATAATGGATACTTTGTAAACCTATCTAATCCCTCATTTAAGAATTTTGCAAATGAGTCAAACAATCTATCCTAAATGAAATGTATTATTGTTTCATGTCCTTGAGAAATTATTTCCTCAATTTTAGGTGGTAGAAAATAAAATGGCTCCTTATATTTTGTATGTGATCAAAGGTCTTCTAATCCTAAAGATGGCATGGCTTTAATTATGTTTTTATTTTAAGATTTATTAAGGTAGCAAAGTATTTGGTGTGTGAGAGAATTCAATGTTTTAGTTTGGACCAAACTTAGACCACTTAATAAAGGAATATATTTTATGTATAAAAATAAATTTTAAAAAGCTAACCCTACCTAATTTTTTTATAAGATTTCAAAACATATAATTTAAAAAATAATCTAAAAATTGTAGCCTATAGAGAAAATTAATCGAACTTTTGACTAAAATTTGACCACTAAATTAAATAGCTTATTTTATTTCTAATATTATATTACAAATAACTAACCCTACCTAATTTTTTATAATATTTCCAAAAATGTGTTTTTTTCTAATTTTTAAAAATTGCAACCTATAGAGCAAGTTAATGAAAAACACAAAATATTAATAAATTTTAGAAACCTTACCTTCAAAGAATGAATTTTTTTTAGAGCCTAAATAATGCATACCTCAAAACCTAAAAAAAATTAGATCCAAAGTCGCATTGGTTTGGACATTATGGTGGAAACAAAAATGTTGACCTAAATCGTAGCTCTGATACCACTTGTTATATTTCTTGGAAATATTTGTAAAAATAAAAATATATATAAGACCACTTTGAGTGGAAGACCTCCAATAATTAGATAATAATATATGAATTCAATATTGTATGATATGATGATAAGGGAGATACCTCTCTTCCTTATAGGCTAAAACTATGTAGGGACATACCCCTTCATCCTAATTAAGAGCTATTAGTGTATTAACTAATATTGATGTTATATTTAAGCATGCCACATGTGATTATCCTTAGTAATATATCATATTAGGATCATGGCAATTAATTTAGACATTAGATTGAAATAATCAATATAAAGGTAGAAGTTGCAAAAAAAAATGAACAAGGTTGAACCCATTCAAGAATGGAATCATAGATAAATATTGGTGGATAAGGTTTAAAATGAAACATCTTAGTCTTTCTTTGAGGAAAATAAAAGGAAATGATAGAGATAGAACACTGGATTTAAGGCCTATAGTTTTGGTTATTTTCTAGGACACATTATCAAGAGCTTATGATGATAATCCTTATGGTCTTTGTAAACTTTGGAACAATGATGTGATTGGTATTCAAGTTGGTCCAAATGGAGTTGTGTGGGTTCTTTCCAAAATATTTAGCATATGTGATATTATATTAAAGAGTAGAGAATGTGTGAAAATGGAAACGAATGAATTCTTTATGGAAGGAGCACATTTTCTTGTAAGATTGCACAATTTTGCAATATGTAACTGCATTAATACATTCTCCCAAATAAGAATAAAACTAAATGAGAATTGACATGGGTATTCAAATTTCACCATTATAGTAGTATTATGGGTTCTTTATGTTACCTAGATTTTGGGTCCTCTTACAAATTGGAACCCCCATGTCAAAATTTGGTTAAGTCTTAAGACAGGTGGTGTTTTATCAAGTATCACTAACTTGGGTGGTGTTTTCTCTAGTTCGTCTAACTTCCCATCTTACCACCCTCTGTCATTTACTTCTTTGTTTTCTCAAGGGAAATGTATTAGAGTATTGGTGTAACTTCTCAGATACTCTAAGTCATTCATTTGAAAGGTTGGTGGTCCACACTCAAGGTTCATGAACTCATTGAAAAGACCACTAATGACAAGTTTTGAAGTCTTTCAAGCCTGGGTAGGATTTTAAATTTTTTTTAAAACTATCGGCTGTGAGTTATCCAATTTTGTCAACTCCCTATATTACCACCCACATACATTTTATTTTATCAAGGCAAATTCTAGTTAAATAAAAACTCATTAATACAAAAATTATTAACTGATGCTATCTAAATATAGTAAATGAACCAGAATCAAAGACATAATTTCTCATAAAAAGAGAGACAACACCAAAAATATAAAATGGTATATTTTATTATATATATGTTGGTGGAAATACAAACTTCATTGTTGATTACAAAGAGGGATAGATAGTATCAAAATGATAATTTCGTCACAAACAAAGGGAAAAAATCATTACACGGATTGCTTCCACCACCACCTGGAGGTGCTCTATATGGGCAACAAATAGTAGGTTCTCATAAGATTGCAAGAATTAGGAAAACAACCCCATGTTATTCCTCACCAGCCTTGCATGAAGAAGGGTTACTACATCCTTGGTAACTTCATTTTGGGTCACAATTGTAATGAAAATGGTGTCAACCACCATTCCACTTCGTACGTAGTTTCTTAGACTAGTGATGGCTACATTGAATCGGTGAAGAAACTTAGGTTGGAACAATCACTTCATTTCTCTCATTCCCCAATCATGATGCCCGAAGGTGTGAATAACAGTGTACACAAAATTCTCTAGGAGCATTGTATTATGCACATGCACCTGGCTCAAAAATTCCTCTCCCAGTATGCTATGCAACACCTCCTCTTCAATTTCACTCTAGATAATGAATACCTCCTTCAATTGGTCAGATAAACACACGAAGAGGGTTTGCATTCAATCTCTTCAATGATAATGAATTCATTCATGGATACTCCATCGCTTTGAGCACTTGCCATAGTTTAAATTTTAGGTTGGTGAAGTGTGGTGATGTCTATTGAATTTATAGAAGGTTGATGAGACATTGGGCTAAAGATGATCAAGGTGATAGGATGGTAATGTGGTCAAAATTAATGGTTGATATGATTGGAATTTAAGTTATATTCCCAATTGGTTTTTTGGATGGGTAGCTTGCACATGCATTTTCATTGCACCCCTACAAAATTTATTTAATGATGCAAAGCATGCAAACCTCTCAAGAATCAATGGCTATGGGGAAGGAGTTTAGTCAAGAAATAATTAGAAATCACTTGGAGTCTTATCATTAGCAATGTAATCATTCCGACCATTTATTACTTCCTCGCTATCAATTTTCTAGACTAACAGTTAGGTTGCAAGAAAGCATTACTATAACTGATTGGTAACTACTAAAGAGAAAGAAGAGAACCCTATATATGGGTGAAGAATGATTCAGAAAAGTTCTGATTCTTCAGAGTACACTGTGTTGTAGTCAAGGGAGAAGCATTTCTTTTTGTTTGAGTCCATTTATTTCTGATTGAAATAACTCACAAGATATTAGTTGGGAGTTAAACATAATGTTTATTGTATTGACCTGTGAGTCATGTCTATAATTTGAATACATTTTTTGTGTGAAATCTATTCAATTGCATTTATTTCATTTATTACAATTAGGAGGTTTTCCTTTTTTATACACTTTCATCATTAATCATTCCAGTTTGTGAGCTAGTTGATTAATGATCTTTAGAGTTTACTTTTCATTAGAAACATTTTTATGGGCTGATGTTTGTCACCTTTACTAATTTTTGGTTGAAAGAACATTTATCATTCATTAAATCATATGAGGGAGCTATCCCTCTTAATTCAATGGAAAGACACAAATATAATTGTGACATTTCCAAAGTTGTTAGTGACTTGGCTAGTGCACCTCGAGAAAAAGAGTTATTATTTTTAGACATATTTATCATGGGCCAATTCATTCACTAACAGATTTTTGGCAATTCTATTGGGGAAGATTGTAGTTTCTAAAAATTCACCATTGTGTCATGTAGCAAGATGGTACTTCCCCATAATGATGTGTTTCCTATACTTCAACTTGACTTGGATTGGATGCAGATAGAGTAGGATGATATCATATCACAATTAAACACACTCACTTGGAGGTATAGAAGGAGCACAACAAATTATATGTGAGTTGATTTTTTCTTGGAGGAAGAAGAAGAATGTGCTAGACGTCCACCTATACTAGTGATTGAATGTCCCCCAAGGTTGATCTTTGAGTATTATGACAACCCACCCCATCATCCCTATCCACACCTAAATCAACCTCCACGTCACCATTTGAATCAACATCCTAATCAACTGCAAAATCACCCTCCAACTCAATCACCACCTAGACAATAACCTAGGTGTACCTTTCTTTACTTCGTTAGGAGTTGGCGGCTCTAAAAATCAATGGCTTCCATTCCATGGGGTAACTGTGTTGGACCTTTGTCCCTAACATGATGCAATGACCTGCCATGTGGTTCAAGGAAAAGATTCCCCAAATTCTCTAGTAGTGACACTCAAGACCCAAAAGATCATGTTTTGGCTATGACCATAGTAAGCAAAATCCTGAGAGTTCAAGAAGAGGGCATTTTTGTAAGGTTGTTTGTTGAAATTCTAGTTGAGAAAGTAGTCGAATGGTTTAGAGGATTAGAGAATGGATGTATAACTAGTTGGGATATCCTACACACAAAAAAAATTACAGTGCTTCAAGGGTCCTATTAATGTTGTTGCTCTACTTTGAAAATTCTTCTAAATTATAAAAGGAAGAAGAGAACCTATGAGGGATTTTGTTTATCAATTCAACCAATCTTTTCAGTAGATTCCTACACCAGAACAACCAAGTAAAGTAATTCAATTCCACATATTTACTTCTACTCTTGACCTAGATGTCTAGCTCATTTTGAAAGGATGAATTTGAAAATATTGAATGGCGTATAGTCCTTACCTCATTGTAGTTTCTCTAGACTCCCAATTGTTACAAATAACTCATCCTACTGTAGAAAGGATGAATTTGAAAATATTGAATGGCGTATAGTCCTTACCTGAAAGGAACAAAGATGAAAAGAAGGATGATTAGTGTTGGTATGCCCAAGAATATAGTCTAAACACTTCAATTGAATTAGAACATGACCTTAGCTCATCAAGTGATGGTGAAGATTGGACACCACAAGGAAGGTATGCTTCCACATCTCAATTTACTCATCCATCTATCCTTGCTAGTAATTTTTCCCCTCATAAGTCTGCTAGTAAAGATCAAGTATTTGATTATCTCTTTATTCCTGAATATGAGGCCTTTACCTTTGAGGATATTGTTGATAGAGTTGCATGTGAAATTGAGGGAATAATGAAGATCCTTTGAACAAAAAAGATAGGTGGGTTAGGATGGTTGATTAGTTCAAACCCCTTCCTCATGTGTGAGGAATTTGAAACTGATGAAAATCTCATGTTTGAAGAAATAGGGTTTGGTCTATCAAAGTCATCAGCAAAGGAGGTTGTTCATTCTTTAGTTGGTAGTAAAGGGAAGGATACTACAGTGGTGAAAGATTAAAATGACATTGAGTCACAATGTGGCCATGATGATAAGGTGGTTTCCTACAAAATAGTAGGCTCTTCCATTATGGAGGGAATGAAAATTTCAAATTCATCCCAAGAACTGAAAATTATCCCAATGATGAAGTCTTATGAAATAGCCAAAAAAATTCTAGGAACTTCCATGTAGGGCTATTTGCACTAGGGGGAATTTTATGATGAGAGATGGCTATTTGGGAGTATTGGGATTGGTATTCTATTTAGTTACAACACTTATTTTTGGGCTACTCAATCTTTTTCCTTGCTTTTGAAGTTGCATACATTAACATGCTTTTTAAAGTTTGGATCTTTCTTCTCACAACATGTTAATGGTTTTGTGTGGGTTATTCCTTTCTCTTCCTCCTCAGTAGGTGCCAACCTACCTCATATATAGTCACTTTGGTGTGTCATTTTTGGTTGTTTTTGCTTGGGTTTTTGGTTTTTGTCTCTCCTTATTGCTTAACTCTGTGCCCAATGGATGTAAGACTAGTCATAATAATTTTGGGTTCTTGGTTGCATCCTTTTCAGTCCTTGTCCCCAATCAAAGCCATTGTTACCTAGATTTTGGGTCCTCTTAAAAATTAGCACCCCCATGTAAAAATTTGGTTAAGTCTTAAGATGGGCAATGTTTTGTCAAGTATCACTAACTTGGGTGGTGTTTTCTCTAGCTCGTCTAACTTCCCATCTTAATGCCCTTTGTCATTTACTTCTCTATTTTCTCAAGGGCGGTGTTTTAGAGTATTGTTGTAACTTATTAGATACTCTAATTCATTTGTTTGAAAGGTTGGTGGTCCATACTTAAGGTTCATGAAATCATTGAAAATACCATCGGCGATAATTTTTTGAAGTCTTTCAAGCCTGAGTAGGATTTTAAATGGTTTCTAAAACTATCGGTGGTGAGTTGTATAGTTTTGTGAACTCCCTATATTACTACCCAAGTACATTTTCAAAGAAACTAAAGAAGCCACTGTGTATTTTATTTTATCCAGGCACATTCCAATTAAATAAAAGTTCATTGATATAGAAATTAATAATTAATGTTATCTAGACATGAAAAATGAACCAAAATCAAAGACAAAATTTCTCATAAAAAGAGAGGCAATGCTAGAAATATAAAATGGTATATTTTATTATATATATGCTGGTGGAAATACAAAATTCATTGTCAATTACAAAGAGGGATAGATAGTATCAACATGATAATTTATTTAGGCACAAATGGAAAGCATAAGCACACAAATTGCTTCCACCACCACCTGGAGGTGCTCTATCTAGGTAGGAGATAGCAGGTTATCATGAGACTACAGGAATTGGGCTAATAGCCCCATGTTATTCCTCACCAGCCCTACACGGAGAAGGGTCACTGCTTCCTTGGTGACTTCATTTTGGGTCATGGTTGCAATGCAAATGGCATTTCCCACCAATCTGCTTCGTGGGCAGTTGTTGAGACTAGTGATGGCTACATTGACTCGGTGAAGAAACTTAGGCTAAACAAGTCACTCTACTACTCTCATCCCCCAATCATAATGCTCGAAGGTGTGAATAATAGTGTACACAAAATGCTATAGGAGTGTTGCATTGTGCACATGCACCTAGTTCAAAAACACATCTCCCAGTATGCTACACAACACTTCCTCTTCAATTTTTCTCTAGATAATGAAGACCTCCTTCAATTGGTTAGATAAAGGCCTGAAGAGGGGGCTACATTCAATCTCTTCAGTGATAATGAATTCATTCATGGATACTTCATTGCTTTGACCACTTGCCATATTTGACATTTCAGGTTGGCGAAGTGTGGTGATGCTTTTTGAATTTATAAAAGGTTGATGAGACATTGGGATGAAGATGATCAAGGTGATAGGATGGTAATGCAATTGGAATTAATGGTTGATATGATTGGAATTTAAGCTACATTCCTAATTGGTTTTCTGGTTGGACAACTTGCACATGCATTTCCATCGCACCCCTGCGATAGTTATTTAATTCTTAGGATGCAAAGCATGTAAAATGCTCAAGAATCAATGGCCATGGGGTAGGAGTTCAATCAAGAAATACTCATAAATCACTTGAAGTCTTATCATTAGCAATGTAATCATTTTGACCATTTATTATTTCTTGACTATTAATTTTTTAGACTAACAGTTAGGTGGCAAGAAAGCGTTACTATAACTGATTGGTAACCGCTAAAGAGAAAGAAGAGACCCCTATATCTAGGTGAAGAATGATTCAGAAAAGGTTTGATTCCTGAGAGTGCACTGTGTTGTAGTCGAGGGAGAAGCATTTCTTTCTATTTGAGTCCATTTATTTCTAATTGCAATAACTCACAATCGATGAGTTGGACACAGTGTTGATCATACTAACCTGTGATTCATGTGCATAATTCAAATACATTTTTGTGTGAAATCTAATTAGCTACTTTTATTTCATTTATTACAATTAGGAGGTTTTCCTTTTTTATACACTTTCATAATTAACCATTCCAGTCTATGAGCTAGTTGATTAATGATCTTTAGAGTTTACTTCGCATTAGCAACATTTTTATGGGATGATGTTTGTCACCTTTATTGCTTTCTAGTTAAAATCACATTTATTATTCATTAAATCATATGAGGGAGTTGTACCTCTTAATTCAGAGGAAAGACACAAATATAATTGTGACATTTCTAAAGCTGTTAGACTTGGCCAATGCACCTCGAGAAAAAGAGGAGACATATTTATCATGGGCCAATTCATTTGCTAACACTTTATAATATTTTTATAAAACTTCTTTTCTCACCACCTTTGTACTTTTATAATAGTTTTAATAAATATGTTTTTACATTGATGTGAGAGATTAGGGCTCTAACCCTTAATAAAATAAATAAATAGTTAAGTTTTCTTAGAGGATGTAGTCCTTTATATAGGAAATCCTAGAATATTTTCAAGAGAGACTATTATATCCAATAAACCACCAAAATACTAAGAATCTAATTAAAACTAATGAATATAGAGCTAAAATACTAAAATAAACCCACAATCTAAGATAATAAAGAGTATATATATCTATATCAATATATATATTTATAGATATATATAATCTTTGTTATCTTTTTTAATTCTTGCTCTATTCCTTCTCTTCTTTTCTTGTTAGTTTATATATATATCTTTGTTATCTTTTTAATTTGTGCTTTTTTCCTTTTCTTCATTTCTAATTTGGTTTAGTTTATTAATTTGTGCTTTTTTTTTTAATCTTTTCCTTTATTTTTGTTTTGGTGTCCTTTAGTTGTCTTATCTTTTACTTTTCATTTCTTCCTTCCTTCTCTGTTTCTCTTCCATTTCCTGTGGTTCCTTCTTCCTTCTTCCTTTTCTTCCGTTTCCATTTCCATTTTCCATATTTATTTCTCTTCTTCCATCCATTCCATTATTTCCTTCCACCATTTCACTCTTTGTCTTGCCAGTCCGTTATTCCAGATACCAACACCCCCTTCTCTCTCTCTCTCTCTCTCTCTCTCTCTCTCTCTTTATTCCATTCTTCGTTCGCAACTATTCATTTTTTCCTTATGCTCTCTTATACTGACGATGAATCACAAAGTGTGATTCGGAACGTTGATGCAACAATTTAGACACAATCTAGTCTAGAAATTTTGGCAATAATATTTGAATGGATTGTGGAAATCTTCTATCACTAATACAATTATCGTTAAAGAAAAGACCAAAGCTCCTACCAAGTCTCATCAGTGCCTCAAAAGAATCTTGAGGAATGCTTCTTCATACTTCTTGTGAAGAATGCATCTATGGTCCATAATGTACTAGCATACACTAAGTCGTGTGCTTCCATTCATGATTTTTTAGCTTATATTTTCCTTCCCTCTCTCTTACCTAAAGTACTGTAATTTGGTTTCATAATCTTGCTCATAGTTTGAGGAACATTTGTAGTATCAAAGATGAAATTATGTTCTTATTCATTATCAAGGAAGTCCATCATCTCTAAGTGTTGTTATTTTGATAATGCATTAAGGAAATAATCCTCATCTTTAAAAACATATCCTAAACAATGGTAAGAGTCTTTCTCATCCTTAAAAGACTAAACAGTGCAAGGAGCTGCTATTTGATGAGTGCCTAGGAATAGAGGTCATTGATGCCATTTTCTTGAGTATATTCATGAGGGGCATGGTTAGAAAACCAAATCTACCATCAACATTTTCAAGCCATGAGAGGGGTAGGAGAGAGTAGTCAAAAAATTGCTTGTGGTTGTGCCAAATAAAACTTTCATCAAGGCTTCTTGTCTTGCACACTCATTCTATAAGATTGATTAATAGAGAGCTATGGAAAGATTTATGAGAACATCACAAGATTTGTAGCTAATTCTATTGCAATAGAATCATCTCAAGAAATACCCTTCAAAATTTAAAAACTAAGTCCAAGTTCCTTATGAGGTGTAAGAAATGATATTTTGTGTAATATGATTTGGAATATCAATCATGGCACAAATCCTCACATACTTGCACTAGGAAAATTCAAATTCTAGAACTCTATAACTAGTTTAATAAAAACACCCACTTGATTAAAATAAAATTATTCAAAGTCCAAATTCTATTTTTACTAGAGGAAGGTTGTACAACCACAACCAACACAATATTTTGGAGATGATAATAGTTTTAGGATCAAAATAGGGGGCCCATGGTGCCATGAATAATAAGATATTTCTTAAAAACCTAGGGGTTGTGTTGCACAAAATTGAAATCATCAATTGAGAAAATTGCTTAAGCAATAAAATTTGTTCTAAAACCTCCACATTGCACTAGGTGTTTTTTTTTGTCTAGGTCACAAAGTCCTCGCTAGTGAATGCTTCCTTGTGTATCTAAAAAGAAATGCCCATTTATCAATATCATTTTCTATTGACTTAATGCTCACATTTGGGACATGGAAATCTACATGATTTATATCTAATACCATCACATTATCACCCCCAAAAAAATAGGTTTATGACTTATTTTTCTATGATAGAGATAAAGGTGGATGAAAGTTAGAAATGCACTCAACCTCAATAGTCAAAGAAATTGAGCCATTGGTTTTATCCACTAGAACTAGAGATTAATTAGGGTTAGCTTTCAAGATTTGTGACTTCAAAAATCTCTACATTTGTGATCGACAAAAATATCTACATTTATGAAAACAATTTTATGAGTTTATACAACCACTATAGTTTCAAGGCTAGATAATTACTTCACTAAAAGTGGTAAAGCCACTCCTATTGAAATAGGGGATATAGTGAGAAAATGAAACCTTTTCTATTGCCACTTGTTACTTTTCCATTCTCTATTACCCCGTCGTCACCATCTTCACCATCCTTGATAGGGCATGACTTGTTCATCTACTCCCCATGCATGTACCTTCATTGTGCCTTCTTTGTCTCAATTATTTATATTATATTTACTATTTTTTGAAAATATATTTAAAAATCATTTTTTTTAAATATTATAAAAACTTTTTTAAATCAATACATTGTTTTGAACCGTAGTACTTATTTATCCACATGTAATTGTGCTAACATTAATCGTATTTGTGACAAAAGAGACTAAACTTTAACTTTATAAAAGTTTATTTTTAAGATTTTTACCTTTAGACATAGAAGTGTAGTCTTTCTTTTCTCCAAATGACACATATACCCTTTATGACTACTAAGTCAAATCACTATAACTCAATAAGACAATTACCTTTGAGTGTAGATATAAACATATATTATTCTGTCGTTGAAAAAAATAATCAAGATATGACCTTTAGTTCCTTGATGTTGAACTTTATTACCTATCTATAACATTATATGTTTGTCTACCACTATTATATGATGTTAAATTTTAATGAAATTTATTTTATTAAGAAATTAATTATGAGTTTAGTGCATTTTATAAGTGATCATTTTTAATTTTATTTGTCTATCATCATTACATAATATCTTTAATTGTTAATTAAAAATTTAAATCACAAGTTTAATATATTATATAAATAGCCACCTTTAATTTATTTTAGTTATATGATTTAATTATGTAAGAAATTAAATGATATTTTATTTTATTATGAATTCTTAATTTGATTTTTTACTTATATTTGTAAGTTTCATCGAGAGATTTATAGGAAGTTCAAGTCTGGTATGTAGGCTATCTCCATTCTCTCTATGTCTTTGATAACTTTCATCATATTGTTTTTCTTTTAAGTAGATATATAAATTCAATTAAGCAACATATGTTGATCATTTTTCTTTGTTTGAATGTTTGGAGGAAAGATTTTTTACAACATACTTTATAAAGGACTTTCACTTTTGTGAGCACATCTTACTATAATTATCTAGTAGTTCTTGAATCAATGTTTTAGATCACGCTAGAGGTGATTCATCATCAAAAAATTTACCTCATCCAATGATGGATCATAGCATATGATCCAAAATATTGATTCAAAGAACTACTACATAATTATAGGCACAAGCACTCACAAAAACTATAATGGACTATAGAAATTTGATGTCGCTTAAGGAATTTCATCTTTATACCTTAATATGTCATTCTCTCCATGTAATTTTTACATATTCTCTTAGCTGTATCCACCTTCAAATTATTTATAGTATATATAAGTTTCATCACTTTTTACAAAGGAGATGATAATACAATTTAGATAAGAAAACATGTAATTTCTATGATACCTCAATTTCTTCTGAAATTTATAAATAATTTTCTCAAGATAAAAAACCTACATCCTTTTGTAACCTATAGGAATTGGGTTCCCCAAGTGCATACACAATTGACCTATTTTAAATTAGTGCCAAGGATTGAGGGAAAACTATTCTACCAAATTTGTCTAGAGGAATGATCTTGGCCTAATCCTTTTAGGGTATTGGGTTGTTACACTCAACAAGACTTGATCCTTGGTGAACTCTTTGTGATCCATTTGAATTACCAGTGGAAATCTATCTTGTAATGAATCTAATACATACCAAGAATTATCCTAAGAAATCAAGGTACATATCATTATCATCTTAAATTTTTTTTCTAGTAAGATTTTCATGCACATTTCATATTTATCTCTTTAATATTATTATTAAGATTTGCATAATATAGAGGTGAAAAGTGCATCAATAGTGAATTTACCCACTTATTTTAATCCCTTGTCCCATGTATAATAATCTAATGCTCAAATAATATATTTCTATGCAAGAGTTGACATTCAACTTGAACTTGATTTGAACCTAAGTCTGTATTCCCTAATTGTCTAAACCTAGCCCTTACTCCTCTTGTTTTTAAGTGGCATTGAACCTAGTTCACAACTACACCTATAGCCTTGATCTTTGATTTTCAAATTTAAAATTTATCATAATTCACATACACATTCATTCTAACTAGTTGTAAAGTATCAAATCAAGTGTAAAATGTTCAAATTTAGATACTCATATATTGTATGAAAGGAAAATTCCTTGGGTAATTTTATATAATCTTTTATCTCTTGAGTCTATGGCTGATTATAAATCAATTTTTATCAACATATGTGGTCATGTAAGGATAGATAAATAGGCATTTGCATTCTTCTTGGTACATCTTTTTTATACTTCCATTGAGACAAGACACATATTATGTTAGATGCATAGGACAACTGAGAGGGGTTTGTATCAATTGTACTTTAAAATATTAAAACCCTCATTAACATTTAGATCTGTATTAGCCCTTAAACCCTTAATAACCATTAAACCCTTATGTATTAGCAACATGTAAACATGAGAAAGAATAATGAAAACACATAAGAACACCAAATTTACGTGGAAAACCCAAGAAGGGAAAAACCATAGTGAGGATTAGCTCACAATATAAAGTAATATCAATATCAAATACAGTAAAGAAGGCTCACTATCGATGGCTTACTACCAAAGGATTCGCTATCTAGAAGAAAGAATAATAGAAGAAGGATTGGTTCACCGCCAATTTGAACTGCTAACAATGCATCTCTCATATGTTGAAGGTCTAGTTCCACTCAAGCACAAAGAACTCATCAAACAGACCTAAATGTAGACACCTTCTATTCACTACATTTGGGAGTCATAGGCATTAAAGCTCACACTTACATCACCACACTTGATCACTTTCACATATTTCACGTCACACCTATTTTCTACCTCATTCACACAAAATATCTTGTATTTATACCATCTCTGACCTAAAACAATCTCAATTAGGTCTACCTTAAGGAAACATATTCACCTCAACTATGCAACATCAAATAGATCGACACCAAACACTTCCACAATATAAAGAAGCGAATCCAAACCATGCCACTACTTAAATAGGACCCAAATCTATATCAACATGCTTTTTAACACCACAAAGAATAATCATTCACCATAATTAGTGCTAGCATACTAGGTCCTGTAAACCTGTACTAACACTAAAAATTGAATCTAAATACACCTCTCTAGGTCTAGAAACATCTCACCGACCACACAACAACATTCCAAAAAAATATCAGAATATTTTACATCATCGAAATATTCACCACTACTACTGAAACTACTTGAAGCTTAAAAAAGCCTTAATTTTGTTCAACCAGACACACTAGCACAAACATCCAATACACCAAACAGCCTTGCAGAGCACCATAGCACCTACAACTTCAAGAGAAGGTAGATACATTCAATGTAAGAATGTTCCCATATCTATAAGCTAAGAACCTTTTCTATGGAGAATTGTAGAGCAAACTCATTTCTCCCAAACACTCTATTTTACTAGACAAACATACTATCAAACACATCTTCTACTGCAGAATGATCCATAACCTAAAACTCTAGATATATAACACATTTGAACACCTCTGATCATCACGTCCAAACTACATGGGCATAGCTTCAACCATGAAGAATTATAGAGCAGAATACTAAACACCACTCTATCACATTGAAGCCTCTTTTATTCAAATTTTCTTAAAAGAACTTGGAAACCAAGTGAACCAAACACATATATGCAACATTACTTATCACATGCATCAATGGAAACATTGATGGAAACACCATAACATAGTGCAATACTCTCCAACATGAAAAATATAATGTTTTAAATATTAATGAAATGCATTTTGTGAAGAAATTGATTATGAGTTAGTGTATTTTATAAGAGATTATTTCTAACTTTTTTAATTTTATTTGTCTATCACCATTATATAATATTTTTAAGAGAACCGAGGCCAATTTGAAGAGGAAGGCTCCTCCTACACCACAGATGATTCAAACCTTCAAGAAGGGTGCTCAAGACATGCAGAACCTGGAGGTTGATACCGAGTCTGTTCTGAAGACTCTAGGTTAGTTGCGGTTGGTCTTTTTGTTGGATTTTTGGCTATTTTTTTGTCTAACCCTCCTAGTCTTTTGCGGGTGGATGCTGCTCTTTCCGGTTTTTTCCTTTTGTGCAACCTATTTTTTCTGTTGGAATATTTAGTCCTTTCTCTTTTGTTGTAAACTTGGTGGTTTCGAGTCCCTGTAAAACTTGTTTTACCCTTTATCAAAAACATTTAAATCACAAGTTTAATATATTATATAAATAGCCACCTTCAATTTCTTTTAATTATATGATTTAATTATGTAGGAAGTTAACGATATTTTATTTTTTATGAATTTTTAATTTGATTTTTCACTTATATTTATAAGTTTCACCAAGAGATTTATAGGAAGTTCAAGTCTGGTATGTAAGCTAACTTCATTATCTCTATGTCTTTGATAAATTTTCATCATATCCTTTTTTTTAAGTAGATATATAAATTCACTTAAGCAACATATGTTGATCCTTTTCCTTTGTTTGTATGTTTGGAGGAAATATTTTTTACAACATACTTTATAAAGTACTTTCACGTTTGTGAACACATCTTGCTATAATTATGTAGTAGTTCTTGAATCAATGTTTTAGATCATGCTAGAGGTGATTCATCATAAGAAAATTTACCTTATCCAATGATGGATCATAGCATATGATCCAAAATATTGATTCAAAGAACTACTACATAAACATGCACAAGCACTCACAAAAACTATCATGGACTATAGAAATTTGATGTCACTTAAGGAATTTCATCTTTATAACTTAATATGTCATTCTCTCCATATAATTTGTACTTATTCTCTTACCTATATCCTCCTTCAAATTACTTATAGTATATATAAGTTTCATCACTTCTTACAAAGGGGATGATAGTACAATTTAGAAAATAAAACATGTATTTTCTATGATACCTCAATTTCTTGTGAAATTTATAAATAATTTTCTTAAGATAAAAATCCTAGATCCTTTTGTAACATATAGGAATTGGATTCCCCAAGTACATACATAATTGACCTATTTTAGATAAGTGCCAAGGATTGTGGGAAAACTAGTCTACCAAATTTGTCTAGAGGAATGATCTTGGCCTAATCCTTTTAGGGTATTGGGTTGTTACATTCAACAAGACTTGATCCTTGGTGGAATCTTTGTGATCCATTTGAATTACCATCAATCAAAGCATATTGTTATTACCAGTGGAAATCTATCTTGTAATGAGTCTAATACATACCAAGAATTATCCTAAGAAATCAAGGTACATATCATTATCATCTTAAATTTGTTTTCTAGTAAAAATTTCATGCACATTTCATATTTATCTCTTTAATATTATTATTAAGAGTTGCATAATATAGAGGTGAAAAGTGCGTCAATAGTGAATTTCCCCACTTATTTTAATCCCTTGTCCCATGTATAATAATCTAATGCTCAAATGATATATTTCTATGCAAGAGTTGGCATTCAACTTGAACTTGATTTGAACCTAAGTTTGTGTTCCCTAATTGTCTAGACCTAGCCCCTATTCCTCTTGTTTTTAGGTGGCATTGAACCTAGTTCACAACTACACCTATGGCCTTGAGCTTTATTTTCAAATTTAAAATTTATCATAATCCACATACACATTCATTATAACTAGTTGTAATGTATGAAATGAAGTGTAAAATATTCAATTTTGGATACTAATATATTATATGAAAGGAAAAATCCTTGGGTAATTTTAGATAATATTTTATCGCTTGAGTCTATGTATTATAATTTGATTATAGATAAATTTTTATCAACATATGTGGTCATGTAAGGATAGATAAATAGGCATTTGCATTCTTCTTGGAACATATTTGTTATACTTCCATTGAGACAAGACACACATTATGTTAGATAAATAGGACAACTAAGAGGGGGTGTGAATCAATTGTACTTTATAATAATAAAATGCTCATTAACATTTAGATATGTATTAGCCCTTGAGCCCTTAACAACCATTAAGCCCTTATGTATTTTTGACGAGGGAGAAAACTCGAGACACAAATATTGCACACAAAACCAGAAAATAAATTATTATTCAGAAAATGGAACTTCTTACATGTAGAGGATCTCAAATCCTCAAGCTCTACAATGTATGCAAGCTACATAAATTACATAATAACCCATTTTCGCAGTATGCGAACTTGTCCCCAAAAAGCTGCTAAAAAATTAGGAAACCCACCCATAAATAGAGCTCTTTTCGATTTGGAGCCAATACAACATTAAAATTTGAGTTTTGGTGGTTTGGCACCCAAAATTACAACTTGAAATTCAAATTTCAAAATTACATTAAAAAATTAGCACATTCTAGAAAGTGCACTAACTTCCAGGAGCCATAACTTTTAATTTGGGACTCCATTTTTTGAATTGTTTGAACCATTGGAAAGGTCTCAGAGTCAAGAACGTGCTCAAAATCCACTATGCCAATATTGGAAAGTTTTGGGGCCATTTCATGCCTCAAATCTGACCTAGAAGGTTTTCAAGTAAAATTTTGGGAGACTAAAACTACAATATCTTCCAAATCAGGAATGCTCTCGACTTGATTCTTTCACCAATGTTCTTATTTTTCCGTTTTGAATCCTCCCATATAAAATTTGTCCCAAAAAACCTTCAAATTCAAATACTTGCTAAAAATAGCCGCTGGCCAGAAAAAAAAGAAAAGAAAAATTGAAAGTTGGGAATTACATTATGACAAAAAGGGTATCCAAAAATGCAAAGACATCTAAAAAACTACCAACATGAAATGAAAATCTTTTTTTGGGTGATGTAGGATTGCCCTTACACCACTGGATGCTCCTGCATCAATTATAGAATGTAAACATGAGAAATAGTAATGCAAACACATCCAAACACACAAGAACACCAAATTTACGTGGAAAACCCAAGAAGGGAAAAACCACAGTGAGGATTAGCTCACAATATAAAGTAATATCAGCATCAAATACAATAAGGAAGGATCAGTATTGTTGGCTCACTACCAAAGTATTCACTATCCAGAAGAAAGAAGAATAGAAGAAGGGGTGGTTCACTACCAATTTGAACAGCTAACAATGCATCTCTCATATGTTGAAGATCTAGTTCCAATCAAGCACAAAGAACTCATCAAATAGACTAAAATGTAGACACCTTTTACTCACTACATTTGGGAGTCATAGGAGTTAAAGCTCACACTTAGGTCACCACACTTAATCACTTTCACATCTTTCACATCACACCCATTCTCTACTTCATTCACACAAAAAATATTGTATTTATACCATCTCTAACCTAAAACAATCTCAATTAGGTCTTCCTTAAGGAAACATATTCACCTCAACTATGCAACATCAAATAGGTTGACACCAAACACTTCCACAATATAAAGAAGTGAATCCAAACCATGCCACTACTTAAATAGGACCCAAATCTATATCGACGTGCTTTTTAACACCACAAACAATAATCATTCACCATAATTAGTGCTATCACACCAGGTCATCCAAACTTGCACTAACACTAATAATTGACTCTAAATACACCTCTCTAGGTCTTGAAACATCTCATATACCACACAACAACATTCCAAAAAATATCATAATTTTCTACATCATAGAAATATTCACCACTACTTCTGAAACTACATGAAGCTTAAGAAAACCTTAATTTTGTTCAACCAAACACACTAGCACAAACATCCAATACACCAAACAACCTTGCAGAGCACCATAGTACCTGAAACTTCAAGGGAAGGTAGATACATGCAATGTTTAGAATGTTCCCATATCGATAAGCCAAGAACCTTCATTGTGGAGAAATGCAAAGCAAACTCATTTCTCTCAGACACCCTATTTTACCAAACAAACATACTATCAAACACATCTTCTACTGTAGAATGATCCAAAACTTGGAACTCTAGATATAACACCTTTGAACACCTCTTATCATCATGTCCAAAATGCATGGGCATAGATTCAACCATGAAGAATTTCAGAGTGAAATATAGAACACCACTTTGTCACATTGAAGCCTCTTTTATTCATTTTTTCTCAAAAGAACTTGGAAACCAAGTGAACCAAACACATATTTTAAACATTTATGGCAACACCATAACATAGTGCAATACTCTCCAACACCAAAAACCTCCCCCAAAAAAAGTTAGACCAACAACCTTTGCAACTGTACTAGAGTAAGACATCAATGACAATACTAGTACAATGTGTTGACACCAATACCAATAGCCCCTAGCTTGGCATCCTCAACACCATCAGTATTCCAACACTCTCTTCATACAAGGGGTTGACATCAATGAAAACACCCAAAAAACTCACAAACAACTCAAGCTTCCAACATATTACCACTCTTGATAGCATGATTTACATGTGCTTTTAAGAACCCCATAATCCAAGTATATAAACACAAATAAATTTTTAAAGACTAAAATGAACTATTTCATGGTCACAAATCTAGGCTCAAGGTTGTGCATGACAAGTATAAATTCATAAATTTTCATATCAAGGCCACATATTTAGCTTTAAACCTAATAAAATGTATGTAAATTTTCAATTTGTTAGAGCTCAACTATCACAAATTTGATAGGACATATTCATGGAGATGGGGGCCAAAAGTAGTCATAAATGTGATCATGCAACCAAAAGAGAAGCTAAGCTATAACTTGATTATGTTATGGATTAATCACATTTTTAATAACATGATCATGTTATAACGCATGTACATGATAAACAAAAATTAATATATTTAACGTAGGTGTGGTTTTTTAGATTTAAGGTCAGACTTTCATATTGACATCAAAATCAATGTTTTAACAAAACATGTCATTCTTAACCTTCCTCATCAAATTCATGTTTAAGCATGAGATTCCATGAAACCACCACTACAAAATTAAGATACTTCTTAGCTTCCTAACCACTTTTTTCTATATTTATAATTAAATAAGGTATTAATTTTCATTTACTCTTAGTGATATCTTCATATTCATCAAATACAAACTTTTTGTTTTGTAATTTTTTATCCATTTAATGAAATTTAAAAAATAGATAGGAATATTATATGCTTCATTTTATATAAAATAGAGATTTTTTTATGAAATATAGGTGATATGCATGCTCAATGATCAACTTTGAAAGGCTACTTAGTAAAAAAATATAACTTTAAAAGTACTATATTCTCTTAACTATCTTTGCACAAATAGGTTTTAAAATAAATTTTTTTTAAAAAATGAGGGTCATGACCAATGTTTTGCTATATATCGATGATTAATATTGTATCACCTTTGTGTACACTCAATATTTGACCATCTTCATCTTCAACTTTAAAAAAAACCTTAGTAGTTTAGAAAGTAGAATCTAAACACTAAAATTATCATTTTATCACACTTTCAAAAATTTATAGGGATCTAAGATTACACATTAAAGTTTAGGTTCATCAATTTAAATTTAAAAGTGGCCACTTAGAACCCCATTTGGTCCTCCATTTCCCTACACTTATCAAGAAAATATCTAAGTTGGATAAAAAATTTGCATGTTATAGTAGAATATTCCCTAACATACATAGAGCTAAGAATATATCCCTCTGTCAAATTTATAATGTATTTCAATACATATTTGAGTGCTTTATATAGAATTAACACTTTTATTTAGATTAACCATGAATTTATTAGTCAACTAGTCAATTAGCCTTGTTCTTCTTAGGGGATTTATTTTTATCTCTTTATTTTGGTAAGATTAAGATTTCTGACCTCCTAGGGTTTTATTTTATGATATTGTTTTAGATATGATCCTCTCTATTTTTTTGATGATATATTAACTCTTTTTTTCTTATGGATTTCAAGTAACCCTTATCATTGGTTTCCATTCACATACATATTTAAGATTTCAATTTTTTCTTACAACTTAAATATATTATCCCTTAATAATTGAGGATATCATATCCTTTTACCGTACATGCTCCATGGATGTATTGTTACATTATGGATCTAGTTTTGGATCCTTCATTGATCTTGTTAAAAAAATTCTTCATATATTAGAGACCCTTTATTCATTTGTTCATGAGTTTTTTGCTCCTAAGTGACATGCTATGATGGGTGGAAAAAATCTTAGGCCATGTGCTATACCTCCTAGAATTCTCCTTCACATGATGTTGCTTTACTTGATGATGTTAATTTCATTATAGTTATTGATGCCTCATTTAAAACTACTGAATTTGACACCATTTTTCGATGGACGTTTGTTGGTCATTCAACAAATCTTTGTCGGAAAAGCAATGAAATGACAAAAATATTTTTGTCACTATTTTTTAGACAAAAGGCGGACGACGAATTAAACGTCGAAATAATGGCACAGATTCGTCGGTCATCGGCATCATAAAATGACTCGGATGTTTGTTGGAATATCGACGAAAACTTCGTGTATCCATCGGCGAATTACAACAGAAGTTTGTCGCCATTTTGACGAAATGGGAAAGGAGTAGTGTTGAAACAACACCAGAAGTTCGTCACCATTTTGACGAAATGGGAAAGGAGTAGCGTCGAAACAACACCAAAAGTTCATCACCATTTTGATGAAATGGGAAAGGAGTAGTGTCGAAACAATACCAGAAGTTCATCACCATTTCAACGAAATGGGCAAGGAGTAGCGTCGAAACAACACCAAAAGTTCATCAAAATTGTGACAAAATGGGCAAGGAGTTACGAGAAATCCTTCGTCGCAGCTATAGCAACTTCATCAGACCTTTCCGATGATTTTTCGGTGGTTTTCGTCGAAATTGCGACGAAAGAATGCATTTTTTTAAAAAAAATATTCTTTGAAATGTACCATCATGGAGACTGATGACTAATCATACATATAGACTACAAGATGCATAGATGCATAGAAAAAACATTAAACTTGAGATAACTGATCATACATACAAACTACAAGATGCATAGAAAAAGTATTACACTTGAGAAAAACCAAGGGCTAACAAGGGAAGGAGTTAAGAAACGTCTGGATTGAAGAGAAAATGTGTAGGGAAAATGTTAAGCAGTGTCAAGAGAACAGAGCTTGTAGAACATATTCTTGACCTAATCAAGCTCTTGAACAACTTAAACAAAATTAAAATACTAACACATACATGAGATATGTAATGAACTTCCAATATCTGCTATCTTTTTTATTAATGCAGAGGTAGGTAAAGGAGAAATAATTATAATTGTAACACTATTCATAGTCTAGTAAATTATGTTCGTAATTTGTGTTCAATGGACCTCAGTTTTATCACTATACTACCCATCTAATACCATATTTTAATCTAGGGTTCAACTATCTTATATCTAAAGAAGCACCTTCAATTAACCATTTAAAGTACTATAAAATAAGGTAAGACTTTTACTTGAGAAAGATTGGGTACACTTGTAGGATTAAAGTCCTCACAATCATTAGGATTTATTGGCACACAGACATAACCTGCAACA
Organism: Sequoia sempervirens; assembly: GCA_007258455.2. NCBI lineage: Eukaryota > Viridiplantae > Streptophyta > Pinopsida > Cupressales > Cupressaceae > Sequoia > Sequoia sempervirens. Next base: position 108,641,733 of record VDFB02047397.1, on the reverse strand, counting down.
TATGAAGTAATGGATGACTACAAGTTAGTGAAATCGTCCTTAATATGTGAGTGGTTTACAAATTGAGTGGTAGAAAATAAGGTTACAAACATATCTACATGAAAAATTATGAGGACAATCTACTGTAATATCAAAATAGATGAAAAGTACAAAGGAAAGAGCCAAGCTACATCTCTAGAGCCTAAAAAAAACACATGCAAGAAACATAAAAAAAAGAGCAAACTAGTTTTTGGATGAATAGAAAATGGTGCCTTCAGTAAGTGATTCATATGCTTTCACACCTGACACGAGACATTAAGAATATTTTGGTCTTCCTCTGTGAAATTAATTACTTATAGAATAAACCTAGAAACCAATATTATATACCTCCATGTCTAGCCGAGGGTAGGTATAAGAGAAAAAAAAATCTTCAATGCAATGCCAAAAAATATCAATGTGTGTGTAGGTTTGTATTACTCAAAATATCATTTCATTGCCTAAGGAAAAATACCAAAGTGATGTTTTAAATTTCAATCTTCACATAGGCCCCCTTATTGCTACACATGCATATACAAGCATTATTCGAGCTCTAAACTATTCAAATATTAAGGATTTAATTAGCTATAAGATGGAAATTTGTTGTTTAGACATAATCCATCATCTTTTACATATCTTTATTCACTCCTAGCGCTTCAGATAAATTTGTGTAAATGAGACATAAATGTGAATCTTTTATGACAAAGAAAATTCTTAAAAGGAGGGGGGAGAGAGAAAGGGTAGGGGGTAAGATAATGCTTGAGTGTATAGTAAAGTATAACATTTTGATCATTATAACAATGAAACGAATCTTAAGTTTGAAGCATTAATATCATTTACAACATTTATGATCAAGAATGAATGTAAGTAGAGAAACTTTTGCATACCTACTGATGGTACAAAATTTCATGGTTAAGTCAAGCCTCCCATCAACAACAAGATCCAAATATCTGTGTATCTATCTCAATCGAAGCCTCTAAACCCTTAGAGCTGTCAATTTTTCCACTAACTGTTATGCACAAAAGTCAAATTTTAGAGTTATGTCACCACTAAAACAAAAGAAACAGAGCTTTGAAACAAATCCACACACAACACAATGTGGTATTCATACAAAGCCATACAAACAAACTAAACTCAGAACATTGGAATGGAAACAACTTCAAATTATGATGCAGAGCATGGATTCAAGAATCATTTTCTGCCACCATAGTGAAAGTTAGCACTTTCTTTCATCTTTTCATATTGGTTTGATGCTTCAAACGATGCATTTCTTATATTGAAAAGTGCATTACCTTATTGAGCTTCTCTTTGTTTCAAGAATAGTTTAATATTTTCTACTTAACAGGGCCAACCACATGATGGTGGAAGATGATTTGGCCCCTCCTCCCCTCACATCACTCTCAATTCCCCATACCCAATCATATAACATTAATCATTCATTCATCCATTAATAACATATAACATTCATTCATTCATCCATTAATAACATATAACATTCATTCATTCATCCATTATAATATATAATATTCATTCATCCATTAATAACATATAACATTCATTCATTAACATATAACATTCATTAATTAACATATTCACATTCATTCATTAACATATAATATTCATTCTTTTTATTTTTACATATTATCAAAAATCTGGTTGTCATGATATGATTAAAATCACTTTTTTTTGTTTCTTTGTTAAAGCTACATAAAGCTGAAGTGGAGTATCATTTTCTAAATTAATATTTGTCCCCCCTTTAGTTGTTATGCCCTCTCCTCATGATCTTAATGTATGCCTAGTCGTCTGCTCATGACGTGGACGCCGCTGCAAGGGAGGGGTCTGGTGCAATAAGAAAGAAATGTTAAACTGATATGTTTTTATTATTATTGTTACAAGTATTTCATTAATTAAAAGAAAATTAGAGTGGTTCTCTTTACCTAATGGTCCACATCATGTTCCTGAACTTTTGTTATAGACTCATGCTCAACATGTTGAACACCAACTAAGTCGTGATCTGTAGTTGAAATAGGAAAGGTTACATTAATTAATACACCAATTAAAATTAAATATGTTTAAAAGAACATGAGAGTGGTCCTCTTTACCTGATGGGGCCACATCATATTCCTGGTCTTCTCTAGCCTGATCATTCTCAACATGTTGATCACGCTCTACATGCCTCTAAATTTGAAACATGAAAGGTTACATTAATTAATACACCAATTGCAATTAAATATGTTTAAAAGAACTTTAGATTGGTCCTCTTTACTTGATGGGGCCACATCATGTTCTGATCTTCTCTAGCCTGATCATGCTCAACATGCTGATCACGCTCTACATGCTCTAAAGTACCAGGATGCACACCATGACCTTCATCTGCACGTTGTGGTCCACCCTCACTAGGCTGCATTCCAATGTCATGTGCAATATTATCATTGCTTGAATGTTTAAAAAAATAGGCATGTAATTACTTTATGGTGGAAATTAATATTGAATAGATTGTACAAGTATTCAATTTTAAATAAACTTTATTGAGTTTATTTACCTAGGTGTCGAATGCAGTGGAAGATTGTGTTTTTCAAGACTCTTAGGAATTCAAGACTCTCATGCTCAACCACTTACTCCATAGCCTCGTCGGAAGGAATGTCAGCCCTCTTCTCTGCGGGAAACTTGTTAATCTGGGAGTCTACATTTTTGCATAAGATCATGAATTTTTCTTTCTATGGTGATAAAACCAAAATTATTTTCAATTCTATTATTTCTTGGATACTATATTTCATTTATTGATACTTACAATTGCAGTGCTGATTTTCATGGTAACCACCAAAGTTTGTGTTGCCTGTTTCTCTTAGTCTTGCCTTTGTTGCCTTTGATGTGTCGTGAGCAACCCATGAAAAGTTTGAAATATGTTAGATTATGTAAAAGAAAGAAAGTAATCGGCATATAATTTGTATTTTGATAGTATCACATAACTTCTGGCCTTTGCAGGTCTTTTCCTTTTCTTTTCATTCTTTCCATCCGACACCAGGTCCTTCCACTCCCTCTCTGGAATCATGGGGGGACGCTCGTACTTTTTTTTCTTCTCTAAATGTGACCTATATTTGTCCCTCACATACTTTAGATAAGGTCGTTTTCTTAAGAACCTATTTGGCTTAACCTTTTATCAACAACACAACTAAAACGCTTAATGAGCTCATCTTTAAATTTTGATTTTGACATTCCACCATGTACGAGCAGGGGTCCGAAGAGTCTAATGAATATCACTTAGATGTTTATAAAACATCATTTCCTGCAAAATGATCATGGGATCAATAGTCTAAAAAGAGTGATCAATAAGTAAATTTCAATTGGATTATATATAATAATAATTACATTTTTTTAAAGTACCTGGGACCTTCTCTATCTTTATGGGAATGAAATCCTTAGTCACCACAAGTGTGACTGGCAATGTTCCCGTACTAGTAATACGGGAAGATCCAAGAAATGTCGCTTAAACATCACCAGTACTAGTGGCCTCTGCATCCCCAGTTACATGCCCTAATGCATGTTCTAGAATGTGTTCATTACGAGAGGGTGCATTAATGGATGCCTGCATGGTATGTGTTGCCAAAATTTTAGACGATGATATAGGCATAGATTGTGGGGTTAGATGATGTGATGTATGCGTAGGAAGATTAGGATGGACACTTGTACCAACCCCTACTCCTTAGGTAGCACTTGCAGTACCCTGATCATGGCCAGGAGCATCATGAGGAGGAAAATAACCCTATAAAAAAATACATATTTTAGTTCATGACATAAACGAGTACAAAATATAAAACCATGAATGAACTTATGTTATAATTAAAGACCTCATGACAACTTACTTGCAATTTTTGTTATCTATTAGACAATATTTTAACCCTCTCTCTTATCTCATCTGTTTGAGGCACTATGAATATCAACTTAACCATTTCTTCATTGCATTTTTTTGGATCTTCTTTATCGTATCAAGAGGGTTTACTGACTAAGCGATGTCATCATCACAAAATATTGACTTCACCTCACTATAGATGCTCTCCTCTACTGTTGGTGCCTTTCCCCAATCAGTCGACTGCAACAAGAATATTAAAAACATTATCGAAATTAACCAAATAAACTTATGAAAAAAAAATAATAATAAATTTGTTTGCTTGTATCTAATTTGTACAATTACAATGAGGTAAACCTCTTAGGTAGAAGCGCCTGAAGATACATTGTGATCTGTGCTTTGGGCTAGAGCCTTCTCCATACGATCAATGTCCTGCTATGACAAAAATTAAATATGAAAAATCATTACCAAAATGAAACCAATAGACTTACGAAAAAAAACATAAGAATAAAATGGTATATTGGAGTCATTAATTGGAGGTTGGGTAAAATGGTACATAGTATGTACCACCCCCATAGTAACTGTGTTTGTAAATAAGTGATTCAAATTCTAATCGATTAGCAACTCTTCCCCTACAGTTATTGATTTTAATGGTTTCCCTCGCGTGCCTCGAATATGCAATTGGCTTGCTTGTTTGTTGACCCAGGTCATGTACTATTTATAAACCCTGCAATATTCCCTAATGCTTTTGTCCTTCTATCAATGTACATAGCCACTCCTTTATTTTGATCCTTACCTTTTAGTTGTATATCATTTGCTCACAGTGCATACCTACGCATACTTCGTGTATATCAAACCAGTTGTATCCAATCTTTGTAATTGTAACAGGGTCCGACATACTCCATCAATTCAGTAACTTTTTCGTAATAGACCTTTATGTCGTCCATGCAAAATAGGCCCAAACAATGTAATGATGATGGTGTTATGTGATATATCCTCTCGTTGACACAAAAATCAGTGTTTATTGGAGGAAGTTCCGTGGGTACCCATTTTTTCCATAGATGTTTGTACCTCAAGGGCACCTCGATGTCGCCTATGCTCTCATCATCATAAGAACATGACCCCCCTTCAACAAGAAAAATTTCCATTTGTTTACAAAATTTTCTTCTAATCTTTTGACCTCTAGTTAATCTCCCTCTTTTATACATACTACATGTCTCGCTTTCCTCTTCTCTTCCTGAATTTCCCTCGCTTGAGGAAGATAGATTTGAAAAATACCTATTTGGTGGTACCTGCACTCATAAGGATGTTGGATGAAGTTCTTTCATGGTGATGTGATCCTAATGTGACATTATGATTAATCTATCATTTCATCGCTAGAATTTCACAGGTTATATGGTAATCAAGTCTTGATAGATTGCAAGCTATTGTTACTACCGCCCAAATGTGTCCATCACAAATCAAATCTACTTAACGTTTTAACTCCCAAACTTTGTAACAAGTGTTAAATATGACTATGGTCCACCAGTTACACAACCAAGGCCTCAAATGTATTCTCTAATTGTAATCAAAGGACTTTTTCTCTTCATTCAAGTAAATAAACTTGAAGGGAAACACCACCAAGTGGTTTATTGGACACCTACATGACTAAAAATAGCAGAAAATTTACATTTATTTTCCATATGTCTAAGTGGTTAACAGGGAGGGAGTGTGTACTAGGCTTGGTTAAGTCATCATAATTTTACGCTTTGGCAATAAATTTTTTTTAAGTCATTAAATCTTCCTATGTCTAATTGCTAGGAGACTTTTGGTATGTTTTAAGGTAGGATGATTGATGAAAGAGCCAAAATACTAGCCTTTCTCCATGGTATCTAGGTACACATAGCAGTGGTCTTCTCTTATATGGTTGGACATGATATAAAGAACTTAGCTAGGAATTATTCATTTAACCTAAGGTTTTCTCATAATGCCATCATTGGAAAGGTATGATCAAGATCAAATTCTTCTATTATAAAGAATTGGTCTATGTGCCTCTAGTAATCACTATAAATGTTTGTAAGGATAAAATGATTAATTGCATCAGGTAGGAAAGAATCAACTTTGAGTTCTTCAAAGATTATATTCTTCTATTCATAATTTTTAAGGGTTGTGTGTGGAGGAGGTTATCACTACCAAGAAGGGATGAGACCTTTCCTTGTATTCTTTTATAATTTTCATTATTCTTATTTATTTTACACTTACATTTACAATACATACATATGCATTTATATTTTCATTTATTTCTCATGTAGTTTAATAGTTTGATCGATTTCATATTATATGTTGAAGAATTTAGAATTTCAATTACATTAATTTATGGATATGTTGTATCTATAACACTACAAAACCATATGCTCTTTGCATTTACACTTGCATTTAGAAATACACATTTATATACATAGATATAGATTTATTTAATGAAATGTTGTATTTATTGTTCTAGGAGAGCATCCAGTAATTGCATTTACATTTACATTTAAAAATACACATACATATATACATACATACATGCATACATACATATATATGTGTGTGTGTTTGTGTGTATGTATATCATTTATATTTAGTGTTCAAAAACAACCCATTAGGTTTTCACATGGATAAAAATTCATAAAATCAGATCTCCCATACATGTTTTGTTGAAACCTAGGCTTGAACCTCTCATTTCAAATGCTTTTCTTCACAAAACTCTTGAGGACAACAGCTATACCTTCTTTATTTCTCATCCTACACCGTATTTATGCATCCTACAATTACAACAGTAGCCATGGGGCCTCTTACACAAGCTACAGTAATCACAAAAAGTGTAAGGGCCCCTTTATATTATGTTTGGACTACAAAACCCTAAAAAATAGGGTAACCGAGCTGTATGCAAAGAAATGAAGCTTTCTAACTCAAATCAACTCCTTAAGCCCTCAAATCAAATTCAAATCAAAGCTAACACATATCTTCACGACCTAGAATTGATTTCACATCAAAATATGGCTGTATGTGACCGTACAATGCTGCATAACAGGAAAAATACAGATTTTGAAATGTCAAGAGCTTGTATTTTAAATCCTCAACCATCAACAACCATTACAATGATCACTTTATTCCTTTTAAAGGCCTTTACACATCAACCACTAAAAACCACCTCTACAACTAATTTTTAATCTTTTATATCACATGAAACATAAAACACACTAATTTCAAGGTTGTTAACATCACTATTGAAATGTTTTAATTTTTTGACCTTTCAAACATTAAAAAGTACATAATTAAATTAATTATGTAATGGCATAAAAATTAAAAACATCATGAATTAATTATGTAACCACATAAGTCAAATATAATTCTATCAAGAAATTAATTTCAAATAGATAATATAATCGCATAACTTATACATTTCAATGTCATTCATCTTCTTCTTCATCCAACTCTTTTTTTGTATCATCCGATCTAGATTCGACATTGTAAGGATTGGTTATATCATCATCATCATCGATATCAGTTTTGATAATGTCATCATCCACACGGATATCATCTTCATGAACATTAACTCCTACATCATCATGATCTAGTTCCTCCTCTTCGACATCTTCATCAGGGACATCATCAACTAATTGTTGGTCCTGATCATCATCTACTCATCATCTTATAGTTCTGGTATCTTTCTTCCACCACATTATATTTTACCGCCTTCTCTTGGATCATGTCTAACAACAAATGACCTAAACCTGCTTTCATCGAACCTCTCGAGTAAATACCTACCACATTGGTTTGAAGAACATAGGCTCTTTATTTCCAACTTGTTTCAATCAACTGTATTAACCATGGTAAATCCATTATCATGTTCACAATAGTTCTCTCAGATCATTTTCATTCAATCGTGAGTTCGCACTATAGGATGACCTAACATACTAATCTAAAAGGACTTAAAGTCACATTCAAGTATATCATCCAAAATCCCATAGTATCAATTTTTTGAGACTTCTGGATGTATGTCACTTCTAGATGAAACATTAGTCACCTGAAAGACTACAATTATACCAGAATCACAAGTTTTCTTCATGTCATTCAACATTTTGATAAAAATTATAATATTTCACCATTATATCCTTGTAGGTTTCACCTACAATATGTCAAATATGTAGTGGCATTGGTAAATATCATTAGTTGATAAACATTTATTCTCGCCTAATGTATGCAGCTAGCAATCTCAATATATATACATCAATATAATTGAAAATAATTAAATAATATGGGTGATTAATATATTTATACATACCTGTTTATCTCTTAAACCATATGCTAAATCAATTTCTCTTTGTGTAACATTGGAATCTCCATTACGATGAGCTTCTTTAACCAATGAAGCCACACCTTCCCATGTTAATGCATGACCAGATTGTTGACATCGTTCAATCGATACCATCATCTAATCAAGATTTTTGGCAACATACAAATGTAGTGTATCCCACTCTCAACTAATTGTATCAAAAAAAATTGAAATTCACAAACGACGTATAATTAGTGCTAAATACCATAAGTATATAACCTTAATTTATAATTGATGTATATTGAAGATTGTACCAATGGGTACAATATACATAAAAACCATATGTAAAATGTATTCCAATTAATCTCCATGACCATGTTATAATTACCTCTCACTTTCTTCAATCTACCTTTTCCCATCAGGTACTCCCCTTCGAATTTGTTAATGGAGTTAGGATCCCAAATACGATCTACATGGATCTTTGTTGCAAACTTAGGAAGATATTCACTAATGTACACCATGGTCTGGTATACCATATATCCCTCCACCATAGAACCCTCAAGATGTGCTCTTTGTCTAACCAAAGCCTTCAAAAATTTCAAGTGCCTCTCAACCATCCACATTGACCTTGTGTGTACAGGTCCACACAATTCAATCTCCTCAACCTAGTGTATGAGGTAGTGTTTTTGTGCATTGAAAAATGTTGAAGGTAGACACTTTTTCATTTCACACATTAGACGAGGAATTTTTCTCTTCCAATAATTTATATCTTTTTTATGGATTTCTTTAGATGATAGCCATCTACAAGTGATTCAAGGCACAAATATATTAACAAGATTTAACAAAATATATAGTATATTACATAACAAGTAAAACAAATGGAAATTATAAGATGTATACAACGAATTCAACAAATCTCGCTACTTACCTTATGTATTTTCCAAGATCATATATAACTTGCTTGAGATTGTTGCCAAAGGTTTCTGGGAGAGATAGAGGTAGAACGTACTACAACAATTATAAAATGATCTTTTCATTATTTTTCCAAAAGTAGTAAGCATAATACACTGAAAAGTGCATGCATTATACAAGTGTATATAATATACTATAATAATTACCTTAATGAAGGTATGCCAATCATGTGTTTTCATCCCTGACCCAAATTCACCTTACTTTGTTATTATATTGTTTATGTTTGTAGCAAATCCTATGGGAAATCGAATTTTTCGTATGACTTCTTTTATAGCATTTCTTTGTTGGTCTGTTAATAACCAAGGAAGGGAACTTATATTAATTTGGTCTCCATCGCTATTTAATTGAATGACATTTTTCATTACATGATTGGCTTCCTAAATGTCACTACAAGTTTTGACAAAAAAAAAAATTCATGTCTTCCATCCAATATTTTCCATAACATTTATGTTATATTCTTTCTGATATGCATTGTATCAAACAAATGCACAATTTGTAGCTACTCATAGTAGGGCAACCTACTAAATTGTTCCGGGATAAATTTTTGTCCCCGTGGAAGTGACCATTAATGCCTTGACAACCTTCATGAAGCTATATAAGTTAAACAAATTAACAACGACAATCATCAATTACAATATGAGTAAACACAACACAATATAAAAATATAAATTCAAAACATATCATATATGATAGATAAACAATTTGATCCGATGTATAACCTTGATGATTAATTCTATTATATTCCAACTTCCATAGGCTAGGTGTCATTCTTTTCAGGTTTGATGGTCTCCTCTTTCCCATTGAAAAGATGTTTTCAATAGTTCGATATTTATGATTTCTATGGAGGAAGTGCCTATACTCATCAAACACCTCCTTTCCTAAACTTGTTGAACAACGAGATTTCATCTTTGGACCACAAATTGGACATGCAAATTTTCCCTTTGTTTGAAGACTTGCAAGATCATATATAATTGGATTAAATATGTCAATTTTTATAATTATATATAATGAATAGATTATTTTAAAAACATGCATGATATCTACTTCATCAAATTAAATATTGTTAAATTGCAGTCAAACGTTATAACATACCAAACAAAAGTGTTAGCCCTGGGGCATCATGAATTGTCCATACAAGCATTGCATGGAATTGAAATTGTCTTTGTCCTAATGGTCTAGAAATGTCATACATAGTGACGCCATTCCATAAATTTAGTAACTCGTCAATAAGATGCTCGATATAAACATTCATATCTTTAACTTGGTACTTACCTAGTTGAATGAACATAAACATTACATAATTATTATAACCATTTTATTGCAATATAAATAAATTAATGTACATGACTATTGAATGAAAAAAATATGTCATTATGCAACAAATAAGACAAATGAGATGCTACTATGTTAAAGTAAATTGATGTAAACAAATACCTGGAACAATAATTGACAACATTATGTGCTCCCTCTTTATTGACATCCATGGAGGAATGTTATTGTTGATAAGAAAAATAGGCCACACTGAGTAAATAGATCTCAGCTCTCCAAATGGATTGGCACTGTCTGCTCCCAATGAAAGCCTAAGATTATGAGGTTCTTCTTTAAAGTGTGGTCATTTTTCCTTCATGTCCCTAAATGCAGAATCATCCACAGGCATTTGAAGAATTTAATCTCCACTTCTATTCCACGCATGGTAATCCATAAATTGCACTAAGTTTTCGCACCTAAATAATCATTGCATACGTGGAATAATGAGAATATAACGAAGAACCTTGCGAAACACCTTTTTTGTTAGTTGATTTGTTCGATATCTACTGATATGACATTTTGGGCATTCTGTTGAAAATTCATGTTGTTTATGATATATAATATGATCATTGGGACATGCATCTATTGTTTGATACTCCATTCTGATATCTTTCATAATGGCAGATAAATCTCGGTATGAGTGAGGTAAAATATTTGATGGTGGTAACAAAAATTCACCAATCAATCTACAACAAAAAATAATTTGTTAATATAAAGAATATTAATGGTACATATTTCATCCTTTATTTACTAGTGATGAACTAACAACAATTAAAATAGATGAAAAAAGATGACATATATGACATACCTTAACATCCGTGAGATTGCTATGTTTGATAAACCATTCATAACCTTCAAGTTCAACAACAACAATACAACAGATAGAAGAGTTGTTTGAGAGCCTTCATAAAGGGTCTCATGTGCCATCTCAAGTACAGGTAAATCATGAACATCATCATGATCAACTCTGCCACTAAATGTGTCATGGATCAATGTATTCGTACCATAATCTTCAACTGTGTTTTCTGGCTCATGATCATCTTCTTCCATAGGATCATTAACTTCATCTTCGATATTCACAGCTCCATGTTCGTCCACTTGCAAAACCACACTCTTTGTGCCGTGATATTCCATATCATCTACCCTAGGGCACCCCACCTTCATAATAATGATAGACACAAATAAACCATGATCATGATCAAGTGATTATATATATATTTATATATATATAATGTTAAAACGATATAAACATTTACAAATTCAATCAATATAAACACATATAATGAACAACTTACCAATGGATGATAATCATTCCCTCCTTCCATGTGACCATGCTTTCTACAATGTTTCTCAGTTGTTGTGATTAAAATTCATCTCGTCTTTAAGCCCTTGCAATTATTGCAAGGACAATAACATTTCCCATCACCCTTTTTTTTCAATCTAGCCCATAATCTATCAAGTGTCTCTTCATTTTGTTATGGACTAATATTATCTAACATGATTTTTCTTTACCAAGCTTGACTATTTTGATCTTCAAAAAATATCAAACTAACACTCTAATAATTTTTATTCATAGACAGGTAACAAAATCTAATAATTCTGATATTTTACACCAAAAAAATTTAGCATGCAACCACCCTTGCAAAAGAGAAGATAGTCTGAAGTTAATGACCCCAAACAACACTTTAAAATGCTAATTCCAAAACTTATTAAATTTTGATTTTACTATGATTTCCAACTGCTAAGACTCCTAAAATCAGAATATTGAACATGATCGCAAACTTCTGACAATGATGGAGGTAGTGATCTAGTAAGAGCAAGTGACCCATTCCTAAGGAGAAACAAGTCAGAATCATCATTGCTAATGTCAATACAATTTTATCCTTTTAGTTAAAGATGCAATGTGTCACTTCTTATGACGATCTTATCCCGAGGGCCCTCAACATTGAGAGAGCCCTAATCGCACAAGGAAGCACACACTAGTAGAATTTGGCAAATAAATGACTAGGTGACTAAAAAATTTAGTCACAACTAAAAATGACTAAATTATGCTCATTTTTTGCAACTCAACTATAAATGAGTAAATAAATTACTAGTTTGGTCATTGATTAAAAATTATTTAAACACACAAATAAAAATGACTAAATAGTTAGTCATTTATTTGGTCACAATCCATTTGAATAAATCATTTAAGGAATCAAGAATATAGCTCGCCAAAATACTCTAAAACTTTAATAAACATACCCTAAAACTTTTGTCCAAATCTTATTTTTAGGCGTAGCCCACTAGAATGGAGTTTTCATTTTAATAAACATACTCTAAAAATTTTGTCAAAACATTATTTTCAAGCATAGACCACCAAAATGGAGAAGTGTTTCCGTAAAGAATGACAAAGAACGGTGAGGAGATGTGCATGAAAGGAGGCATAGGATTCATTGCTGCTTATCTCATTCCTGCTTTAACAAATCTTTTTTCCGCTACTATTTTCTAATCTAGGTATTTACTTGACATATATTTGCATAATCTAAAATTTCTTCAGAGGATTTTGAAGTATCAATGTATCCTATATAGGGTTTAGAATGATTTATTTTAATTAAAAAAATAAATAAATGATGTATTTCCCTGTAATTAGATAATGTGGAGATCTCCTAAATCTTCCCCAACACACTATCCTCTTTGGCACTGTATTCATTACTCTAGCTACTAGGGTTTTTCATGTGACATCTTTAATATCTTCATGACCATGGCTTTTAAATAGATCTTAGTCTTTTCTTTAATCCTTTCATGGTAACCCTTGAGTTCCATAATCCACCTTCAATCTCTTTTAAGAACGGTGTCTTAAGCTAGACTGCATAGTATGCATATAAAGCAAGTCCTTCATACCTGCCATTGTTCCAAACCACCACTCACTGCCTTGCTTAAAATTTTGCCTCCATAAGCACAATAGCATGTTTTAAAATCATGGTTGCCAGTGATTGACCATTAATGTCACCACTTTCATCATGAAGATACAATGAGATTTTTGTCTTCAAACTCAAGGCATTATGTAAGATAACATTGTGAATTGTTTGTTGTGTACGATTTTATTTTCTTGCACATTTACTGCTTTGCTAACTTCCTTTAAGACTGGGTATTGCACCCTCAGCTGCAATCTCAAATAACTCACTCACTATCACTTGAAGATTCCTTTCATGAGAATCCTTCTATAAAATAAACTATTCCCTATAGATTGCCTACTTACTACAGGGGACTCATTATTTCATGGTATTTTAGTTCTTAAGATCCTTCAACCTTATTGACACTACTTCATAGTCCACAATGTATTATTCACTATTCTCCCATCTTTGATGAGTCTCAAAACACTGCTCAAAAATGCAATCCACTACCTTCATTAAACATTAATTTCTAAGAAGAAACATTGAACCTATGATTACCACTGTTACTTCATTTGGACAGTCATTCCCTGATTGCATTTTCCTTGTCTAACACTACCAAAAGCATTTGAAAAACCCTTAAGGTCAGCAAGGGGGTAAGGAAACTCACTGTTAAAATCTCCACTTTACTATGCAAGGTTTGAGCTTTATTATCTTGTCACTGCTTAGCCTCTTTTTTACTGTCACATCTCAAGTGATTGTCATTCTTCTTACCGTAGATTGCATTTACAAATGTCACTAAGCTACATAGTGTGCTTGTTATTGGCTACAATCTTTAGATTGCAAAATTCTGTTATTACCTACAATGTCTCAACCTTTCTGGTATTGCAACCTCACTAATCCGCTATAGTTATTGTTTATGTTTCTACGAAGGCCTAGGGTTTTTACCCTAATCATGCTCTTACAAATGCTTCTGTTGGTATTAAAAAACAACCTTAAATCTTGGGTTAGAAAATTAGTTGTTTTTACAAAGTTGTGGTATGAACTTGGATTGTATCCTAGAGTGTGTGGGAAGCTTGTGTTTGATCATTAAGGTATGTAAACCTAATCAAGGAAATGTATCCTCTATAAATTAGGTCTTGCTTTAATACTTTCCATATTGGTTATTATCATATCGCATTATTATAGTTTGTGGTAACCCAAGATTTCATTCAAGTATATAACAAAATTGGTTTGTAGTTTAAGCTATACACTTTATGTGACATTCATAAGGTTTAGAAATTATTGATCACTCTCTAGAATAGCCCATTAAACATGGGTTGTGCTTGAATGCACACTACATAATTGATATAACACAACCACTCTGCATATCAACCAGAGTTATAGGCTCTTTATTACAGTAAGAGGTAATCACTCTTCGATCATGCTATAATTACATCCTAACCTATTAAACTTGAGACAACCTAAATAAACCCAATGATGATTGACACCTACATTATACAACCTAAATTAACTACATTATATGAGTGCCTCCATTTCTATCACAACATATCCACATTAAGCTTGGGTCACACATGAATGCATCCTATATTTGTTATAGCACAACTGTGCCACATGACCAATAGAGTTATGGATCACATAATTACAGTCACAAGAATTTGTTCCTTGGTTGTGATTTTATGGTGATTCCACACAAAAAAACCTGGACATGAAATTCTCAAAACCCTAAACCTCTAAAAATGAAATCTGATGAGATGTTTGTTTTAAATATGATTTTCAAACTTGGAACTACAAATTTGACTTCACAATTGAATTATGCAAAAAGACAATGACTACCCTCAACTTGGTGATATTTTCTTGAATTTTTTCTGATTTTTCCCAAGAAAATCATTCTTAGTTCTCCACAAATTGTCTCAAGTAGAGAAAAACACTGTCGTAATAAATCAAGCACGAACTCACTTTTCTTTATGTTGGCCACAATTTGATTTTTTTCTATTTTTCATGTTTGTCGAAATTTCAACGAAACTGATAGTCAACATTTTGACAAAACCTAGGTTCGTGAAAATTTCGACAAACATCGGGGATAAAATTTCAAAAAATTGAAAATTACACATCAAATTATACATATTTCGTAAGGCATTTTCGTCGGATTTTGCAGTCAAATGAGTTAGTGTAATATTAATGTGGTTCATGATGCTTCTTTGATAGACATTGTTAGTCTTTTGACCTTAACTTTTATTTATATCTAAGGATCATTTTCAAAAGAATATTTTTCCACTAGAAGGATTTACAGAGTTCATTAGATTGGATGATCCTTCACATGCCGTTTGATAATAGTTTTTATAAAATAAACCCATTATTTTATCCTCCTATCAAGTTTCTTAATTAGCACAAGGATGATGCAAATATAACTTTAGTTGTGCATGTTGACATATGTGGCTATGGACATGTGTTTTATGGTTCATATAGCTTATTTTATTTTCTATTTATTTTATGTTGTATTTTCCCCTATGGATTTTGGATGATGCATATTTATAAGTGATTGCTAGATCCTCTCTCATTATGGTGAAAAACATAACTTGTTTTACTTTTTGTTTTTTATTTGTGATTTTTAACTAAAGCACTCTTGTTTTTTATTATAGGTAAAACAAGTTTTGAAGGGACCCTAAAACCCTTTACAAAAAGAACTTCTACTTAAAAGAAAATCAAAACTAGACAAAGTAGCCAACCATAATAAAAAAATAAGTCATTAGCAAGCCAAAAGGCGAGACAAAAATAACAAACAACTACAGGTTCTTCAAAATATTTTCTTCTTCCAAATCACTATCAATGATCTGTTGATGCATATCCATAACCTCAGACACCTCCTTGGTGGGGATACCAGTCTTATTTTTGGTCTTGTTACGAGTCTAATTGTAAGGACCCTTCTCACTATTTCCATCATTCTAAAAACTTGGGAGATCCACCATACCACCTATAGCTTCTTTCAAACCAGAGAAATCCCCCATCCACTACTTAGCTTTCTCATTTAGAAACTGCAATCCCTCAACTTCATTACACATTGCGGTCTTACTAACTTTAATTACCTTTTCCAAGTTCTAGTAGGCTCTTTCTATTTTATCTTCAAGGATCGCAATTCTAAATTTAAAGTCTTTCTTCATCTTTAACATTTTGGGTTGGTAGCTCGGTTGGCTAAACCTTTCCTATTGTAGGAGGTTGGTCATGAGGTCTAGTCTCCCCCACCCTCATGGTACCAGAGGGTTTGTTGCACCAGTGCCGCTAGTCATGTTAAAAATTTTACTAGGTGCACTACAGTTTATAGGGGTCGTGCTACCTGATTCCTATAGTCTAAAACAACATTTCATCAATAAAAAAATTCAGATCATCCATCAACTAATTAACTTGGTCCTAGATAGAAGGCTCCTTAGAGGAAGAGGACCCTCCAACATTATTATCAAAGATTGAACCTTTACATTAGTAAGGTTATGTTCATTAAAATTCCATTTAAATAACCTGAAAAAAATTAAGGAACTGTCTTTTTCCAAACCAAGAACATTAGGAAGGTCCTACCTATTACAATTAATGTAATCCTTGTCAACAACCACCTCCTCTAGTGAAACCTGTTATCCTCATTCAAATGAACCTCCTTCCCTTTATTACCATCCTCAGGAAACTTAATTTTGTGCACCGACCTCTCAATCTTAGCAACCGCATTCATACATTGCTCTTGCACCTTCTCATTCTCTAGACCAACTTCATCCCACAAAGCCTCATTACTGGGAACATAATCAAAACTAACTGTATCCTCATATTTTAAGCACTCTTTCCCCTTAACCTTCATTTGAGAATTACCCTCCTTCAAGCACAACTTCCTCTTTCTCCCCAGCATAGGGGAGTCAACATCCTTATTCCCTACATTAGACTCCATCACTTTCTTCTTACCCGAGGAAAGAATGACACTCTTGAAATTCAATTTATTACCCACCGAAGGTTGTCCAAGTTCAACCTTCTAAGTATTAGTTGAGTGTTCAGAACCCTCTGCCTCATCACTACCTATAACATAATCTTCAAGCTTTAGAGACTTGGAAGATTTCAGCTTTTTTTTTTGCTTACCCTCAAAAGACTTAGGAGGCTCTAAATAAACCTCCATGAAAGCTTTCGAACCATGGGTAGTGATGAGCTTAGTTTGTGGTCAATTTTTGGGTAGATTTCATAGTCCATTTGTTGGCAGTATCATAAACTTTAGTGTTTAAGTGTTGATCTTTTATAATGTTTCCCTCAAACCTTTGACATCGAGTTTAATTCCCACCTTTGCAAATTTTAATGACATTAACATATTATGTGGATTATCTGTATTGATTTTACATATGGTTAATGCATGTTCTTTTAAGTAATTATAGATGTGCAATTATGCATACTGACAGTGCCATGCAGCCATAGTTTGAAGATGCTAAGTTGAGAAGGAAAACCGTTAGAAGATCGTGCAAGGGAATCATTAAAAGGAGTCAAATGAGGACAATGGCAGAAGATTCCCCATAAAATTCAATTATAACTGCCTTTTATTAATGGCATTGATCAATTTTAGGCATTACTACATCATTGAGTCCACGTTGGGCATGCATGTCTGACTAGATTCCCTACAGGCATAACTATTTTGCCACGCTTTTCCCTATTTTCCCTAAATGGCATCCTCTCAGTTAGTGGGAGTTGACTGCCATGTTTAGATGATAGTATAAATAAGGATTTGAATCTTCTTCTAGGAGGTTCTACTTAGTTCTTGATTTTTTTTTTATTGATATCGATGATGTACTAAGCATTATTCATTTTTCAATATAGTCATGATGCTACTCTATTTCCATATTTCTCAATGAATAAAATGTTATTTTGAGTTTGATAATTTGAGTTTCCAGTAGTCTTAGTGGATACTCATCCAAGGGGGGTCACTTGGTAAGTAATCCATCCTTTAGAGTAATTAGTTTAGTTATCAATTTTTGTTTTGTACTTAGTTCAAAATATGGCATTGATTGTTCCTACAACCACTAGAATTATATTTTGTGATTGTTCCTGCATCCAAAATAGACATAGTAGTTTCCTATTTGTTCACTCATATCTTTATCTTTGTCATGCATTTTAGCTTTATCTAGTTGTTAATAGATGCTCATTCTTGCTTTATTTCTTTCCAAGCAATTTACTTTCCAGCATTGTGATTTCCTTAGCTATAGAGTAGAATGACTGGTTTGAGTTCCTAGTGCACATACAATGCTAACCCATTTCAAGTTTACATCCATGGGTTGACAATTTAAATGTACCTTCATGATGATTGAGATAGTTGTTCAGGTTAGATGTCCAATCTTTGAATAATAGTTGTGAAGGCTTAGTTATTGAATCATTGTAGGAGGCCAACATTTTTGGCACCGTTGTCAGGGATGGTGTCAAGCTAGGAAGTTCTTGGAATTTATTGATAGTTTTTCCATTGTAGCAGTTTTTGAGTTGTTCTTAGATTACCCTTCACTAGGAAGTAATGATCTACCATTCTTTTTCTCATTCTTTGTGTGAGTTGGTTGATGCTGAGTAATACCGCATGTATAGAGGAAGGAGAAGAGATGCTCATGGGAGAATTCTTCCTAATAATCCTGATCCATTCCAGTTAATTGAGCTTCCAAATCTGCCTAGAAATGAAGAAGAGAAACCATTTCCCTTTGCTGACGCATATCCTTATTTGACCAGTTTTGAAACATCCATTGAAGATCAAAATCTGGTTGAGAACCCATTTTCTTTAGAAATCCAAAAAGAATACATTGGTGATGCAAATAGGAACATACCTAACCATCCAACTTTTCCTTTTCCCATTGCTCATCAGAATGAATTTGACAACATCAAGAATATCCTTGCTTCAACACTCCCCAAGTTTTATGGACTTGTTACATAAGACCCTGATACCTTGTTTGAGTTTGATATAATTTGTAGAAGCTATGACTATACAACTGATGCTCATAGGCTTAAGCTATTTCCTACCACTTTGAAAAAAGTTGCACTAAGATGGTTCATGAACCTAGGAAGAGATACTGTGGAGACTTGGGAGGAAATGAAGAAAAAGTTCCTTGAAAAATACAAGGAATATTGCAGGGGAAGTGATATGAGAGGAGGTGATATCTTTAGGATGCATCAGAAGGAAGATGAGAGCTTGGAAGACTACATTTTAGGGTTTTTGTTTTGCTTGCAAAAATCTCCACACCATACACTCAATGATGAATCACAAAAGTTGCTTTTCCTAAGATGGATCAATGAGAGTTGCACTGATGCTTTGGGCCTAATGATAAGAGGAGATATCACTCAAGTTCCTTGGGAAGATATCAAGAAAATATGTCAGAACTATTTCAGAGCAGCTTCAAAGAAAGCGAGAGCTTACTAATCTTATGTGGGTAAGTCATCCACCAATGGAGTTTCAAGCATGGAGATTACTAATTTGTTGGAAAATTTCAAGTAGAATATTATAAAAAATCTAGCTACGTAGCTGGACACACTTCAGGCTAAAAATAAACATGTGGAGGCAAAGGAAATGTTGACTAAATACTGCCCTCATTGCAGACAAAAGAAAAGGGACTGCAGATGAAAGATGGTAGCTAACATTGATAGAAATCAAGTTCCACTTGAGTTCAAACCAATTCAAACTGAGGAAGATCAAGTTTACTTTGTTGCACAAAGAAATACATGGGCTTCGAGACAAGGTATGCCACCAGATCCATTGTCTTTTCTTGGACCATATTTCAATTCTTATTCATCTAGTAACTAGTGTCAACCTTCATATCCACCCAATTATGGGGGATATCCACCACAGTATTTGGTTAACCCTCCAAATGCTTGGCCCAACTATCAAAATTCCTCACCTCAATGGTAGCAACCTTAGGGGAGTTGGTAGCAGTACTAAGGACCTTGGCAGCCACCTCTAGGAAATTGGCAACAAACATCTTAGTGGAGAGGTCAACAATGGCTGAACTAGACCACCAATTGCATGCAACCACCTTCTCAACCCCAACAGCCTGTTATAATGGCTCCACCTACTCTTTCAAGCTCAAATGCACCTAAACCTACTCAGTTACCAACTCATCCCACACCTAACCCAAATAACAAACCACAGCAGCAACCAGTATATTCTACTTATCCAAATTAATTTCCTGCATGTGTTGTGGTTTGAGTGACATTCATCTACATTTAGGAACCACTTTACCAACTCCTCCCACACCTATCATCACTGAGCTACCTGTGGAAGAGGAAGAAGAACCTTTGAATGATCCTATTCAACCTACTACACCTAAAAATCCTGAACCAATTTCAAATAAGAAGACTGCATAAGAGCAACCATTCCCTTAAAGATTGGAAAGTTCCAAGCAAAGGGAATACAAGGAAGATACAACCTTTGACATATTGGAGTAGTTAAAACACATATGTGTTTAGATACCTCTCTTTCAGGCCATAAAAGATGTTCCTATATATGGCAAGGCAATCAAAGAAGCATGCCTCAAGAAGCTAGGAAGGAAGAAGAAAGATCCAACTATAGTCCATGTGGTGGGACTACTCAATGACATCATTCTTGAAAAAGTGACCATTCCCAAATAAAATGATCCAGGTAGTCATGTGGTAGCAGTTGTCATCAATGGAATTCAAATAAAGAATTCTTTGATTGATTTGAGAGTAGCAATAAATGTGATGACTAAGGACATCCTGCAACAACTAAATATTGCAAGCATGAGATCTACTCCTACTATCCTCCAGCTTGCTAATAGTTCTACTGTGAAACTTGAAGGTATAGTAGAATATCTTATGGTGATTCTAGACTCTTGGGGAGTACCCAATAGACTTCATGATTCTCTCTCCTAAAGCTATGCTAGGAGGATACCTTATCATGCTTGGAAGACCATGGTTAGCAACAAAAAATTCTTATATTGGGTGTCAGTCAGGTGACATGACCATTTTAGATGGCAGGAACACCAAAAAGCTTGTTCTTTATCCTCCTACTCAACCCACCCATGATGAGGAGAACCCTGTATGGCCACATGTTGGTGAAGAGACTAAGGAAGTTAATTTAGTGGCGTAACTTATGATGTTAGGCAGAAGCCTCCTTTTTTAGCTTCAAGATGAAGATGAGGTGTTTTCTAGCATAATTCAAAACCATTGTGAAGTTGAGGAAGCATCATGATCCTCTAACACATCTGGTTCTGCTAATCCCATGAAAACACTTCTACTTGTTCTGCCCACTCTTCCTACAGCCACTTCGTCTACATTAGAGATGATTTTCAACTAGTAAGGCAGCGTCAATGTTGAATCAACCCTGCATTGAGAGAAATTGTTAAAGTAGAATTGAAAAAATTGTTAGATGTTGGATTTATCTACCCCATCTTAAACAACCAGTGGGTGTCTCCATTGGCAATTATTCCAAAGGGTGGGAAGTGGTGAGTTTGTTTTGACTATAGAGAACTTAATGCTGCCACCAAGAAAGATCATTTTCCCTTGCCTTTTGTAGATCAAGTCTTGGACTCACTTTTAGGAAAATAGTATTTCTATTTTCTAGATGGATTCAGTGGCTACAACTAGATTCAAATTGTACTTGAGGATCAGGAGAAGAAAACCTTCACTTTCCCATGGGGGACATATGCCTATTCAGTGCTTCCTTTTGTCTTATGCAATACACCTGCAACTTTTCAGAGGGAAGTCATTAGCATATTTTCTCACATATCTCTTGACTGCATGGAGATCTATATGGATGATGTTACTTATGGTGCTGATTTTAATGAAGCATTAGAGAATATTAGAAAGGTCCTATAGAGATTTGAAGTCCAAAACCTATCCTTAAATAGTGAGAAATGCTTTGTGATGATGTAGGAAGGTGTAGTTCTTGGTCACTACATTTCGCACAAAGGAATTCAAGTTGAACCTACAAAAATTGAGGTAATTATTGATCTACCTACACCTGCAAAACAAAAGGATGTTAGGAGTTTCTTGGGACATGGAGGATATTATAGAAGATTTATCAAAGACTTTAGCAAAATGGTAGCAACATTGTACAATCTCCTAACAAAAGATGTTGAATTCCAATGGATAGAAGATTGTGATAAAACATTTTTTGATTTAAAGGTAGCCTTGACCCATGCTCCTATATTAAAAGGGCCTAATTGGGAGATCCCTTTCCACATTCATATAGATGCATTAGATTATGCCATAGGGTTAGTATTAGGATAGAAGGATAGAGCCATTGAAAATTCCATTTACTTTGTCAGCAAAAATTTGCAAGGAGCTGAACTCAACTACACTGTGATAGAGAAAGAGATGCTAGTAGTAATTTATGCCTTCAACAAATTTAGGCACTATATCACAGGTTATCATATTTTTGTGCACACTGATCATGCAACCATTAGATAACTTATGAACAAGCCTCTAATCTCAGGAAGACTAGCAAGATGGTTATTATTGATGTAGGAGTTTGACATAGCCATTGTGGATAAACTAGGAAAGGTCAATGTTCTTGCAGATATTCTCTCAAGATTGACCACATCAGAAGATAGTCAAGTCATAGATGACTCCTTTCCTGATGAGCACCTATTTTCCATCAATGTTCAAACACCTTGGTATGCTGACATAGCCAATTACCTTGTCACATGAAGAGTTCGTCATTTTTCACCAAAGGAGAGAAGAGTACTTATTGAAAAATATTTTCCTTTTTCTTGGATTGTTGGATGCTTGTTTTATACCAGACCAAATCATATTATTTGAAGATGTGTGAGAGAAGATGAGACATATTACATTATGCATGCATGCATGACGAACCCTATGGAGGAAATTTTGCAGCAAAAAGGACATCCATGAAGATTTTGAAGACATGATACTATTGGCCTACACTCCACAAGGATGCAAAAAAATACACAAGGAAATGTGACAAATTCCAAAGGATGGGCCATCCAACCAGATTAGATGAAATGCCACTCTATCTCCAAGTAGTGATCACTCCTTTTGACAAGTGGGGATTGGATTTTGTGGGACCCATTGACCCACCTTCACATGGTAAGTCTTACATCTTAGTATGTACTGATTATGTAACTAAGTGGGTAGAGGTTAAGGCCATGAAGCATGCAAGAGATAGTAAAGTTTCAGAATTTCTGTATGAAGATATTTTCACTTAGTTTGGGGTTCCAAGAGAAATAGTAACCAACCAAGGAGCTCAATTCACTTCAACTCTTGTTACAACCTTGGTTAATGAGTACAACATTAGGCATAGAAAGTCTACCCCTTATCACTCTCAAGCCAATGGGAAAGATGAGGTCACCAATTGAGAAATTGAAGCTATTCTGACCAAGACAATATCCATCCACAAAAGGGATTGGGTGAGCAGATTGCCAGAAGCTATGTGGGCCTACAGAACCACTTGGAAAACCACTACAGGCTTCACCCCATTCGATTTGTTGTATGGGAAGACAACCATGATGCCTATTGAGTTTGAGCATAAGACCCTTAGGATAGAAGTAGACCTGGGGATGGATATCTCTGTAGCACAAAAAGAGAGATTCATGCAACAAAGTGCCTTGGATGAGATGAGAAGAACAACCTTGCACTACACTGAAGTAGTGTAGAATCAGAGGATGAGATGGCATGATAAATTAACAACGAGAAGAAATTTCAACTAGGTGACTGTGCATTGTTATATGACTCCAGATATTAGGACAATGCAGGGAAGTTACATACAAGATGGCTAGGATTGTACAAGGTTGCAAAATTCTTTCCTAATGGAGTTGTTCAACTGACTACCATTGACCTTGTCAGATTCAAGCTACTCATTAATGGTCATTGTATCAAGTTATATCATAAGCCTGTCTCCAAAAGAAGAGTTCCTATAGCAACATTCCCATCGATTAGCAAGCAAGTTTCCTATAGTTGAAAGTGGTGGACCTAGTGTCCCACCTTTCAACTAAATCAAGTTACGTATTTTCCATAATAAAATTTTCCACTTTAGTGTAAATCCATTTCTCCACCCATCCACCCATTGGTCCATCTGTATCATCTTTCTCTCTCTTCCATCATTTCACTCTACCTCACTCCACTCTACTTAAATTCATTAATTGCTCAATCATTCCAAAAAAGGTAAAATGGTACTTTCTTTACTCCACAATCTTTGTAAACACATCTTTTGCACATTCAGGTATGTGTGTCTTAATTATCATCTATTAATTACCTTTTAAGTTCATTTATTTAATCATTGTACTTTGTACATTAGTATGGATATTCGCATAATATGTCATTTCTCCCAGTCATATCATCCCTCCTTTTTCACATATGCGGACACATGTCAAAATTTAGGTTGGAGGGAGGGAATAAAAAATGCAAATATATTACTCATGTGTCAAGTCATAATTTGGCTATGTCAGAAAGTTTAAATAAGCCAATTTTAAATTTTGGCTCACATGTGTGAAGTGATGTTTACTAAGTTTCCAATTCTCTCCATCATTGCTCTCATTTATCATCCATTTTCTTGCCTTAATTACCCTATCCTAGCCTTGAGTTGTAAGCAGTTAATGGTAAAAATGGAGACAAAAAAGGAAAGTTTAGTCAACACTAGCAGTAAAAATTTGGCATAAAGGTGGTGGCTTTTCGGGTAGGAATTGCAGAAAAAAGAATTTTTTGCATAGTGATAGTGATCTTAGACAATGGGTGGCGGTCTAGTTTGGAATGGGCCCTCAGTTCATGATGTTTTGTTGCAAGATGCACAATTCTTGGCATAATTTCAACATTGTGGATGGTTTGATTATTTTATGAAATTGGAAGGCTTTGATGAAGGTATTGCTCTTCAATTTGCTCAAACATTCTCTAAAGGAAGAGCCATAGTAAAAGGATTGGAATTTGTGGCAACTAAAGAGATAATTGTTGAAGTTTTAAGGTTACCAACTGATGGCGAGAATTACCTTGTCTCTAGGGATGTTAGGTTAGCTAGAGAAAAATTCACAGTACATGGTGACCTACCAATTAGCATTGATAAACAAGGTGCAAAGAGGACATCTCTTCCTGAACCTTGGAAGTAGATAGTTTTCTAAATAATAAGGTATAT
The DNA here is from genome assembly GCA_007258455.2 of Sequoia sempervirens. NCBI lineage: Eukaryota > Viridiplantae > Streptophyta > Pinopsida > Cupressales > Cupressaceae > Sequoia > Sequoia sempervirens. The sequence continues at coordinate 108,616,327 of VDFB02047397.1, read as the reverse complement.
TACCTATGAGGGATATTTGTAAAACTTGCATTCAGTCCATTTCAAGCTTTTGAGCCATATGAGGCATGGAAGGAGGATGAATGTGCCCAATGTTCTCTATAACCTTCTCTCCATCATGGTAGCTGAAACACAAAAAGGTATGGACAACTCTATCTCCCACCATTGTTTTAAATTTTTTGATTAAGAAATATTTGCATAGTGTATCTGAGATGTCTTGGGAGGAATTTTTGAATATTGATCAATTTAGACCTGAGGAACTGCAACCTAGGGTTTTACCCCAACCCCATAGGGTTAACAGAAGATTAAGCTTAGTTGAAGCAACTCTTGGTGCTTCAACTTATGGTGTTAGCTCTAGCATGAACCCTCTTGCAACAACAAAATAAGCCATAGACATTAGCTTCTCAAAAATAGAGCATTCACAAGAAGCTAGCTCCTCATCTAATTCTAATGATAATGTTCCCCTAGAAACCCTAATAAAAACCAAGGCACAAAGGAAGGAGGATGAAACAAGAAGAGAAAAAGAGCAAGCCTAAACCCAGCCTATAGAGAAAGAATTTTTGAGTTCTAGAAAGAGGAAGGCTAACCCTATTCATCCTGTAGCCAAAGGCAAACGTAAAAGCACTCCTAGGAAGTCAAAACCAGCTGGGCCAGTGTTTTGCACACCTTCGTAGGAAAGCCCTAGGAATGGAGAGATATCACATGGGGACACTAAAGCTCCAATGGAGTAGGAGAATGTTGAGGAAAAAGAGGAAGATGCATTTAAGAGGGCAGCAAAAATAACACTGGTAGACCTTGCCAATATTGCAGAAGAGTTTGAGGACAAATAGGGGTTCCTGTAGCCACATCCAAAGCAAGAACAAAACCAAGAACGGGAGCAAGAATTCCTGCAGCAAGAAGAGGATGAAGAAATAATACCCACGTAGTCAACTGGATAGCCCAAATTTATGCAAATAATACCATATGGGGAGCAATCATCATCAAAAATATTGGTAGGAGTCCACAATCCTCTTGATTTTTTAGTTCATGCTGCAATTTTAATTTTATGGAAAGAAATAGAAAGAAGAGAGGAAGAATGGAAACATGAGAGGAAGAGACTGAAGAAGGAAATCCAAATGAGGAGATTTCCACTTTGAAAAAGAAGGTAAATAATATTGTGGTTGTGGTGCCACAAATTTTGGAATTTAGAGCTCCTCTGAGGGTTTATGTCCTACACTTGAGGGAGAAATATCTCTCTTTCAAGTTGTCTAGAATTGTTTCAAATTTAAATCCCTCCATTGAAACTCCTACAAAATTCTGCAATGCCTTTAGGATTGTATCCCCTAAGATGAAAAATCTGCTATGTGAATTCTATTTGCATAATTATGTTGTTACGCAGGATCATGAGTGGAATCCATTACTTTATGTTGGGGATATACAACTGAGAGAATTTATGTCTTGGGCCCAAAATGAAATTAGCTAGGGTGAGCAGAATAATGCTTACAAGAAAATAGAGTCTAACATTCCTTTAGCCATTAGAGCCGAGTTAAATAGTCCAAGGCATATTCATAGAGAATGGCTTACAATGCTCCTTAGACCCAGCTATGGTAACTGAATTGTGTCATGGATGGAAGTTGTCTATACTAAATATGAGGTTAAAATAGTTGCAAAAGAAGAGATTGTAAGGGGAAACCTGGCCCAATGATGGAACAACTTAATAGATGAGCTAAAGCAAGCCGATCCCCATTCCATTCACAATTATGCTACAACACTGAAATGAATTGACAAGTACATTCAATTGGGTAGAACACAAGGGATATTTTGGCTTCCCCTAACCTTCTAGCCACCTATTCTCTTATGTCCTGTACTGAATTTCAGATTCTTCCAGTATGATATTACTATAGAAAGGAGAAGATGGAACAAATTTGACAGTATAGAAGGCTTTTATTGGGATCGAGACTCACAATCAATAGCAACATATGTTGGCTAGCTTGAAGTTGAAAACTTCATAGACCTGACCAAATAGAAGAACAACCCTTCTACTATTGGAGGACCAACAAGATGTTAGGTTGGGGGGAAATGATGAGCTTAGTTTTTGGTCAAGTTCTAGGTAGATTTCATAGTCCATTTGTTGGCAGTATCATAAACTTTAGTGTTTAAGTGTTGATCTTTTATAATGTTTCCATCAAACCTTTGACATCAGGTTTAATTCCCACCTTTGCAAATTTTAATGACATTAGAATATTATGTGGATTATCTGTATTGATTTTACATATGGTTAATGAATGCTCTTTTAAGTAATTATAGATGTGCAATTATGTGTACTGACAGTGCCACACAACCATAATTTGAAGATGCTAAGTTGACAAAGGAAAACCATCAGAAGATCGTGCAAGGGAATCATTCAAAGGAATCAACTAAAGATGGCGGCAATAGATTCCCCACAACATTGAATTGTAACCATCTTGTATTAATGGTAGTGAGCAATTGCAGGCATCATTGTAGCATTGAGTCCATGTTAGGCATGCATGTCTGAATGGATTCCCTGCAGGCGTAACCACTCTACCACGCTTTTCCATGTTTTCCCTAAATGGTGTCCTCTCAGTTATTGGGAGTTGACTGCCCTATTTAGCTGATAGTATAAATAAGGATTTGAATCTTCTTCGGGGAGGTTCTACTTAGTTCTTGATTTTTTTTGTTATTGATATCGATGATGTACTGGGCATTATTCATTTTTCAATACAGTCATGATGCTACTCTATTTCCATATTTCTCAATCAATAAAATTTTATTTTGATTTTGAGCATTTGAGTTTCCAATAGTCTTAGTGGATACTCATCCAAGGGGGTCCACTTGGTGAGTAATCTTTCCTTTAGAGTAATTAGTTTGATTATCATTTTTTGCTCTATACTTAGTTTGAAATCTGGCATTGACTATTCCTACAACCACTTGAATTCTATTATGTGACTATTCATGTAGCCAAAGTAGACAGAGTAGTTTCCTATTTTTTCACTTAGATCTTTATCTTTGTCATGCATTTTAGCTTTATCTAGTTGTTAATAAATGCTCACTCTTTCTTTATTTCTTTCCAAGCAATTTACTTTCCAGCATTGTGATTTCCTTAGCTATAGAGTAGAATGACTGCTTTGAGTTGCTAGTGCACATACAGTGCTAACCCATTTCAAGTTTACATCCCTAGGTTGACAAGTTATGTGCACCTTCATGATGATTGAGATAGTTGTTTAGGTTAGATGTCCAATCTCTGAATAATAGTTGTAAAGGCTTAGTTATTGAATCATTGTAGGAGGCCAACAGGTAGAGTCCTCAAACCCAAACCCAATTTCATACTTTAGGTCAACTTTCTTATGGAGGCCTTTAGAAATCATTTTTTTTTATAGGGATAGTATAAGACTTATCATATTCCATTATAAGGAGGATTAATCCCTCATGTAAAACAAGATTCTTGGGGTTCCTTTTATGATCATGACTCCCATTTTCCAGAGAGGCAAGTAAATAAAAGGGGGAAGAAACCCTTTTCCTATGCCTAAAATGGTTCAACAAGACGAAATGGTAACTAGAAAGAATTGAAAAGTGGCCATCAAGAGTGAAATACCTCATTATTTCTTCAGCCGAATCACCCTGTTGGAACTATAAAATCTGGTGATTTTACATGATTTTCCACTTTCATATTTTTCTAGATTGGTCCTATCATGTGCATATTTCACCCATTTTTTGCCATATAGCTTCATGGTTTCCGTAGTGTTTGCATTTTTCACCCTTTTGTCCTTGTCGGCATATGCTATAGCTTTCGGGGTGGTGTCATACCGACTATCTTTTGTTTCCCCGACTTTGCATTTTTGTGGCTCATCGGTATAGATGGAAGGCTCTTGGTATTGGGTCATAGTGATACCCATATGTTACACCGACAGACTACAATGGGTTTACTACAATCGGCTTTCGGTATATGGTTGTAACTCTCGGCCTATGGTCCCAGCGATGCCAATATGTCTCGCCGACTTTGCATTTGGTTTTCTTTCGGCATATTCTGGTCTCACCGTTGGAGCATTGTATGAGCCTTTATCGGTATGAGTCTTACTTTCTCTTGGTGATCTATGGTGTCGGAGTGACTTTCATTGTGACTTAGAAAATTCTCTATAACATCTTTCTGAGGGTTTGTGGTTACAGCAACAGTGATTAAAACAAAAGGAGTTTTCGGTGAGATATATCCTATGTCTTAGCGAATGGAAAACACGTGAGGAATGCATTTCGATATAACATGGTGTTTCCTGTATGATATCTTATCGATGGAAGAAGGCTATAACGATACACAATGGAGCAATAGGCTACTTCTTGACTTCGATATAACATGCGGATGGTCACGGCGAATACTGGAAGGGAACTCAGGCAATAGCGATTGACATTATTTTTCCTTCGGCATACCTAGAGGGTTGTCTGGGCAATTGCCTCTGTAGATGATTAATTAAGATTTATATACTAAGGGCCGACATATGAAGATTTCTAAATGTTGTTGAGGCCGACATGATTTTGAACCCGAATTCTATGGAGGGCCGACATGATATTTCAAATGTTTTATTTTCTTAATGCTGGCTATAAATATGCCCCAAGATTGTAATTGACTAAGATGAGATTTTTAGATCACAGATAGATAGATTAGGCATGGCTATAGTAGGATAATTTTCTCTTTCCAGAGACTATGTGCATGATTTCAAATGGTGGTTTCAATGAAATTCAACTGGTGTGGCAGGTTGTTTCTCGTATCAATTATATGTTGAATTTATTGAAAAGCATTGCTAAAGTTGTCTCCAAGTTGATTCTTTCTGGTTGTTTAAATTGAAATAACAAGTTTATTCTCAGTTTATCAGTGCACATTTGTTGTATCTGTGTGATTAATTGACTGGTTCTCTCAAGTAGGGATTAAATCCTTTCTGTTGATCACAATAATCAGGGGGAATTCATCTAGATTCTTAAAGTAGAGCTTAGTAATCATAATCCTGCATTGTTTATACAAGTTATAAACAGATCATATGCCTACAATTTGATTTTCTGCCAGAATAAGCTGCTCACCTCTGTTTCATTTGACTCCGCATACCCAACAATGCACTGGTCTTTGCATTTCATCATTTTGAATTCACTTAATCTCTTTACATTTGTTAATCAAGCATTTTAGGATTTAGATTACAAGATTGCTATCAAGTTTGGTTTCATTTTGTTCACTGTAATCTGCCATTGTGGACAAAAGCATTTCAAAAAGATAATCATAAGTCAAGTCTGCACTATTCAAGAAAGGTACACCCACCTAGGTCTAGCAGTACCTGAAGAGTAGAAGGTTTGATTGTTTCAAACCTTGTTATGTTACCCTGAAACGTCGTGAAAGCTTGGCAACCTTTCGTGGTTCAAACCCGCGTTTTTGAGAGCTAACACACCCCAAATTTTGTTAACAAATTTTCAAGTGTAACCACCATATTTCGCCTTCACCAATTGACTCTTTCATCATCCTTGAAAAAATATCCATTGCAACACTTGAATCCTTCTTATCCCTATAGACTTTCCTCCCCTCAGTAGCCACAGCCATGATATTAGTGATGATTTTTTTTTGTGATATTGAATTGCAATCCATAGACCTACAAGAATTTTCTTTGTGAACCCCTTACAAAGGCCTATGTTGCCTTAGACTCAAACCCATGAAGACATTCCATATAGGGAGTCACACTCCCAGCCTATAGTAGCTCCTTGTAACGCCTCACCATAGAACCCCATAGGACAACACATACATGCAACAATAATGGAACAATTTTATTTATATATTTTTTATTTGCTTCAAATGAATAGAAATAGAAAATTCAAAAGAGAGGAACCAGGTTTAAACGAATAGCACGGCTAAAGATTGAAGCCAAAATCAAGCTCCTCAATTCATAGCTTCAACTTCTTCAAAAACCCTCAAATCAATTTCACAAAATTTCTCCCAATTCCAAAATCCCCAAAACCAAACCAAAAGATATTCACGGGAAGAAGAAGAAATAAAACTCCCCCAATATGAGAATCCAACACAAAATTCAATACAAGTACTCAAAAAATAGTACATCCTTGAAGATATTATTTTCACATCTCATGATACTCACCAAATTATTACCTACTAAGTTTACAATTTAACTATTAAACAATTATAAAAGAAATCAACAATCATTGATTAATCAAAAGGTTACTATAATTCATTTATTTAATAAATCCTTCATTTATCTAAGTATAAATTAATCATTTTCTCTACTTAATTTCTAACTTCATTTCTCTAACATAACTTTTTAAGCACATGGGCAGAGTTGTTCTTCTTCTAAAATCATAATGTACATATATATAAACAGAATGTAGTTTCCAAAAAATTAGATTATAAAATGGCAACATACGTATACAAACTCACACCATCACGCAGGAATATCATCATAATTAATAAACATTTCTCAACTGAAATATAATCCTATTTACTTAATTAATAAATTACAAGGCATAAATATTCTTTTACTATAACCATAATATAATAAACATATGTTTGCAGCCATGGGGAAAATAGACTAACAGTAGCCCTGTGTTTCAACCATATTTCAGAAACCAACCACAATCTAAGTTCTTGAGATTTTTGGACAATGATTAGAAGACAAGGCAAATAAACCCTTTAAATTTATCATCAACCCAATTGGTAAAACAAAGTTATGGACAACACAATCAGGCCAAATATAAAGATTGGGAAAAGAAAGAAATGATTATAAGGCAAGCATCTCAGATTTAACAATGAATTTCTTAAAATAAAATAAGCCAAATAAATTGCACTAGGGTTTGTAAATCAAGTGTTCAAACTGCAATCAGAACAATAGCAAAGGGGTTGCATACTACAAAGATGATTCGAAGCAAGCATGCACTGATGGTTGGCTACAAACAAAGCAAAATATCAAAGGCCAAAGACAAATAACACACTGTAGATTGCCACAACAAACATAAAATAAATAAAAAATACTGTGAAATACACAAAAAAGATTCAAATGCTATTCTCTATTTGCTTTCAATTCATATTGAGTAAATGAAAGAATACTTAGATTTCTATTCAAAATTTTATTCCAATTTTTTTTTGCTTCAAATGAATAGAAACAGAAAATTCAAAATAGAGGAACCTGGTTTAAATGAATAGTACGGCTCAAGTTCGAAGCTAAAATCAAGCTCCTCAATTCGTAGCTTCAACTTCTTCAAATACCCCTAAATCAATTTCACAAAATTTATCCCAATTCCAAAAGCTGTAAAACCACACTAGAAGATATTCACAGGAAGAAGAAGAAATAAAACCCCCCTTCTGACAAAAGCCCCCAAATTGATTATATGCAAATCTCCCAAAATGACAATTATTTTCAAAATTCAAAAGTTGTAGAAGATTCCCATTAATTTTAGTAATAGTTATAACTACCATTTCTAAATTTAAATTTATAACAGAAGAAACCTATTTTTTTTTATCAAATTACCTTATTTTCTTCCATTTATTACTTATAGCCTCCACTACAATTTATTTTATTTCAATATTATTTTATGGCTATGTAGACACCTAAATTTGAACACTTAATTTATCCAAATTTATCCCCTTTTGTCTAAATATCCTGTTATTTGCATTAATTAAGTAATATTACTATTATTTAATTAATACCCTTAATTCTCCCAAATCCCTAAGGTATTAGGTTAATAATTAAATACCTTATCTCTTTAATCCCCCTTTGATCAAATGAATTAAATAAATATGACATTTATTTAATTCCTCACATGTCACATCACTTTTCCTTAATCTTAATCAACCTCTTAATCTCTTCATTAGAGATGTGCACATGCCTAATCCTTGATTACGATGTGTCACATCCTCCAACTTTTGCATGTTGACTTCTAATCCTCATTATCATCTAATGATCTTCCAATTACTGATTAGTTAAGCCTAATTAGTACCTTGGTCAACAATCCCCATCCCCCAAGGAATTTTTAATTCCATTTTATTCATCCAAGGCTCCTCTCTTCCCCATGCAAATTTTTAATTCACTTTTATTCCTCCTAGAATCCCCTTTTCCCATGCATCTTCTAGAATCTTTAACTTGTCACATCAAGTCACATGTGGACAAGTGCTTCCATTTTTGGAACTTTGTCTTGTCTATGGGATTCTTCCAAGCATGTGAATTTTTAATTCACATTTATTCACCCAAGATTCTTCTCATCTCCCAATGTACTTCTAAGTTACATGTCCTTCTTACACATCACTTGTCCTTATTCCACCTCACTTACACATCATCATATCCTTGACCATCTCATATTCCACATGTCAAGATGTGAGGGCTTTTGAGTCCTCAACTCACCATATCCCTTCATCTTGGCCTTGGTGGCTCAATCTCAACCATTGAATTATCTAGAGAATTTAAATTTCTCTATAAATACCCCCTTCTCTAAGGCAAAAGGGGAACACTTAGTCATTTGAGCAACCTTATGCTGTCATTTTGTGCACTCATTTTAAAATCATTTTCTCTCATCTAGCCATACATTTTAGCTATTTGCATTTTCATCCCACCATCTACTTAATCTTGCATTTATCTACATCAATAGCCATCTAAGGAGCATACGGAGCAATCCAAAATCAAGGGCCAACCAAGGAGTTTCAGCTACAAAGAAAAGGTATAATCATTTGTAATCCTTTTTCATTTTATCTCTTTGTATTAACAATTCCTTAAGCTAATCTTGAGATATTTCTTTGTATTTTTTTCCATTGCATTTTAGTTGTTTAGAATAGGTAAAACTCGAGGATATCACATTTCTGGCACGCTCGGTGGGACCCACAAGTGGGTTCCTCTATATAACGTTTGCTGTTGTTGAGATTGTTTGTAGGAACAAGTCATAAAGGGGCGACTATGCCCTCCTGGTCATTGCAGAGGGACGACTACGCCCTCCTGTATGCTGCAGAGGGGCAACTATGCCATCTGCTTCACTGTAGAGGGGTGACTACACCATCTGGTTCACTGTAGAGGGACGATTATGTCCTCCTAGTGATCTGTATAGGATCTAGACTAGATTGCAGTATTTAAATGCTTAACTTTTACAATGCTTTTACAATGATTATTCCAAGTTAATTAAATCGAAATTAACTTATGGAAATAACAAAATGAAAGTAATAACAAGGTGATTATAATAGAAAGGAAGGAAAGGAGAGACAGAAAGAGAGAGAAGAAGAGAAGTGCAAACAGTTGATAACGGAGTTCGTCACGAAAGTGACTACGTCTCCGGGTCCACTCCAATAGAGAGACTGATCCGATTAACTCCAAAATCGATTACAAAGCACCACAATCATTCTCCAAGCACTTCGGCAGCATAACAGCACTCTGACGTGCGAGAATGACTCAAAGAATCTCCAAAAGACCTCTCTTTCAATTATCTCCATAGCTTCAAGACTTCGTCACCTGAAAGAAACTTAACTTCACTCTCACCTTACACCCCCTTTAAATACATAAAATTTTCTCAATTTGGCTCTCAACCAAAAGATTTGAAAATATTTCCCAAATCCACCTTATCTCTCCAAAATACATAAAAATCTTTAACAATCTCCCATTTTACATAATAAAATCTTTAAAAATCCCCCAAGTTATAATAACCTTACAAATTAATAGGATTTTGTTAAGCCTTGTCGGCTATTTGGTTTTTGGGGTGATATTTGTTATTTTGTTTTTATTAAATTAGGAGAAGTTGTTTTTATTTTAGAGGCATTCGACTTATAGTTTCAACAAAGAAAACTGACGCCCCACATATGCTAAACTGAGTTCGGTGGCCGAACGACTACATAAGATTTTACTAACCCGAACATCCAGGTTCAAATCCCGCGCTCCGTAGAAATCTCAACATCCTACCAGCTTCTTAACAAAATACCAGCCGCTCTATTCATAGTAATGAGCACGGATATAGTGGAACGGCTACGGGCTATGTTAGGTGATGCGAGGTTGGGGGTTCAAACCCCCCAAAATTTTTTTTAACAAACTAACTTTCAACCCGCCGGATAGAGAATGACGGGCCATGTGGCATGCCGAGGAGGTGCCACGTGGTGTAACCTGATACGCCATTCGAACACATGGAGGATGCTAATTCGCCGACGGTGACATGTCATTGCTGATGTATCCGCTGACTCTCAATCTACGTGTCACAAAACAATTCGCTGGACAATCTGACTCGGCCTCCACGTAGACACTGACTGTACTGCCACGTGGCAGAACATGATTGGCTGAAAGAAACACGTCACTGCCACCTGTATGCTAACTCAACCGCCACGCAACTACTGACTGTGTGTACGAAGGACACGTGTCAATGCATGATTCGTCGACTTTGCTGACGTCACCTGCCACGTTGTTGTGCCACGTCGACGTGTACGGACAGTACGGACTGCCACATGTCAATTTTTGATTGGCCCATTTCGGATCCCGTACAAAGTGCTGACGTCAGTCGTACGGATGATGATGTCATCACTGTACCTTCAGTTCATAAGTCAACCTGAAACTTTGACTAGCTATATCTTGAGCCTCCGATCTCGGATTTCGACGAAACGAACGCCGTCGGAATCATCTCGATGAGCCCTTCGACTTGACGCTACTTCCGTCAATTTCTGAAACAATCATTTTTTTGCTTCTTGGACACCCTCTATTCCCAGTTTGACCGAAGGTTTGACTGGCCATAACTCATGCAAACGGACTCCTTTTCGCTCCGTTCGAGTTGCGTTGGAATCAGGACGCTGAGATATTTTTAATGGTACAGATTCTAGAGAGAAATGAGACACTTCAATTTTCACTGAAAAATGTCCACCGGATCAGGCCTCCCCACTGAAGACCTTTTGGACCTCCAAAAGTGACATTTACTCTGACATTAAGTGAGGACTTGGCCTCCCCACTTGTCTTGTATCCTCTGTACATCTGAATACTTGGCTCACAAGCACAATGAAGACTGCAACAATGTTGTTGAACATAAACAGTATTGTATCACTTCCATAAGCTTCTACATCAAATGTCGTAGCCACTAACCAACAAAAATTGACTAGCATCAAGCTGAACAATAATGCAGAAATGAAAGAAAGAAAGTCAACAACATATCAATCCTTCACAACAGGAACATTTTTACCCAAGGATCCATCAATGTTTTCAATCATCTTTTTCTCATGTTGTACTGCAAGTGAATCCTGCAACATCTGACCCTAGTTAGCTACTCCAAGTTCAAGTGTAGAACCACCTATACTGACAGACATAAGAGTTAACTCTTTACTTGCATTAATTACCCTCTTTAACTACCCTGTGTTTGCAAAAGAACAATCAGTCTTAATCTTGTGAGAATGTACAATATACTGAATGCTATCTTTAAACAAGTGATAATGATTCTTTTCCCTATAGAAAATTGCTTTCCTGTCATATAAATAAGGGCTTCCAAGCACTATCCCACAGATATCCAGTGGAACTGCATCAAACTGAACTTCATCCACAAATTTACTAGTAATTGTGAACGTTAAGGTGCATTGTTTTGTTACTTGCAACTTATCATTTTCACAAATCCAGCCTAGTGGATAAGGTTTCTTAAGTTGTGTAGTTTTTAACCCCAAGTTCGTTACAACACTTTCTGAAATCAGATTAACTTGTGAACCACTATCTATGAGTGCATCAATTTTAGTGTTCTTAGCAACAACCCTTAAATGAAAAATCTCATTCCTTTTTACATCTTCAGAGAAATCATTAACTTTAGAAGAAGAAGCACAACTAGCAACAAAAACACCAGAAATAGGGGTTTTACCTTTTAGACCCATCGCTGTTATCTTAGTCTCATCATCTGAATCTAAACCAAGATCCATAACAACATTCATGGCTTTCTCCTTACCTTTCTGTTTCTGATTACGCCTTTGAGCCCACTTAGGCCTCAATTCGGGATGTAACTTCCAACAGTGATCTTCATCATGACCTTCCTTGTCACAATGAGTGCAAGAAAGTTTCTCATCCTTCTTGATTGTAGCTGCCTTCTTTCCTTTCCCTCTCTCTGCATTCTTAGAAGATTTCTTTACATCATTATCAAACTTGTCAATGAAAGATCCTTTACCCCTTGACTCTAAGTGTGTAGCTTGAATAGACACTTCATCCAAATTACAAGGGTTCAAAACCAAAATGGAATGCCTAAGATAGGAATGTAGACCTCCTATGTACTTCAACAAAGTGTCTTGGGTATACAAAGGAACATTCAAAGCAATAGCCTTCTTCCTAAATTCATGGGTGTACTCTTGGACAGTTTGACCTTTCCCTTGCCTAAACATTTGCCAATCCATCATTAACTGCTGCATATGTCCTAAGGGATAAAACTGCTTCTTAAGAGCATTAATAAATTCTGCCCAAGTTAAACTGACTCTACCATGTTGTGAAACTTCTGCCTTAGACTTACTCTCCCACCAGGTTAAGGCTGTACCTCCTAAACGAAGAGTAGCTAATTGGATCCTATCAACATCATCTATTAGGTTCTGGACTCTACAGTAGACCTCTATTTGTTGAATCCAATCATCCAATTTTTCAGCATTAAGTTCACCACAATATTTAGGTAAATCAAATTTTACATCCAGTTTAATTTTAGGTTTATACCCACTCTTGAAAGGATTAGAAGAAATAAAATGAGGAGAAGATGGAGAAGAAGGAGAAGGAGAAGAGGGAGGAGAAGAAGAAAAGGGGTGATTTGGTTGCTTGCCACCATCTTTAGGTTGTTTCCCTTTCTTGTCTTCACGAGCATCTTGCTTCGACGAACCTTCTTCACGTTCCTTCTGTTCTTGTCTCTCTTGAAAAAGAATATCCACCTTTGCCTTCATCTCGAGGAATGCTTTTCGAAACTCCTGCTCACTGATTTCTTCAGGAACCTCCATTCCAGAAACTGACATCTTTGGAAATGTTCTACGCTTCCCGATCTCAGGATTAAAGTCTTCGAGCTTGCCTTCACCCTTCTGAATCCTGGATCTCGTTAGCATTCAAAAAAACAATAACTGCAACAATAGTCAACTAAGCTCTGATACCAACTTGATTTGTATAGGATCTAGACTAGATTGCAGTATTTAAATGCTTAACTTTTACAATGCTTTTACAATGATTATTCCAAGTTAATTAAATCAAAATTAACTTATGGAAATAACAAAATGAAAGTAATAACAAGGTGATTATAACAGTAAAGGAAGGAAAGGAGAGACGAAAGAGAGAGAAGAAGAGAAGTGCAAACAGTTGATAACGGAGTTCGTCACGAAAGTGACTACGTCTCCGGGTCCACTCCAATAGAGAGACCGATCCGATTAACTCCAAAATTGATTACAAAGCACCACAATCATTCTCCAAGCACTTCAGCAGCATAACAGCGCTCTGACGTGCGAGAATGACTCAAAGAATCTCCAAAAGACCTCTCTTTCAATTATCTCCACAGCTTCAAGACTTCGTCACCTGAAAGAAACTTAACTTCACTCTCACCTTACACCCCCTTTAAATACATAAAATTTTCTCAATTTGGCTCTCAACCAAAAGATTTGAAAATATTTCCCAAATCCACCTTATCTCTCCAAAATACATAAAAATCTTTAACAATCTCCCATTTTACATAATAAAATCTTTAAAAATCCCCCAAGTTATAATAATCTTACAAATTAATAGGATTTTGTTAAGCCTTGTCGGCTATTTGGTTTTTGGGGTGATATTTGTTATTTTGTTTTTATTAAATTAGGAGAAGTTGTTTTTATTTTAGAGGCATTCGGCTTATAGTTTCAACAAAGAAAACTGATGCCTCACATATGCTAAACTGAGTTCGGTGGCCGAACGGCTACATAAGATTTTACTAACCCGAACATCCGGGTTCAAATCCCGCGCTCTGTAGAAATCTCAACATCCTACCAGCTTCTTAACAAAATACCAGCCGCTCTATTCATAGTAATGAGCACGGATATAGTGGAACGGCTACGGGCTATGTTAGGTGATGCGAGGTTGGGGGTTCAAACCCCCCAACAAAATTTTTAACAAACTAACTTTCAACCCGCCGGATAGAGAATGATGGGCCACGTGGCGTAACCTGATACGCCATTCTAAACACATGGAGGATGCTAATTCGCCGACGGTGACATGTCATTGCTGATGTATCCGCTGACTCTCAGTCTACGTGTCACAAAACAATTTGCTGGACAATCTGACTCGGCCTCCACGTAGACATTGACTGTACTGCCATGTGGCAGAACATGATTGGCTGAAAGAAACACGTCACTGCCACTTGTATGCTGACTCAACCGCCACGCAACTGCTGACTGTGTGTACGAAGGACACGTGTCAATGCATGATTCGTCGACTTTGCTGACGTCACCTGCCACGTTGTTGTGCCACGTCGACATGTACGGACAGTACGGACTGCCACGTGTCAATTTTTGATTGGCCCATTTCGGATCCCATACAAAGTGCTGACGTCAGCCGTACGGATGATGACGTCATCACTGTACCTTCAGTCCACAAGTCAACCTGAAACTTTGACCAGCTATATCTTGAGCCTCCGATCTCAGATTTTGACAAAACGAACACCGTCGGAATTGTCTCGACGAGCCCTTCGACTTGACGCTGCTTCCGTCGATTTCTGAAACAATCATTTTTTTCGCTTCCTGGACACTCTCTATTCCCAGTTTGACCGAAGGTTTGACTGGCCATAACTCATGCAAACGGACTCCTTTTCGCTCCGTTCGAGTTGCATTGGAATCAGGACGCTGAGATCTTTCTGATGGTGCAGATTCTGGAGAGAAATGAGACACTTCAATTTTCACTAAAAAATGTCCACTGGATCACCTGGTCACTATAGAAAGGCGATTACGCCCTCTATTTCACTATAGAAAGGCGATTATGCCCTCTATTTCACCGCAGAAGGGTTACTATGCCCATGATTAAATTTTTTCTGCTAACATTTTACTGTAGAAGGGCGACTACGTCCCTAGTTAAACTTTGTTTTCTAACATTTTAATGTAGAAGGGTGATTACACCCTGGTTTGAATATTGCTTGCTAACATTTCATTGTAGAAAGGTGACTACACCCTTTTGTTGCTACAGAAGTTCAACTATGCCCTCTTGTTGCTGGAGAAGTTCAACTGCACCCTCTTGCTACTACAAAATTTCAACTATGCCCTCTTGCTGCTACAGAAGTTCAATTGCACCCTCTTGCTGCTACAGAAGTTCAACTATGCCCTCTTGTTGCTACAGAAGGGTGACTACCCCATTTTCCATATCCTGTTTCTAACAAGTTTTCTATAGCAGGGCAGATACACCCTCTTCCATATTTTATTTCTAATAAAGTTTGTTGCAAAGGGGCAGATACGCCCTTTTCCATATTCTATTTCTAACAAAATTTTCTATAGAAGGGTGACTACACCCTCCTAGTCACTGCAAAGGGCTGAATTTTCCCTCCTGGTTACTATAAAGAGGCGAATACACCCTAAAATAGCACATTTTGAGAGGTAAAATGACCATTTTAGCTTTGTTTTTTCTCTCATTTTTTGTTGTTTTCATATCCTAACCCCCTAACATTGTTTTTTGCAAGGATATTTGTGTTTTTTCTAACATTATGTAGCATATTCTTATGTAATTAATGAAGAATGAAGGATAAAACAACTAACATTTGCTTGCAAGGCTATCTGTTTGCTCAGATTTTAAAAGTTATCCTTGTTGTTTTCATTAATCTAGGAACATAGTCTAATTAGGGGAAGTAATATCTGTTGTCTGTTGTGTCTGTCTTTTTGGGTTACCTAAAGGAGGCATTAGTTTTTTTTCACTTTCCCCTTTCACTTCATGTGAGCCTGGGGAGTAGTTGGAAACGATTAGTGCTTTCTTTCTAGTGGGACCTACTTGGGGATATCATCACCCCAAGGGACGATTCCAACCACGCGTACCGACGGGATATATAAAGGGGGGAGAGTGAAAACTATAACTCAATCTAGTTACGTCGTAATTGGTAGAGCGTCGAAGCTAGGGTGATACTTAAATAGGCATGAAGAGTTGGTCTGAGCCCTTCAGTATCTCGTTGGGGTTCCTGAATCATGCTTGTGATGGGTTGGTGTTCATGATTGTGCCTCACATACTGAGAGTATATCAAGGACTTCCTACACACCTTGTGCATCCTAGATTAAGACCTTTATTGGCCATACTCTTAACACTAATCATAGGATTGTGCTTGCTTGAAAGTTTTTTCTTGTCAGAAACCAATAAATTTTTTAACAAGTTGGCCTTATTGTTGTCATTTTAAATCCTTGCCATAGTCATTTTCATCAAAACCAAGTCTCTGCTTTCTACAATGGGGTATGTTTTCCCTCTGTTTACTGTAGTGGGGTTAATTTTCCCTTTTTTTTACTGTAGAGGGGCGAATTTTTCCTCATGAACAATCAAAATCATCCTGTTTAGCTCCATTTAGCCTCTAAACCATCATTTAATCATTCCAAACCTTTATTTAATCATTCCAAACCTCTGTTTTGTCATTCTAAACCTTTGAAACCCCCATTTGATCATTCTAAACCTCCATTTAATCATTCCAAACCTCCATTTAATCATTCTAAACCTCTATTTAATCATTCCAAACCTCCATTTAGTCATTCCAAACAAACCTCTATTTGACCATTCCAAACATTCGTTCAACCAAGTAGTCTTTCATCCCTTTCGATCCTCTATTTACTTGTTTTGAGTAATCTTTCATCCATTCCAAGCATCCATCTCCTCATTCTGAGAGTTGTTCATCCTTTCAAATCAATCGTTACTCGTTTTGAGCTTTCGTTTCTGCAACCTAAGAGTTGTCCATCCATTCTAAGAAATCGTTTACTAATTCTGAGTGCTTGTTCATCCACACCTATCATTCATTTTCCCAATCCGATCATCTATTTCCTCAATCCTATTATCTAACACCCTATTCCAATCACCCGTCTCTTCATTCTAATAGCCTGTTTACCCGCTCAGAAAGTCCAAAAGTAGTGGGGAGAATTTTCCCTACAGTGGGGCGAATCTGCCTTGCAGTGGGGAAAATTTTCCCTGTAGAAGGGAAAATTCACCCCTCTTTGAGGGCAGATTCTCTCCAGAAGGGAAAATTTGCCCCTCTGTGAGGGCAGGTTCACCCTAGAAGGGAAAATTTGCCCCTCTGCAGCAAAATTTTGGCAAACAGACAATAAATAGATCTAGTTCCCAAATTCAACTGGTGGAACCAATCCCATCATATCCTTCAATCGAATTTTAATCTAATCTTTAATCTAATCCCAATCTAAGCTTTGGTCCATCGACATTATGTCGAGCTCATTCATTCATCATCCAAATCGTATTGATACATCATCCTCAAGCATCTCTAGGTTACACATTCCTTATTGTTTCCCCATCCAAATCCCTTGAACTTTGTTTCAAGTTATTATTCAAATTGACCTAAGTATCTGAATTGATCATCATCATCAACATCTACTTAGGATTGTCATCCATCCTAAGTTAATCATCATTGTTGGCCCAATCAATCTACTTTCAACCTCAAGGTGGATTTGGTGCCACAATCATCCATTCATCTTTTAATCTGATCAATCAGTATCCCAAGTCACCTAGGGTAATCTTTGAACTTGGTTTAGAATCCCTTCCATCATCCTATTTGATCCATTATTTGATCGTCTCATTGATCGATCTTATCCAATCACCTATGACCCAATCAATTTGATTCCTCTCGAGGTAGATTCGGTGTCGTAATCATCCTTTGATCATCAACTCCAATCATCACAATCAATCCCATCACATGATCTAATCATCTTAATCTGATCTTTAATCCAATCCCGATCTGAGCTTAACCTAAATCTTAATCTAAGCTTTAATCAATCTGCATACAAGATCCCTCCTTAAATCTTCTTCTAATCCATTCTTTTATCCTTTCATCGTCTTTATAATCCATATTGATCTAATCCAACATCATGAATCCTTACCCTTCATCAATTCAACCAAAAATAGTAATCAAGGGAAACCCTAATTACGTTGATGATGATAACGAAAGCCTTGTTGATCAAGAGGTATATAATGTGGATCCCCTTGATACTGTCATTGCTAGTAAGCTTTCCCCAACTACTTTCTAAAATCCAATCCCCCCTCTGAACTATCCTATTATGTCTTCATCCATGCCTAATAGAGCTCTTTATGCTACCTTTGACAAGGGATATCCATTATCTTCCTCACCCACATCTTCATCATATCCTCCCTCTACATCATCTTCTTATCCCAATCTAGTATCCCAACATCCCTATTATAATCCCCTATCCACACTTGCTCACTATCCTAATCCTCCATACCAATCTACTTATCCTAATCCTTCTTATCAGTTTGTCCATCCTAATCCTACATCCGCACATTTTTATCTTAATCATGCACCCCCATCAACCTATCCTGATCCAACATCCACATCCTCTTGTCCTAATATACCACCCACATCCTTTTGTCCTAATCCATTGTTTGTATCCTCTTCATCATTCCAATATCCCTACCTTAACCCTCCATCCAATCCTAGTCCTCCATCTACCCCCAATCCTACATCCAATCCCATTTTCCCATCTAATCCCAATCCTCCACCAATCCCCAATCCTTCATCCACTCCCACCTCACCATCTAAACCTAGAATATACAAGTTTCTCACTCCAAAAATTCTCCAAGGACTCATGACAAAGAATCCATTGATAAATCCACCACTTGAAATTGTTGAACCATGCCATCCCAATCCATCCTCCATGGTCACTAATGATGAGACCCCTCTCCACCCCACACCTATCATTGATGCTATCACCCCTAGCACCACTCAAACTATCAAAATCATGACATCCTCTGAAACCATTGAGCCCCCCTCTCCTACCATCACATCTACCGAATCCATTAAACATCCATCTTCTACTCTTAGATCCACCCAATCCATTGAAGACACCCAAGTCCAATCCACTTCTCCTACCCCTAGTATCACTAAAATACATTATGATGAATGCTTTGAATCCTCCTTCCTTCCATCTCCCCAACTTGAGTCCCTCTAGCACTTTGTCATTCTACCATCCACACAAGATGAGTCATGCCAAGAGTTTGATCCAAAGCATACCAACATATCCCCTTCTCCAGATCAAGACCATACCATCCCATTTAGTCTACCTAAAGATCACAATCCCCCATCCATTCCATCCCATGATCCCCTTGTCACTCAAGATTCCACCACTCCATCTCATGAGCCCTTATCTCCATCTCCATCACATGATCCGTTATCACCTACCATCACAAATCTAGATCCTATAATATCCCCTAATCCCTCTCCCGATCCCTTACCAATCACTCTTTCTGATTAGGAAGATGTTGCTATCCCACCATCTCCATTTCTTGATCCTCCATCATCGCCTAAAACTGTTATCCCCTTTCCACTTGTATAGCCCCTTGGTACTCTCGCATTCTTCCATAGTGGTCTCCTTGTAGAAAAAAAACACAACATATATACCACCCATCCTCCCCCACCTAATAATGGACTCACATCATTCTTCCAGAATAACAAGAATCCTACCATGGATCGAATGCTCAAGAAAATGAACTATCAAGGAAAAGGTTTAGGCCTTCATGAGCAAGGTATTTTAGATCTCGTCTAGGTCAAAGAACAACTCTATATGCGAGGTCTTGGAAATAGTTCCCAAGACTCACAATCTAACAATGTTGGTACAACTTCTATATGTCCTCAACGAGCCCCTTATTCCAAAAAAAATATAAGCTCTTCCCATCACTCCACCAGATCATATGCTGCCATCCCTCCTCCTCCATCGTATCACCTCAAAACAATAGTCCATATTCCTCCTTCATCTACTCCATCCATTTTGGGTCCTTACATCCCACCATCTACTATCTCCCATCCTTCATCTAATCCATCCATATTGGGTCCTTATGTCCCTCCACCCACTACGTCTATTTTGGGACCTTATATCCCAAAATCATGTCCTCCATATCATCCTATTCATCCTTTCACCCATTCACTACCTATCCATGTCGCCCATCATAACATCCCACTCTCATGTCCCCTAATCAGGATCAACAAAGGCACGTACCCGCACATCCTCCCTCTACACATAACTCCCATAATCCTACCTCCATCATTCTACACCCTCCTCCTTACACCCATGCCATTGCTATTAAAAGAACTTTGGATGCCAAAATAAAATTGCATCAATCTAAACATCCACATGAATCTAAAGCTTTGCATGTCCCCTCTAAACAACATGTTGAAGAAAAGAAAAATAAAATCCAAAATCAAAATCAAATCTGTAGCCCACAAAGGTCCACCAAAGCAAAGATCAAAATGATGTGGATCTCAAAGAAAAAAATGCAACACATTCAAATGAAAAATCTATAACCACATCCAAAGTTGCTAATCATTTTCATCCACCCTCTCCTAAATCATTTTTGGGTCCCTATGTCCTGAAATTCACTATCCCATCTCCTCTATTATCCCCGCATTCTCCATCCATTAATCCTCTTATCATTTCACATCCATCACCGTATGTGCCAATGTTGGTCTTGAACTCACCACCCCATCACACACCTACCCCATCATTCTATCCATACCCTTTCCAGACCCTCATCCATTATCCCACATACCTCCCCATCAAATCCCTCTAATTCATCCTATTGCATAATCCATTCATCCTAATAAGATTGTACCAACATCCAACAATCACTTCAAACATGGGCTCTTAACACCTTGTATGGAACTTGATGCTTAAGTCCTTCATCCACCTCCTTATCGTATGTCTTCTAAATCCACCTTCCTATCCTTATCCTTCTCCTTTTGCATGATATCCAAAAAAATCAAAATTCCAAAAAAGTCAAAAAATCCACAAAAATCCAAAAAAAAGTAAAAAAAAATATAAATAAATATAAATAAATAAATAAAATCCAAAAACAAAATAGAAAAGTAGAGAGAAATAATTTGTCCAATGGTGAAAACTTGGAAAACAAGCACCTTGGATAAGTACCATGATGAAAACCTGGAAAATAGGCATTATGTGTAAATCCCCATCTATCCTTTTCCACACTTGGGGGCAGCTTCCTAATATGCATTCCCTCCATCCGCTATGCTTCCTGCTATGCTTCCAACTGTGCACCCATCTTCTTGCTATATGTTCTCTTCATTCATCCCCTCCATCCCACCTATATTTTGCACCCTACCATCATATCCCATTTATCTCTCATCCCTCCATCCTTCTTGTGATCTTGATCAAAACAGGGGCACCTATCTATGCATGCTTTGGACACCTCTTGGTATACATTCCTTTCATCTGTGCTCTATCGTATTCCTTATTCACCCATCCTATCCTCCTCTAGTTTTCTCCCTTATCTTCCCATCCATTCATCTTCCATCCCTCATGCCTCATCATACATGACATCTAGAGTGGGGGCATCTACTTCCTTTGTGACATAGTCATTGGATACATCATCTATCATAACATCCCTTCATCTCCCTATCCATCTATCACAACATCCCTTCCATCTCCCCATCCTTATCTTCCTATCCATCTATCCTAGCATCCCTTTCATCTCTCAATCCTTATCTTCTTATCCATCCAAACAATCCCTTCCATCCCCCATCCCTATCTCTCTATCCATTCTTCCATCTTTATCCTCATCCCATCTCACAATCTCTTGTCATCAATATCTTGCTATAGGCCTCCCTCCATGCAACCCAATTCCATCTATCTAATTGTCATCACTCTTGCTTCTCTTGCACATATTTCCAATCCCTTGTCACTTTTCTTCACTCATCTCTCCATCATACCGTCCTCCCAATTCATCTTTTGATGATTTGGATAACTATCCCATCCTTGAACTTCGTGTAGTCATCATCATCCTATCCAATCCAACAAGTCTATCCTGTCTCATCCTATCAGTCCCATCATTTTCATTTCATCACCCTTTATCCATTATTTGTCTTTGTCCTTTGGTTGAACTACATTGCCCTTGTGCTTTCACGTAGGCAAGGTCGATCATTTGATCTACCCTCGAGGCTTTTTCTATCCACTCCTTTACCGTCTATCATCGATCTTTTCTTTTGTCCCTCCGGTCCTTGTCATCCACCATCAATCTTCATCGTCCTCTTTCTGATTTTATCCATGGTCAGTCGTCAGCCTTTTTTTGAACTATGAGGGCTCTATGTTTTCACGTAGGAATGGATAATATTTGATCAGCCCCTGAGCCCCTATGTCTTTAGGGTGTTTCAATCTCATGTCTTGTCTTCCTTGTGTCATGTCATCAAGCTATGCCCCTATCTAGCTGGTTCTTAACAAATGAGATCCACTTGTATCATGAGATCTAATTGGTTATGAATATCCTACGTCATATCGATCTTTTAGTTTAGTATCCATCATTGGTCTCAATAGGATGCATCCTTCCTAATAGACCTCATCAATCCCATCCACCCCCTTGATCCTATGGAAAAGGACATTTGAAATTGATTGTGATCTTTTTATACTTTTGGTTTTTGTTTATCATTTGAGTTCCCTATCATCACTTGTCAAGGCCACCATGATCCATCATATTATGGTGTGTTTTGATTGGTCAACATAGGGGCATATTTTGATCTTTTTATTTGTGTTTTTCTTCTTGGTTGTCCCACGTAGTATCCACCAAGATCCCTAAGGTCTTGTCTTACACTGGGGCATCCTTTTGTGCTTGTGGTTATCTTAATACCTGGCCCAACCAAGGTCTTCGTGACTTTGGGGTGTTGGGATAGCCTTCTTGTATGTTGTGTGTGTTTTATGCATTAGACACGAATTGGCCTTGGTTCTCCATACCCTAGCATCTTGTGTCTTATGCTATAGCAAAAATTAGTGCTCCAAAGATGGAAAAATTGCATTAGGATTGCATTTCATTTTACATTCCATCATCTTTCATGTATCCCCCATCCTCCCATCTATCAAAATCCCCCCCATCCATTCATCTCTCATCAATCTTCCTCTCCTATCCATCCAATCTCTTCTATCCTCTTAGAATAATATAGATTGGTTATTCTAAGCATCTTGTCCCCCATCATTTTTATTCCTTTCATCCATCTCATCATCTCACTCCAATCCTCATTCATCCAATCTAGCACACATAATCTAATCACATCCTTGGTCTTCTCCCCAATCTTGTTACAAGCCTCAATCCAATCATCCTCATCATCATCCTCACCCTCAGGATGTATCCTTCCCTATCCTTGTGTTTTTTTGGGATGTATCCTTCCCTCATCAACACTCATCAAAATGTATCCTTCCCTATCCTCATGTTGTTTCAAGATATATCATTCCCTCATCCACCCATTTTCGCTTGTAGCTTGACTGGGGCAACATCGCCTTCATCCTTGCATCCATTTGTGCTTCCCAACCTCCTGTCGCCTTTTCATCCTTTCATATCCATCCCTTTGCGTCATCTTCCTCATCTCCCATTTAATCATCTCATCCATTTTGAGAGCACATCTGTGTTCTCTTGAACCCACATGTCCTCTCGAGGGGGCATCCTTAATCCTTAATCTTGATCTTCACTCCATCATTTTTTCCTTCCTAGTCATTCCTTTGAATGACTGGGGCATCTTTTCTGAACCATCTTCTTCTGGGTTTTATGTTTTAATATTCTTGGAAATGATGCTACTTTGTAACATCATCTCAAAGAAGGGAAAAATGCAGACACCTAAATTTGAACACTTAATTTATCCAAATTTATCCCCTTTCATCTAAACATCCTGTTATTTGCATTCATTAAGTAATATTACTATTATTTAATTAATACCCTTAATTCTGCCAAATCCCTAAGGTATTTAGTTAATAATTAAATACCTTATCTCTTTAATCCCCCTTTCATCAAATGAATTAAATAAATATGATATTTATTTAATTCCTCATATGGCACATCACTTTTCCTTAATATTAATCAACCTCTTAATCTCTTCATTAGGGATGTGCACATGCCTAATCCTTGATTAGGATGTGTCACATCCTCCAACTTTTTCAAGTTGGCTTCTAATCCTCATTATTATCTAATTATCTTCTAATTATTGATTAGTTAAGCCTAATTAGTACCTTCGTCAACTCTCCCCATCCCCCAAGGAATTTTTAATTCCATTTTATTCATCCAAGACTCCTCTCTTCCCCATGTGAATTTTTAATTCACTTTTATTCCTCCTAGAATCCCCTTTTCCCATGCATCTTCTAGAATCTTTGACTTGTCACATCAAGTCACATGTGGACAAGTGCTTCCATTTTTGGAACCTTGTATTCTCCATGGGATTCTTCAAAGCATGTGAATTTTAATTCACATTTATTCACCCAAGATTCTTCTCATCTCCCAATGTACTTCTAAGGTACATGTCCTCCTTACACATCACGTGTCCTTATTCCACCTCACTTACACATCATCACATCCTTGGCATCCTCATATTCCACATGTCAAGATGTGAGGGCTTGTGAGTCCTCAACTCACCATAGCCCTTCATCTTGGCCTTGGTGGCTCAATTTCAACCATTGAATTCTCTAGAGAATTTAAATTTCTCTATAAATACCCCCTCCTCCGAGGCAAAAGGGGAACACTTAGTCATTTGAGCAACCTTATGAGCACTGTCATTTTGTGCACTCATTTTAAAAGCATTTTCTCTCATCTATCCATCCATTTTAGCTATTTGCATTTGCATCCCACCATCTACTTAATCTTGCATTTATCTACATCAATAGCCATCTAAGGAGCATACAAAGTAATCCAAAATCAAGGGCCAACCAAGGAGTTTTAGCTACAAAGAGAAGGTATAATCATTTGTAATCCTTTTTCATTTTATCTCTTTGTATTAACAATTCCTTAGGATTATCTTGAGGTGTTTCTTTGTATTTTTTCCCATTGCATTTTAGTTGTTTAGAATAGGTAAAACTCGAGGATATCACAAGCTATATTTAATTACAATTGTACTTATATATATATATATATTTATCAAAAAATATTCTAATCTTTATTTTTATTTTTCGATTAACTTTATGGCTCCGTTAAAATATTTTATCAACATAAATTTTAACTTAATAATTTAATTTAATAAATTAATCAATCAAGGATGACTTATATAATTATTTATCAACATGTTTTATTTTATAATTTATTTAATTCATCAATTAATCAAACAAAATTTAACAAACAACTTAAACTAACCAATCCAAAACAACATTTATCAAACATCAAGAAAGGGTGAATAATGGAGGGGCACTACACTCCCAAACCTTCTTATTAATCTTTGTAGAGTCACAAGAGATGATTTCAACATGACTCCTCTCACCACCCATGGCAACAACATAGAGAAACCACATCAGTTTCAGGAATTTGCAAAGAAATAGAAGAATCCTCAAGAGAATGAAAGCTTTACAAACACCCACAATATGTGTGGGATAAGTGAAGTGATAGGAGGAAATTATTAATATTGAATGTAGATCCTTATGGATCTTTGCCACATAATTAAACCTCAAGGAAATGCCACTTAGAAGATGAAACTTGGATTTGACATACCACATAATTCACATCATGTGACTAAACCAAATAATGACGAGAACCCCTTCCTCACCTAATTGAATATCATGATTTAAAATTGAAAGGACTTTGATGGGGAGGGGGTCATTCCCATCCCAAACCAAATAATCATTAACCCCATAGTTAGAAAATTTATCCACAAGACAATTTTCCTCCATAAAAATATGGGAAATGAAACATTATTCAAAGGAATTCAAAATTGAAAAAGAATCAAGAATAATAGGTTCAATAGACCACGAAGGAGGGATAGACTTCTTAAGGCTATTGATAATATTTAAAGAATCGCCCTCAATGCAAGCTTGTTAAAAGCTTTAGATTGAGCCAACTTCAAACCATGATAGGCTGTTGAAATTAAGCACTCTTGTTGGAATCCTCATTTATCATGTATTCTAATATATTTTTACATTATTTATATTATTCTTATTTCTTATACATTTATTTATATATTTTCATATTTTATCTATGTTCTTTTGATTATGCTATGTGTCTTGTGTCTTGTCTACCTATGGCACTTGTCATATTAATCCACTTGGGGGACCCTATTTTAAGTTAATTTATTTATATTATTTTCTTATGTTCACTATGATATACCATTTATTTATGTCATTATGTTACACTATCATTATTATGTTGTATTAAATACATACAGTCTACATGATATATATCTATGCTTATGTGTTCACATCTGGTATATTGAAGATTATTACTTTTCTTTATCCTCACACTTGAGGAAACATTGGGGAACCCCATTGACTTTTGCTACATGTTATTTCATGTTCATATCTCAATACATAATTTGATGGTTGTTATTTAAAATAAAATATAAAGCCAAGGTCTGTATTAGTTATATTAGGAAATAACCCCAAGGTAATACAATAAGAAGGAAACTAGAATTAGTGTATTAGATAACATATAATAAGAATAATGGGCATATTAATAAACATATTGGAAGATAAAAATACTCATATTTATTCATTAGTTTCTATAAATATTTCATACCAAAAGTATAGATATTCACATCACATGTATTTGGGTGTAACTTATATCTAATACATATTCTACCCTCTCTCTCTCTTTGTGTTGTGGTATAGTATGGTATTGATATATCTCATTTTTGTATAAGGATGTGTCCTGAAAAAATATTTCTATATATATCCTATTATTAGGTACCACAGATAATTTTTTAGTGTCATAATTTACTATTTAAAACCTTGAAATGAAGAAAAAATTTGCTCTATGTTTTGTGAGATAGAACCACCAATTTCCTTCAAATTTCATTCAAGGAAACATTAAAGATCTCAATCTAGAGGTGGAATGAGGAGAAAATATCTGCAATAAGGTATCCTAGGGTATGATTAAAGACTAAAAGGGGGTTCACCACCAAGCAAAGGATCTGAAAGATAAGAATTGCAATGATATGTAAAACCTAACTGTGTAACCTAAAGTATGAAACTAAAAATCAAAGGAATGAACTGATAAAGGATAGAGGTGGACCTAGAAAACTAAAGATGCTCAGAACAAGGTCTAAAGTCCTAAAAATATAGCTTTTAATGCACACTAGGACTCATATGCCAGTAGGTCAATTTAGTCCCAATTTAGGGTTTCGGGCTAAAACTAGAATTTGGAACTGCTAAACTAGGATCTATAGAAAAATCCTAAAAATAAGTATACTAAGACTCATATGCCACAAGTGGTGATTTAGTCCCAGTATCAAGGTTGATCTCAAACTATTATATCCTCTAATGTTCTCTTGTAGCTTCTCTCCTATCAAATCCCTTATTCTAAAACACTAAATTGCAACCTGTAGGTGACTTTCTATGATCTTGCGATGTAGATGACAACTTTGACAACTTGAAACTTGAAAACTTTTATCCAATCTTGCTCTTTAATGGACCTTCAATATAGATCTTTAAATAACACATCAAAGAGGGGGGGAAAATGTTATTTTGTTAGTAGATAGGGGTTTTCCTTGGTCAAACCCTGTTTTGGTAATCAAACCTCAAAATGAAATCAAATAGAAAGAAGAAATGATGAATGAACAATATGTGATATTGCAACTCACCAAACCCTTAAACAAAAGGATAAAAACTTGTATGTAATGACTGGCATGAATGTAGATCTTGACTCTTGATTGAATGCTTGCTTGAATCATAAGAACCTACATCACAAATGTTAGCTCAAAAACAAAAATGATGCATGATAACTTTAAAATGATGCTTGAATCTTGAATAATGCTCCAAAATATTTGATAATCACTCTTGAATGCTCTTGAATTCTCTCACTTTAATTCTCATAACATCACTTAAATTTCTAGGAGAAAATATGTGAAATAACCTTGTATTTATACTTTTTTGTGTCAAATTTCCCAAAATTAAAACACCATAAGCCAACATTAGATCTAGGAGAATAAAAATTTTCCAAAAATTGAATTCAAAATTATGTCCAAGATAAGAAAGACTCATACACCAATTGGGGTGTATGAGTCCCGATAGGCTAATCTTGGGACACAAATTTCAAGAAATGCTTAGTTTTATGCTGAATTCAGGACCAAGCCCCAAAACTTATGTGGGACCTATACACCCAAGGTGGCATATGAGTCCCAAATCACTAAATCTAGCAAATAGAATAAAAAATTATTAAATTATGATTGGTTATTACATGTGTGTTAGGATTATCCTTAGAAAGATGCATTAAATAAGGCTTGTGGATGCAAAATGGTACCAAATAAGGCATAAAGAATCCAAATTTTAGTGAGGGCCCAAACAAGTGTGACAATGTAAAGGGCTAAATTTTTCTACACTACATTTAGCCACCACTTTAGTGAGAGGGTGAACTTACTTCAAATTCACACTAAAGTAGACAAACACGCATCAAGAGGGGTCCAAGTGTACCAATTCTAGTGAGATAGGATGACAACAATCAAGAGGGATGATCAATCCCATAGGATCAAGATCCTATGGAAATCCAACATAGGAACAAAAGAACACACATGAAAATAATGTAAGGAGAAACAACAAGGCACAAGCATATAATGCCAAAGACAAAGACAAAGAAAAACAAAAACAAAAACAAAAGGGGTGGATCAAGCTTCAACCATTTTTCTCGCATGTTGTGGATTAGATCTAAGTTATTTGTCTAAAAAAATTTACAAGTGGAACATGATTTCCACCATGCAAACCAACGCATGCTCACAAGGGCTAGTGGAACCTCAGGCCGTACACTAGGTGAGCCCCCAACAAGACACATATGCATGTGGTTGGTATGTGCTCACATAGATAAGCAAGTTTCTATGGAAATTTCATGCCTAAGTTTGTCTCATATATGTACAACCATACCAAAGTTATACCTCCTAAAAAATTTGATAAGGCCCCACAAAACAATGAACTTCAAGCTCCATGAGGCAAGCAAAGCTTCATATGCTTGAAACTCATGAACAAACAAGATGGCTCCATAGGCAAGAAAAGTGTGTTATGCAAGGTGGCCATATAACCAAAATAGTGTAAGGTACTTTCAAAGGATTTTTTCTTAGTTCATGTGAGGTCCTAACTTAGGAAAAAATTTTCCTAATGTCTCTAAGATTTGTAACTTAGGGGATGCAGTGTGTCACATCAAGCCACTAAGAGGAATATAATATGCTAAGAGAGATCACGTTCTTGAAGGACATCACACCCAATGTCACAACAAAGCAAAAGATGACTCACATGAAGTAAGAATGCTACACAATGAAATATGAGTTGTAATCGAATAATGCCAACGTATGCCCCAACTTTAAATAAATTTATAAACACCATGTTGTGAGAAATTACTTTAAATTAGTAAATGATAAATACTAACAATAAAGAGGACATGAGAGATTATTTGGAAATCCCTATTCCAATTCAGATGTTTCCAAATGAAGCTACGTCATGAAAAGGGGTTGCCCCCAAAATGAAATCCCAAAATAACACACAAGGGATCCACATATTTGGGGTCAGTATGTCTTTGCTACAATGGTTTTAGAGAGCTTAGAATTATCATCATTTCCCAAATACTCATGGAACAGGAAGAATGACACAAAGAGAGCGAAAAAAAGAAAATATTTCGGGTCAACATGGAATAGACCTAAATGTCTTGATTCCTTAAATCATCCCCAAAAGGAAAACACAAAACAAATGAAAAGATAAAATGTTACGACATAGACAAGAATGTAGATACAAATAGAGGAATGTCACAAAGAGAAAGATACATCAAACAAAATGGTACAAGGGAGATCACATTGCACATGCAATCACACACATAACATGAAAAAGAAAGAAAGACAAGAGTAGTAAGGAAAACGTGAGTCAACTTATAGCAATTGATCTACATCCCAATCATGTTCATTGTATATGAAAGGTGGACAACTAGCCAAAGGGGAAAAGACAAATGCACTACTAAGGAAAGGCTATCTAATTCTCACTCCCCATTGCGTGTAAGACAAGAATGAGCCAAGGTAGGTGATGAGAAAGAGCTCCTTGCATTTTCAAATGATTTGTAATGAATGTAAAGCATGTAATAGTGAGAATGTGATGATCCTACAACTATTACTTGGCAAGGAGTGAAAGGACATGCTTTAAGGGACTATTTCTAACATATCAAATTTCTCGATGATTCTTCTTAAAGTATGAAATTAATTGGTGAGATGCCCAAGAGTCCTATGATATGCACAATAATTTTTTTTTAGGTTTTTTGACTCTAGTAGGAGGTGACATTGCAATCAAACCTCTGTTAACAAGTTCTTCTAGTTTTCATTCAATTTGTGTTAGATTTTATAGGAATGGTAAGTTTTTAATTTGTAAAGTTTTTGTTTCTTGCTAGATTCACCAATTTCTTGAGTTAGATGTTGAGGAGGATCTAAGATGATCCTATCATACTTATCATCATTACAAGGCATTGATTGATATTTAGGAAGGGGGACACTTATTTCAAGGGAAGGATCTTGATATCCTAACCCTTTGGCATCTTCAGTTGGTATTTTCTCTAAGATTTGATGAATTTCATGTTCATTTGTATTAGATCCTTGTTTGTTTAAGATCATGAATCATTTTCCATATGTCTCTTCTAGATTTATGGGAGTGTTGGTCACTTTTTTAACATAGGATGGTTGAATATTTTCTTGAGTAGAGGGATTAGGTTCACCTATTGTAGGGAACCTAGGCTCAACATGTGTTTTGGTTTTAGGATGTAAAAGGCCATACATCTCAAGTGGTGGGATGGTAGGGGGTGTTGGTCTTTTCATGGATTGATAAAAGGATGCATTAGTCTTAAGGTTGTTAAGGCAATATTTTATGAAGTTGTTCATGTTGTCATCATCTTCTCCAATGATATCAACATCATGAGGAGGACATGCATTAGGAGTTGATTGAGCATGAGTGCTCATTCAATTTCATTAGGGTCATTTCCAAAAGCACAACTTGGCACATCAACTAATGATTTCAAGGACATCTAAAGCTTACCAAAGCATATATCCATTGTGAAATGTAATGCAAATTTTAGACTCTAAACAAGGTAATTTGCTAATTACGCCATGCAACAATCTGAAAATGAAGTGTTATAAATGCAATTTTGAAATTAAGCAATGCACAAAATGAACCAAATGAAGCTAGATGTAATGAATTGAATGAAACAAAAGCTTTGTAAACTGAAACATAAATGTAATAACAACAAAATGAAACACAAAAGCAAAGTTTTTAATACTATAAAATGCATATTCAAATCTGAAATGGGACCAAATCACCCAGAGGGGCATATTATTCCTAATAAAGGTTTTTCAAGGATCAAAATGTTGCAAAATAGTCCACATAGGATACCTAGAAATCAGGTAAAGCAACCTACACTAAGACTAAATCGCCCAGAGGGGTGTATGAGTCCTAGATTAAGGTTTTGACACAAATTTTAGCAAATTCTAAGTGAATATTATGTTTCTTGGTTTGATTAATGTCTAGACTAAGTGAAATTACATATTTCAAGTGAAATTCAATGATGTAAGATGTAAAAATACAACCTAAATGCACTTTCACTAATGCACGATTAAGAAACCGTAGATACAAATTAACTAATAAAAGACCTAATGCAAAGTTAATGTAGGCTAAATCGAGGACTATGATTCACTCAAAATTAGGAATGAGGTGTTCTAAAGGCTAGGCTCACCAAAATGAAATGAATAAAATAGTCACTCTATATTTTGTGAGATAGAACCACCAATTTCCTTCAAATTTCATTCAAGGAAACCTTAGAGATCTCAATCTAGAGGTGGAATAAGGAAAGAGATCATCAATAAGGCATCCTAGGGTATGATTAAAGACTAAAAGGGGGTTCACCACCAAGAAAGGGCTTGGAAAGATAAGAATTGAAATGATATGTAAAACCTAACAATGCAACCTAAAGTATGAAACTAAAAATCAAAGGAATGAACTGATAAAGGATAAAGGTGCACTTGGAAAATTGAAGAAGCTCAGAACAAGGTTTTAAGTCTTGAAAATATGAATTTTAATGCACATTGGGACTCATACACCAATAGGGGTGATTTAGTCCCATTTTAGGGTTTTGGGCCAAAATCGGAATCTAGAACTGCTAAACTAGGATCTACAAAAAATTACCTAAAAATAGGTATATTG
Organism: Sequoia sempervirens; assembly: GCA_007258455.2. Classification (NCBI taxonomy): domain Eukaryota; kingdom Viridiplantae; phylum Streptophyta; class Pinopsida; order Cupressales; family Cupressaceae; genus Sequoia; species Sequoia sempervirens. Next base: position 108,584,073 of record VDFB02047397.1, on the reverse strand, counting down.
GGACTCATACTCGACAAGTGGAAATTTAGTCCTAGTATCATAGTTGATCTAAAACTATGATATCCTCTAATGTTCTCTTGTATCTTTTCTCTTGTCAAATGCCTGATTCTAAAATACTAAATTGCAACCTGTAGGTGACTTTCCGTGATCTTGCAATGTAGATGACAACTTTGACAACTTACAACTTGACAAATTTTCTCCAATATTTCTCTTTAATGGACCTTCAATCTAGATCTGAAAATCACACATCAAAGAGGGGGAAAAAATGTTGTTTTTTTAGTGGATAGGGGTTTTCCTTGGACAAATTCCATTTTGGCAATCAAACCTTGAAATGAAATCAAATAGAAAGAAGAAATGATGAATGAACAATATGTGATGTTGCAACTCACCAAAACCTTGAACAAAAGATTGCAATTTTTTTTGTAATAGCTAGCATGAATGTATATCTTGGATCTTGATTGAATGTTATGGATCTTGACTTGAATGCTTGCTTGAATCATAAGAACCTACATCACAAATGTTAGCTCAAAAACAAACATAGCACATGATGACTTTGACATGATGCTTGAATCTTGAATAATGATCCAAAATTCTTGATAATAACTCTTGAATGATCTTGAATAATATCACTTGAATGCTCATAAGATTACTTAAATTTCTACGAGAAAATATGTGAAATAACATTATATTTATACTTATTTATGCAAACTTTCCCAAAATTACAACACTACAAGCCGACATCAGATCTAGGAGAATAAAATCTCACCAAAAATTGAATTCAAAATTAGGTCCAAGATAAGTGGGACTCGTACACCAGTTGGGGCATATGAGTCCTAGTAGGCTAAGCTTGGGACACAAATTTCAAGAAATGCTTATTTTTAAGCTAAATTCAGGACTAGGCCCTAAAACTTAGGTGGGAGCCATATGCCCAAGGTGTCATATGAGTCCCAGATCACTAAATATAGGTCATACAATCCAAAATCATTAAATTATGATTGGTAATTACATATGTGTCAAGATTATCCTTAGAAAGATGCATTAAATAAGGCTTGTGGATGCAAAATAGGACCAAATAAGGCATAAAGAAGCACAATTTTAGAAAGGAGGACCCAAACAAGTGTGAAAATGTAAAGGGATACATTTTTCTACACTAAAAGCCTTTAGTACCCACTAATTTTTTATTTTATGGAGAGAGTTGATCTTGTTAGATTTAGCTTCTAGCATCCTTTCAAGTTTTCACACTTAAGCCTCATTTAGGCTATTCTTTTGAGTTTTCAACCTAATGGGAATAGATTTAACTACTCTTTTTAGGTTTTCAATTCAATCCATCAACTCCCAATGTTGATTGTGTGACCTACTAACATCCTCCCTAGCCTTAAAATATTGCCATGTCCTCATGGAAATTTTTTATGAATTTGATTAAAAAAATCAAGTAGTGATGACCCAAAATCTATATGAAAACTTGATCCAAGTTATACCTGTTATGCCTTGCATAACCACCCCATTTTTAGTTTTGGTTAAAATGGGTTACCCTTTGTTTTGTTTGTCTTTGGTGATTTTTTTTTTTCCTTAGGAGTTGTTTGTTTTCCTCTTAAGGATTTCTTTTCTTGTTCTAGCAAGTTCAGAACACAGGATTAAATTGAACTAGGAAACTTTTACAAAGTTCTCAGGTTAGTTCCCATTCCCATTTTGGTTCCGCCCTTGTTGTTTTGTTTGTTGTTGTGCTTGTGTTCAATCTTGGGGTTGGTTTCTTCCCTTTGATCTTCCTTTTTTTTCTTTTATTTTTTTTTCTTGCTTCTTGTCAGAAGTGGAGCTGGGATGGAATTTGAATTTGAAACTTGGTAAAAGTTACAAGACTAGTTTTCATTCTGCTCCTATTGTGTCTTGCCCAAGTTCGATCTCCGGTCTGATCCTATTTGCAGTTTTTCTTTTTCTATTTTATTTTGGTGTTTGTTTTGGAAGTGAAACATGAGTTGGAATGAAGTTTGTAACTTGGTGAAATTTTCATGTTTCATTTTTGTTCCGACTCTGCTCCCTGCTTTCCTTTATTTCATTGTCTCTTCATTGCGGAATCAGAGCTGGAGTTGGAATAGGATATGAAACCTATTAAGAGTTCCATGTCTTGGTTTGACTCTGGATCCATGTTTTCCTTACCTTGAGTTCACAAGTAAGTTGAATGTGCATTAATGAATTTGACTCTTCCTTACCTACTACATTAATGGCATTAATTGCCACTTGTGAAAGGGGTTTTTTAAAACCTTAATCACCTCTATTATTTCTTATAAGTATACTTGAGTGTTTCTGCAACTTTGAGTAACAACGAATTTGAGGAGTACAAATTTGGGTTGTAGACGCACGTCAAGGAGGAATTCAATTTCAAATTCCATCCTTTTCTAGTGTATTTTGAGGTAGGCGCTTTGTTTTCTTCTCTATTCCATTTTTGTTTGCTTTTTTTTCATTCACGTGTTTTGTCTATGTGTTCATGAAATTCCCTTTCACAAATCTTTGTTGGTTTTGGTTTGTTTTTGTTTGTTTGTTGTTCTTTTTTTTTTTCGTTTGTTTCTTTTTTTGTTTTGTTGCCCTTTTTGGGTTGTTATGTTGTTTTCGCAGTCATTTTCGTGTTTGGAGGTTTTTTCTATTTTTGTCATGCCCTAATCCTTGATTAGGGTTTTGATTTAGAGGTATTTTAGGGCTTTTAATTTTTTTTGATCTATTAACAATCTTTCTACATTATATTTCACATTGATTTAATGTTTTTTAATTGTGGGTTTTGATGCCCTAATTTTGGTGAATTGACATGCCATACAAACTAGGGTTTGTACAGTGGACCAGTACAATGTCACATCGTCTGGGTTTTAAATTTGATTTTATTAATCCTTGGTTCAATGGTTCTATCGTGACGCCATTCTAACCTAAGCCCTTGGTTTCAAATTGACTTGATCACATGTGTAAAATGTCAGGATAGATGTTTGAATGATGGAAATGGGTCCAAGTTTGAATGCGTTCTTTAAATGTTTACCTTCATTAGAATTTAGATCTGCAAGTTATTTTTCCCTATTGAGTGATTAATTTTGGTACATGCGCTTTTTGTTCTCCTTTAGAATTGAGTCTGGACTGGGAACTTGACTTGGAACTTTCGGTTAATTCCAAGTTTGGGTTTCATTCCACTTCCGACCTCAACCTTTTGGTCATGTTCTTGGTAGGTGTTAATTTGAAGTTTTTCCTTTTTTCTTTGGCAAAAGTAGAACTAGGATGGGATCTAGGATTGAAACTTTTGATTGATTCTTCATTTTGTTCCTATCTCAATTCCAGTTCTAAGTCCATTCAGTTCCCAATTTCGATCCCACCAGTGTTGAAATTCATACTATTTGTAATTCTTCTCCGCCCCCAATAAGTATAAAATTTAGCTAAGTATAAGAAAGGAGGGAGAATGGTATTAGAGGTAAGGTTTGGTATACTTACCTTCATGTTGTTAAGGATTTTATCTTGGGTTGTTTTGCAAGAGTAAAGGATGTCAGGAGCTTCAGACGAGGCCTCTCAAAGGATCCAACCGATAGAAAGTTCTAAACAAGGGGGGAAGCTCAAAAAGATTAAGGTTGAGCAATTACCTTATACACTAAGGTATAAGCACAAGGGACCAACTCCTACTGCAAGTAAGGTGGATTCAAATTTGCAAGACATCACTAACACTAACTTGGGGCAGTTCAACTCTTATGAGATGCTTGATGAGATCTTTGCAGAAGAAGTCATGAGAAGAACATTGAAGATCAAGCAATCTATTTTGGAACATGTGGTTGTATTCCCTCTGTCAGTTCAATGCCCTAAATTAATACTAGCTATAGCAAGGGCTTATAACCAAGCAACCAAGCAATGTTTAGATTCACAAGGAAATTTCATGATTGATTTGACCCCTCAGATGATACAGTTCATGTTCAATATGCCTATACCTCAAAATTCAACACATTTAAATGAGTCCAAAGCATTGGTTATGTACAATGAGAAAGAGAACAGTAGATCACACATGAACTTAAGGCTAGAAAAGATATTCAATTGGTTGATTATCAATTAGGGACTGTTAACTTGGGAAGGCCAATAAGAAACCAACAAATGAATTTGATAGATATAGTGGCATCATCCACTAAATCCAGAATGATAAAATATAAATAGAGAAAGGATGAGCTTAAGGCTCAATTAGATCAACTTCATAAATTCCTCAAGGGTGTTTCCACTTCTAACAATCAACAAGTTGTAGCTCCTGATGCCTCAATTTTATTAAGCAAAAAGGAAGCAGAGGATTTGATTCAAATTTGGAATAAAGTGGGCATGCTTGATAAGTGGGTGGATAAATTGAACAAAGAGGTTGATGAATTGACTGTTAAGGGTTTTGAGGTTCATGAAAAAGAATTGTAATTGTTTGAGGAAATAGATACTCATGTTGTAGCCTTGGAAAAAGAAGAGGAATGTAGAGGATACATTAAAAAGCTGAAAGAAGTTGGTAAGCTTTCAAGGAAAACCCTTCTAGAACAGTCCATACTAGAAGAGGATAATGAAGGATTCTTGGAAAGGACCCAAGATATCATAAGATTCAGGTCTTCTTTCATCTATCAGCATAAAGATCACATTCAATAGGTTGGTAAGGACTTAAGTGAATATTTTGATGAATTGGAGGCAACGATTCTCATCTTAGCCAACGTTGATATGCATGTGGAAGATAGCTTATATCTTGATAAGTTGAAAGAGAAATGAAATGATAGGTTCCAAGAGTTCATGCAAAAGGAAGATGATGATGAAGGTTTGCTTTTGGACCGGCTTATTGATATTATAGATGAAGTAAGGGCTGCTTGGAAAGAATTGATAAAGATGAGTTATATGCATGAGATGGTTGTTGTAGAAGTGAGGAGAATCAAATTTGAAGATAGTTGGCTTGATGGTCCTGACACAGTCATGCTCCAAAAATTATTCAATTCCTATGATGAATATGTCCAAGAGCAAGATGTGTGAGGGTGATCTAGCATAAGAAGCTTCTTTCCAGCTAGGTCCCTAAAATCCTGGTCAATGATGCAATCAGTTTCCCTCTTCTTCAGCAAGTCAAAGGTGGCTTCAATTATGGGATTTCTGAAAACTTATCTCTCCTCTTTTGGAGAATTTTGGATGATGATGTGCTCCTAGTCCAAGGCAGAAAATTATGGAACAGTGCTTACCTCTATTTGGGTGGCTTTCTTGAGATTGTGGATATCCTATTTTATAGTTTTAGGCCATATCTAGTTGTTAAGTCTTGAAGACTATAAAGTGAACTGGGAATGAAATTGTAAAGGTCATCTAATTGAAGTTAGATTAGCCACCTTAGAGAATATTGATAGTGATAGCAATGAGTTTAAATTTTTTGATTCCATGCAAGATACTTTGATTATATTTTGTTACAAGTTATGCAATTTTCAGTTTATGTTCAGTAGTTTAAATGATGATTTAAATTAACAATATTAATCTATGTACCAGTGGATTTTACTGTGCATAAATAGTTCTTATTTGATGAAATATCAATAGAAGGATCTGGATTTCAAACTATTTTGTTGAGTTATCTATAAGTGTGATTTATTTTATCTATTGATATGTTATTTTGATTAATGAGTGGATGTGTTATGAGATTTTAGAAATGAAGTTGTTGTGAATGATTACGATAGTTGTATTTTGCAATATGGATGTGTTTAATGGTATAGTTAACACTATGGATTGCATCATATCGTGGTTTCAGTGAAATGGTATTACACTCATTATTTGAATGCATGTATGGACTTGAATAAGTTTGCATTTGTGGTTTACTATTTCAAGGCTTTAATTTATCTTTTTTTCAATTTCTTTAAACCCCCCCATTTTAGATTTCTTTACAAGAATTTGGTTTGCATCCTTCTTACCAGAAAACCCCTTGCATAATACAACCATAATTGACCGCTTTGTGAAATAGTAGCGTTGTGAACCAACATCAAGGACTTTAGGTGGTGATCAATTTGATTGCTAATTGTATCTTTCAGGAGAGGTGAGGTGTTTTTATCTTACTTGCATGTTGTGTGTCAACTTGGCATATCAATAGAAATGGTGCTAGAAGGAGGTCCAAGGAAGCAAGCTAGATCGAATTGGGTCTCACCAGAGAGGTTCCACAAAGTTCTTAGATCCACTGAGAATCCACCACCCTTTGTTGAACTCAAGACCCCAACAAGACCCAAGGCTCATAAGGTTACCATCCCATCACCATTACCAACCCCTCACTTCACCTGGTTTTCCTCAGTTGGTACCAGTGAACCCTCCACTGAATCCACCTCTCCCACCTCCATAATCAATCCAACCCATCCCATAGCTGGCTCAACCACCACCATAGCCACCAATGGCATTTTTTATGAATAATCCTTCTCCATTTGGGACTATTCCTAGAGGCATACATGATATTCCCAAAAACCCTGAGAATTTTTGTCCCAAGTACATTCATGGAGAATCAAGAAGTGTTGAAGAGCACATACAAGCATTCAATGATGCTTGTACTCGATCCCAAGTTGCTCACCATGATGTGGTGTGTAGGTTTTTCCCTTATTCCTTAGGAGACATGGCATACAACTGGTACTTGAACCTACCATAGGGGTCTATTCTAAGTTGGACAGATTTAGAAAATGCCTTTATCAACCAATTTTGGGTCTATGTTGACCCCGCTATTTTGTTTCATCAATTTTCTACTATCAGAAAGGAACCTCATGAGTAACTTCCCTTGTTCAATAAAAGGTTTCAAAGAATGTATAGAAGGTTGTAGGATCCCTACTTAGTTTCTAAGAATAGTGCCATTCAGGCATATTTCAGATCTATAGACCCTTTGATTGGTTTTTTTTAACAAAGAACTTACCAACCTGTAGAGATTGATTCTCTATCAAAAGTCTATCATTTGGCCATCAAGTTGCAACAGCAAACCAACTCTCAGTTAAGAAACTTAGGGGGATTTTTTCCTCCCATGGGGTATCAAATGCCCAATCCAACCCCTTTATTCAACATAGTCCCAGGGATGTCTCCTTCCCACTATGGGCCTATGTTTGAATTGCAAGCTCCATCTCCCCTTCCATTTTTCACAAATGGAGTTCCTAATCCTTCTCAACAACCACAAGGTCACCATAACCCACACAATCACCATAACCAAGTTGGAGTGTCAAACCTTGCTAGCTAGCCACAAGTTGTAAAGAGTACCGAGAATGAACAAACAATTCAACTTTCCAATGAAGTGGAGAATTTAAAAAAGACTTTGTCACAAGTCACCAATGATATGGCCCAACTCAAACTGAATCCTTCTCCAAATCAAGGCCAAAATCACCCCAATCAAGACAATTATTCCCATCAGAATAATTATTCTAATAAAGGTAATTATTCTAATTAGAATAGTAACCAAGGCCAAAGAAACTTCCAAGGTCAAAATTACCCCAATCAGAACTATCAAAACTAGAACCATGGGTATAATCAAAGGAATAATAATAACAGACAATGGAATACATCTCCAAATAATGGGAGAAGTTTCTGACAACTATCAGGTTAGAGATGATAAGCCCCACACTACAAATGTGGCTGACCTCAACTTTATGACAAATTGGTGCAGATTGCATGATATTGCTGCCCATTCTTAAGTCAATTGTCCAAAGATGGAGAAGGTGGTTAAGATGGAACAAGCGGATGCTCAGACATTCCAAGGGAGTTCTAATAGAGGAGGTGACTTAGTGGATATGGCCATGGCATATGATTTGTTTGATGAAGAATATAATTTTCCTAGGCAAGAGGAAAATGGGACAAAGGAGGATGTATATGATGCTCAAGCTTTCCAGACAAAGGGGGCATTTTCTAAGAAATCAGAATAAGGGTCCATTCACTACATCAGCTCCACCCAACCATGTGGTTCCACCAAATCCGGATGCTAATAATAACCCACCCCCACCTAAGGGACCATAAGAATTTCAAAATAAGGGTAATTCATCTTTTGTTTCCAAATATAATGTGAATAATGGCATGGAATTTGATATTCTTTCTGAGATGTAGAAACAAAAAAACTTATTTTTCCTACTTTGACATTCTGAGATTGTGTCCTACCTAAAGATACATAATGATGAAGGCTTTGGAGGAAGCAGACAAATCAAAAGGAAAGACCAAGGTGACACCAACTACTGACATGAATGCAACCATGTACAAGAATAAGGTAGGGACTCCTCCATTCCTCTTAAGTTTAAGAATTTTTGGAAAGAACCTGCACAATTGTATCTTGGATTCAAGAGCTTCTGGCAATATTATTCCATTTTCCATATGTAATAAATTAGGTTTGAACCCAATCTAGACCAATAAAAGAGTTATCCAACTTGATAAATTAGAATTCAATGTAGTTGGGGAGTTAAAAAATGTACATGTCCAAATTGGGTCAGATCCGTGGATCCAAACATATATGGATATTCAGGTGGCAGATATCCCTAAAACCTATGGTATGCTCTTGAGCCATGAATTGATGAAGAATATAGGTGGATACCTTTCCCTATAATTTTCTCATATGTGGTTACCATGGAAGGGAGTATCTTCCCAAATTAGGATTGAGAGTGAACCTCGCCTAAAGCATATGATAACAAAGTATGACTGCCCCAATGAGGTAGCATATTTTGAAACCGAGATTAGGGTTTACAAGAGAGGAGATTATGACCCTCTCGATGTCTGATCTTGATGATTTTCCACTTGAAGAGTTCCCTGATCCCATGATCAGTGTGAACTAGCAAGTATTGATCTGGAAACTACAACAAGATCAGTTGGTCTTGGGAGAGGACATATACTTTTGGAGCCTCTTACTCCCAAATTGGTATAGGGTGCATTATCAAAATCATTCAGAATTAATGTGTCAACCTTGCATCAGTATTTTGAATCATGTTTTTCAAGTAGGAGAGACCTGCCTAAGTCATGTTGAAGAAATTTTCGGTCAACTCTCATTCGAGGATAAAGATGCTACTATTTTAACAAGGGATAACACTCTTATGGAGGAAGTCATTTCTTAAATTGAGTTAATTCAGGTCCTAGTTTTGGACCAACATAGTCATACCAAAAAACCTCAGGGTTCATTCGATGCCTCTGCACCCACTAGTATACCGATACCCAAGGGGTTGATTAAAACCAAAGCTAACTATCAAGATAGCATGCAAGAGTTACATTATGCACCTAAGCTATATTTCAATACTATTCTTGATGATCATACTAAACAAAAATTTCCTAAGTCTGACATAAAGAACCTGTCAGCCTCACCTACTATTCCTCTTAGCCAAACACCTGCGGTAAGTTCAAAGAAACAAATCTCAACTCACAATCAGCTATGGGCCCTCAAATTTGATGGATCCAAATCTAAAACAGGGTTTGGAGTTGGGATTGAGTTAACTAATCTGAAAGGGAAAAAAAAATTGCTTCTTACAGGTTGCAGTTTGGATGCACCAATAATGTAGCGAAATATGAAGAACTAGCCAGAGGACTAATGTTTGCACATTAGAAGAGAGTTACAGCCTTGACAGTTATGGGTGACTCAAAAGTGATAGTTAAGCAGGCATGTAGCCAATACACTTTTCATAATAAAATTTTGGCTGCATACAGGAATTGAGTGTGGAACCTGATTGAAGACTTTGACGCTTTTTGGATCAGTTTAATACCTAGAGAGGAAACTCAAATAGTTGATTCATTGGCCATTGTTGCAAGTACCCTGGAGCCTATGCAAGACTCTGAGTTAAAGATATTTTTAGTAGAATTGATATCTATCCCAACTATTCCAGAAAATGTTAGAAACTTCCAAGTTTTTGATGATGATCAACACATTCTTTCTTTTCTAGCAAGCTCAGATGTCTTTGAGGGGTAGATAATAGATGACTCTAATAGAGATCATGAAGATTGGGACCCTGAATATTGTGATACATAGGGAGTCCTCAATCTGAAGAGTAACAACATTCCTAAGGGAATGGTGGCATTAGAGAGGATTTTTCATTTAGATCCAAGAGCTCGTGAAAAGGTGTCAATAGAAGGGGATGGAGGAGACTATGAAGCTATCAACTTGGTGGACTCAGGTTTTGAAAGAAATGTATACATTGGTAAGACCTACCCTAAAGAGATTAGGGAAAATATATTGAAGGTCCTAAAGTATGAAATTGTTGCCATTGCTTGGGGGTATGAGGACTTGAAAATGTTTGATACTTCTGTGATCACCCATACTATACCACTAAAACCTAAAGCAAAGCCTTTTCATCAAAAATAGTGCCCTATTAATGCACTCATTGAACAATTGATTTTCAAAGAAGTACAAAATTTGTTGTCTTTAAGGATCATTTTTCCTACACAACATTCTACCTGGGTAGCTAATCTGGTTCCTGTTCACAAAAATAATGGGGAGATCATATTATGCATGGACTTCAGAAACCTGAAAAGAGCTTCAAAGAATGACAACTACCCACTCCCTTCTTTGGATGAAGTATTACAAAATATTAACAGGTCTTAGACGATGTCGTTCCTAGATGGATATTCTGGATACAATCAAGTGCTTGTTAATTATGAGGACAGAATGAAAATATCCTTCACTACTAAGTGGGGAACATTTTCCTATAGGTGGATGCCATTTGGGTTGATAAATGTTGGAGCCACCTTTCAACGAGCGATGGATGTGGCTTTCAAGAATCTAATAGGTAAGTGTATTATTATCTATATAGATGACTTAATGGCATTTTCTAAGGATAGGTTGAATCATGTTGTTCACTTGGCTAAAGTCCTTCAAAGATGTATTAGTTATGGTGTCTCTCTTAATCCAAAAAAGTGTGTGTTTTGGGTTTCCAAAGGAAATCTTTTAGGACATATAATTTTAGAAAGGGGAATTTCCATAGATCTTGACCTAGTTGATGCCATTTTGAAGTTAACCATGCCAAGAAGTAAAAAAGAAATGATATATTTCTTCGAAAAGATTAACTTTGTGAGAAAGTTCATAACTAGGTTTGTAGAAATTGTCAAACCTTTGAACGAGATGTTGAAGGATGCCAAAATAGAACGGAGTAATGAGGAAATTTTTTCTTTTTTCCAGATTAAGCAATCAATTTTAGAAGCACCAGTACTCACCAGTCCTGATTATTTAAAACCTTTCTACATCTATTCTTTTGCTTATGAGCATTCGTGTGCAGCTATCCTAACACAACCAAAAGGTGAAGGAGATGAGAGGTTGATTTCCTTCATGAGCTCTCCATTTAAAAATGCTAAATTTAGGTATCAAGTGTTGTCACAATAGTGGTTTACAATTTCTGGGAGATCCTGATTTTTGCTGAAATCACATATTTTTAGAAAATATAATGATTTAAGACTTGAAATGTTCCATTTAAAAGATTCCAATTGAAGAGGGTTTGATCAAACCACCTTAGACCAAGCCCTCATGGATAGAACCCCACTAGTTTTAAACCATACCTATAACGGAGTCTCCTTTACACTATCAAAATGTTGATAAAAAACACTTTTGATTTACCTTTTGGGGGATCAAATAAATTAATTTAAAATTTATTTTTTTCTTAAGTATGTATTCCTTATTATAAGATTCCAAAAAAGTATAATTTTAATAAAATTTAATTTGATTATTATATTTATTTTTTATTTCTTGTGAATGTAGGTTTTTCACCAAAAATCAAGCTCTTTTTTCTACATGTGGAAAAATAGTAGATTATCAAAAAAAACTTGAAAAATATGAGTGCACTAAATAATAAAGTCCTTGATCCAACAATAAAAGAAAAATTTAATTTCGATAGATACAAAAAAAGTTACACGTTATATGATCGTGCTATGTCTGAATTGTAATTGGTTTGACTTCAAAACTTGATTAAAGAAAAAATATTCAATAAAAAACTATCTAACCAAGTGGAAGCACTAGATATCGAAGTTACAAATCTAAATTCGAAAGAATTAGAATTTTATCCTTCATGGAAAAAAAGTTATCCATTATACGATGAGCGTCACTTTTTTAAAATATTATTTTCTAAAAAACACTAGTTTTCGAGGGAGATGGAAAAAGAAGTGCAATCTGATTCCAAAATTTTTGAAAAAAATATATTTAGAATCTATAGAAAAAAATTCATGAAACTCTAGTTTGCACCATCTTCAAATTCCTTACGATTTATCCGCTATAGGTGCCCGAAGTGAAGATTTAATTAAAAATATATATTTTAGTGTACAATTTGGCCAAAAATTGTAAACCACTATTGTGGGATCACCCAACCCACCCATTGAAAATCAAGCCTTTGCATTGGTTCAAGCAGTAAAGAAATATAGACATTACATCTTGCGTAGCTAGGTTATTGTTATAGTCCTAGATGTTGCGGTGAAGTCTTTACTCATGCAAAGTGAGTTGGGAGAGTGAAGGGGGAAATGGATGACTATTTTGCAAGAGTTTGATCTGGAGATACACCCCATGAAGCTTGTTCGAGGTCAAGGCTTGTCTAAATTCATGGTTGATGTTGACAAGAATATCACTTGTCAATAGTAAATAGTTTAATCATTTACTAAGGATCCATGGTATGCAGACCTTATCTACTTATTGCTCAATAATAAATGCACAGATGAGATGAGTAAAACTCAAAGAAGAGCACTAAGGTTGAAAATTTCTCACTATATGCTAAAAGGAGGGTCATTATATTGGAGAAACTTTCAATTTTTCTACTTACATTGATTAGATCAACAACAAGCTAAGCATGATATTGTTGAATTCCATGGTAAGCATGGCACTGGTAATGGTTTCGTAGATTCTTTGGCACATTAGATCCTTAGATCTAGCTATTACTGGCCACATGTGTTTCATGATTCCCACCAACACATAATTACATGTCACATATTTCAAACCTCAGCATCACGAGAACACAACCTAACCATGCCCCTACAGCCGGTTTATGAGGTAAGACCTTTTGCCCAATGGGCACTTGATTTTGTTGGGGTCATTAATCCAAATTATTCTATACGGCATAAGTTCATATTAACTACTACTGACTATTGTATGAGATGGATTGAAGCTCAACCTTGCAAGAATAGTACCATGGAGGTAGTTATCAAATTCCTCACTGAATGCATCGTTACAAGGTTTGGAGTCCCTTTCACATTGGTATGTGATAATGGCCCTGCCCTCTCTTCTGTTGAATTTATTTCATGGGCTTATGAACATAAGATAATTTTGAAGTATTCCTCTAGCTACTATCCACAAGGAAATGGAGCCATAGAGTCCAGTAATAAAAACTTGTTGGAAGTGATTAAAAAGCTACTAGAGAGTAATCTCAAGGATTCGAACATCCAACTAAGGTTTTCCTTATGGGTAAACAGAACCAGAATTAAAGTCACCTTGCAAAACTCACCTTTCAAATTAGTTTATGGCCAGGATCTAGTGTTTCCTATCCAATTGCAAATACTCATCCTACGATTCATGTAGTAATTCTATTCTAGTGATGATAGGATTGAAGTGAGATTAGCTGGTCTATTAAAACTACAAGAGCAAAGAGATGCTACTTTGCAGTAGTTCTTTAAATATCAGGTTGTCAAATGCTAGTTTGACAAAAGAGCTAAAGTTAAAGCTTTTAGGATATCTAACCTTGTGTTACTATGGGATAATGCTAATGAAAAGAAGGGAAATCACCAAACATTTGATAAACTCTAGTTAGGTCCTTATCAAATTGTTGAGATCCTAGGCGAGAATGATTTTTGCCTAAGTATTTTAACTGGGGAACCTATTCCATTGCCTTTCAATGGTCACTTTCTTAAGCATTATTTTGGTTCATAAAGGTTTGGTATTTTGATGGATTGTATATATGTAATTATTTCATTGTTTGTTTGTTTTGGGTTTGTTGTTTGTGTGTTTTTCTTTTCTTTTCTATTATTTTTTATTTGGTTTTGTTGTTGTGTCTCTATTTGTGGGGACCTTCATTTTCTCCATTTATGAATGAAGTGGGTTGTTATTTGAAGCATATTTTGGATACTAGGAGAGAACTTGGTTTAGGTATTTTCAAGCTTTCCGTTGAAATATTTTGTTCTAAACTCTAGTTTTATGTTCATTTTCAATAAGGGTTTTGAATATTTATAAAGAACAAGGTGCATTGTAAGCAATTTTCATGAACTATAATTGAATCTGTCACAAATAAATAGAAACATCCACTTTTATGAAGGTATATTTATCTTGGGGTGGCTGTGTCTCAATATTTGAGTGAAAAATCCAATTCTCCAACACTTTTATGAGGTCCACAGTAGTTCTCAACCCAGTTCAGATTGTTTGATGTCTGACATATTGATAGAAAATGAATAGAAAAACCTTACAAGAGAAGTCTAAAAGAAAAGAGAACTATCAGAAGAGGGTAAACTCAATATTAAATGGGTGATTCAAGTATCTCTACTGGGGCTATGGATTCCTGGCTGGTAGTAGAGCAATGCTTTGAGAGAACTAGAGGTATCTTCATCGGAGCTATGAATGCTTGACTGGTAGTGAAGCAATTCCTAGGATATCATTGCACAACAGTTAAAGGGATTCAACTCATGTAGTTAAAATCTTGGATATAGTTGTTTAAGAGGTGAAGAAAACTTTATAAAAGGAGATGCACCATAAATACACACACATAGATTCGAGAGTAGTAAGTGTTGATTTACATCTGAGATTCTAGATCAACCTTGCTTATTAAAATTGATCTAACTTGAATTGCAGTGTTCATAAACCAAAATTTTTGGGTGTCTGAATTCTTCAGCATCTTGAAAATGGGTAAACCATTTTCCTATCCAAGTCGCCAATTGTTATGCCTTGCATAACCACCCCATTTTTATTTTTGGTTAAAATGGGTTCCCATTTTTTTTCTTTGGTGATTTTTTTTTTCCTTAGGAGTTTTTTTTTTTCCTCTTAAGGCTTTCATTTTATTTTTTGGCAGGTTCAGAACATGGGATGAAACTGAACTTGGAAACTTTTACAAAGTTCTCAGGTTAGTTCCCATTCTAGTTCTGGTTCTGTCCTTTGTTGTTTTATTTCTTGTTGTGCTTGTGTTCAATCTTGAGGTTGGTTTCTTCCCTTTGAACTTCCTTTGTTTTTATTTTCCTTTTGTTTTCTTTCTTTTTGTTAGAAGCGAAGATGGGATGGAATTTGAAATTGAAACTTGGTAAAAGTTACAAGACCAATTTTCATTCTACTCTCACTCCCATTGTGTCTCTCATGAGTTCAGTCTCCGGTCCAATCATGTGTGTGGTTATGCTTTTGTTGTTTTATTTGTTTGTTTGTTGCGAAAGAGAAACTGGAGTTGGAATGAATTTTGGAACTTGGTGAAAGTTTCGGGTTTCATTTTTGTTTTGGCTCCACTCCCTGCTTTCCTTTTTTTTGTTGTCTCTTTGTTGCAGGACCGGAGCCAGATTTGGAATCAGATGTGCAACTTGTTAAGAGTTCCATGTTTTTTTGTGACTTTGTATCTATGTCTTCCTTACCTTGAGTTCAAGAGTAGGTTGAATGTGTATTAATGACTTTGAATCTACCTTACCTACTGCATTAATGGCATTAATTTCCACTTCTCTTACACATGTGAAAGGGGTTTTTTAAAACCTTAATCACATTTATTATTGCTCATAAGTATATTTGAGTGTTTTTGCAACTTTGAGCTACAACGAATTTGAGGAGTGTAGATTTGGATTGTAGGCGCACGTCAAGGAGCAATTCAATTTCAAATTTCATCTTTTTCTGGTGCATTTTGAGGTAGGTTGATTGTTTTCTTCTTTATTTTGTTCGTGTTTTCTTTTTTTGTCATTCACGTGTTTTGTCTACATGTTCGAGAAATTCCCTTTCACGAATCTTTGTTGGTTTTGGTTTGTTTTTGTTTGTGTGTTGTTCTTTTTGTTTTTCCATTTGTTTCTCATTTTGTTTTGTTATTTTTACTGTCATTTTCGCATTCAATAGTTTTTTTTGTTTTCACCGTGCCCTAATCCTTTATTAAGGTTTTGATTTAGAGGGATTTTAGGGCTTTTAAATTGTTTTAATCTATTAACAATCCTTCTAAGTTATATTTTGTGTCAATTTAATGTTTTTTAATTATGGGTTTCAATGCCCTAATTTTGGTGAATTGACGTGCCATACAAACTAGGGTTTGTACGGTGGACCGTTACAATGTTGCGTTGTCTAGGTTTTAAATTTTGTTTTATTAATCCTTTGTTTAGTGGTTCTATCATGACATAATTCTAACCCAAGCCCTTGGTTTCAAATTGATTTGATCACGTGTGTAAAATGTTAGGTTAGATTTTTGAATGACAAAACTGGGTCCAAGTTTGAATGTGTTCTTTAAATGTTTACCTTCATTAGAGTTTAGATCTTCAAGTGATTAATTTTGGTACATGACCTTTTTTTTCTCCATTGGAATTGAGTCTGGAATGGGAACTTGACTTTGAACTTTTGGTTAATTCCAAGTTTGGATTTCATTTCGCTTCTGACCTTGACCTTTTGGTCATGTTGTTGGTAGGTGTTAATTCAAAAAAAATCCTTTGTTCTTTGGTGGAAGTGGAACCGAGATGGGATCTAGGATTGAAATTCTAATTGATTCTTCATTTTGTTCCTGTCTTGATTTTGGTTCTAAGTCTATTCATTTCTTGGTTTTGATCCCACCAGTGTTGAAATTCATCATGTTTTTGATTCTTCTCCACCCCTAGTAAGTATAAAATTTGGATAAGTATAAGAAAGGATGGAAAATGGTATGAGAGGTAAGGTTTGGTATACTTACCTTCATGCTTTTAAGGATCTGATCTTCGGGTTTTTTGTAGGAGTAAAGGATGTCAGAAGCTTCAAACGAAGCCTCTCAAAGGATCCAACTGACAAAAATTTCTAAACAAGGGGGTAAGCTCAAAAAGATTAAGGTTGAGCAGTTACCTTATACACTAAGGTATAAGCACAAGAGACCAACTACTACTACAAGCAAGGTGGATTCAGATCTGCAAGACATCACTGACACTAACTTGGGGCTGTTCAACTCTCAAGAGATTCTTGATGAGATCTTTGTAGAAGAAGTCACGGGAAGAACATTGAGGATCAAGCAATCTGGTTTGGCACATGTGGTTGTCTTGCATCTATCAATTCAATGCCTTGAATTAATACTAACTACAATAGGGGCTTATAACCAAGCAACTAGGAAATGTTTAGATTCACAAGGAAATATCATAATTGATTTGACCCCTCAAATGATACAGTTCATGTTCAATATGCCTATACCTCAAAATTCAACACATTTAAATGAGTCCAAAGCATTGGTTATGTACAATGAGAAGGAGGATAGTAGATCACACATGAACTTAAGGCTAGACAGGATATGCAATTGGTTGATTACCAATTAGGAACTATTAACTTGGGAAGGCCAACAAGAACCAACAAATTTGATAGATATAGTGGTGTCATCCACTAAATCTAGAATGATAAAAGATAAACAAAGAAAGGATGAGCTTAAGGCTCAATTAGATCAACTTCATAATTTTCTCAAGGATGTTTCCACTTCTGGTAGTCAACAAGTTGTAGCTCTTGATGCCCCAGTTTTATTAAGCAAAAAGGAAGTAGAGGATTTGATTCAAATGAGGAATAAAGTGGGCATGCTTGATAAGTGGGATTCAAATGAGGAATAAAGTGGGCATGCTTGATAAGTGGGTGGATTGAACAAAGAGGTTGATGAAGTACTTGTTAAGGGTTTTGAGGTTCATGAAAAAGCATTGCAATTGATTGAGAAAATAGATACTCATGTTGCAGCCTTGGAAAAAGAAGAGGAATGTAGAGGATACATTCAAAAGTGGAAAGAAGTTGTTGTTAATGATTAAGGCAGTTGTATTTTGCACTATGGATGTGTGTAATGGTATAGTTAACACTATGGATTGCAACATATCATGGTTTAAGTGAAATAGTATTACCCTCATTATTTGAATGCATGTCTGGACATGAATAAGTTTATGTTTGTGATTTATTGTTTCAAGGCTGTGATTTATCTTTTTTTTTTTTAGTTTCTTTAAACCCCCCCCCAAATTTTAGATTTCTTTACAAGAATTCAGTTTGCATCCTTCTTACCAGCAGGCCCCTTGTATATTACAACAATAATTGACCACTTTGTGAAATAGTAATGTTGTGAACCAACATCAAGGACCTTCGGTGGTGATCAGTTTGATTGTTGATTGTCTCTTTTAGGAGAGGTGAGGTGTTTATATCTCACCTGCATGTTGTGTGTCAACTTGGCATATCAACAATACCAATCAATTATTAAAACTATAAAATGTTATGTATTACTTGCAACAAAAAATAGCATGATATTTGTTTCTTCATCATTAAGGTAAAATTGTAACTTGCCCATTGTTCTACCAAAAAGTTCTACTATGTTTTAACCTCAAGTAAATAAATTATTATGCCAACACTTAGCAATAAAAAAATTTAATATATAAGAATAATATGCATATTTGAAATAAACATCGTTCCAAATTTTCCCATTGCATTACAACAAAGTATTACAACTTTACAAGGTATTGATATCATATTACATAATTTCATGATTACATTTCACCTTTACAAATTTTCCATAGAAATTGATACTTGAATACTTACACATCTTCCATGAGCTTACTGGCACTAAGTATATGAATGGTCCAGGTAGTCCCCCTTCCAAATATTGGTTTCCAACTAATGAGGAGAAGCATCACTCAAGCACTTTTCCATGAACCATGGAATTAATGTGGTCCACCACACATCTACCTAACTAGTAAGATGGTCCTCCCTTTGATGAAGAGATTGGTTTGGTAACCCCATAATAAAAATTACCTTCCTTGAGCTTGGAGTTGTGTCCTACATATCTATATCTATCACACAATGGCTACAACCTACCATATGACATTACCTACCTAATATGTAAACTCGAATCGCAATGAACTAACAGTGTAAATATTGGCAGCAACACTACTTTTTCCAAAGTATTCATCACCCCTAATTCGAAATGGACATTACACACTCACCCACCTTCCTAGCTCAATTTGTATTGACTATTCATATCCTATGCATAGTTTATCTGCTTCATTGGATTGTCCTAAACCCCAAGAATAACCTATTTCATTTCATGGTTACCTTGACATTTCTACTAAAGTATTTCACACACATAGGCTATCCCTTCCATTGGATTATCTAATCCTAGGAATAACCTATGAACTCTTTATGACTCAACTCTACAAATAGCTTCATAATAAATAACTTCATATACTAAAGTATATCTCAACAATAAATGGTTATCATCAAAAGTATAATCTCATCAATAAATGACCTTAGCTCAAAGGAATGATCTCAACAATAAATGACCTCAATCAAAAAGGATATTTCTATCATTAAAGGACTCCATATAAAAGTATAAGCTCATCAATAAGTCAACTCCATTTGAAATTGTAATCATCAATAAAATGATCAATTAGATTTTATAGGTTATTCTGAACCTATTTGCTTCAACTAGTAATCAAATAACAACCCTAACAAATAGGTTATTTCCAACCTAGGGTTTCCATCAAAATAATGTAATGATCAAAGTGATCACAAATAAATCATAAAACTTTTATATTCAATATTCATGTGCTCACTATGTTCTCTAAATTTGTATATTATCTAATGAAATTATCAAAATACGATGGCTTGGTGCTTTTGCACCCATAGTCCTCTTCACAATATGGTTTTGGGTCACTGAAACATGAGTCCTTTAGGATTCCATGAAATAGAATAGACTCTTAAATAGAACAAGAAGATATCATAATCATAAGATATATTTTATCAACCCTTTTGTTGAGTATTGATATAAACACCAAGTTTATACCTTATCCCTAGGGAAAATATTATCTTCCTACTTTCTAGGAGAAATAAGTAATCAAGCATGTAAATATTATCAATCAAGGTTTGCATAACATCACAACCTAACAATGATGTCATTTCTATCATACCACCTTCCCCATTGTTTTACTAACCTCATCATCCACCAAGGTTTACTTAGACTTATAGGATAACAACTTAAACACTCATAATCTATTATATAGAGTATATAAATATATCCTATAATGAGGTTTGTTAATAACTAAACTCATCAAGAATCTTTCACTTTTACACAAATAAGAAAATAACCATTCCATAATAAAAAAAACTAAACGTATTTTTCATACAAGTCAACCAAAGACATATAATCTTTTCAAATCATAAAATTCATAATAGAGTAGAAATTAGCATGCTTGTTTGTGCAAACCTCCAATCAATTAAATTGGATTCCTAGCTTAGCCTTCCCATAATCAACAATAAATTATCAACTATCTCACTTCCACTAACCAAAAAATTACTCTTAAAACCTCTCACAAACTCTCAAACTTAGAAAATCATAATAACTACAACTTAGAAAATAAGCATCAAGTGTGCATAATGCATCACAAATGAGGGAGAAAGAACCTCTACTTATACACCAAAGTGAGCAACTGTAGGCTAGAAACAAGCTATCAAAGATGACACTTCTCAATCCAAAAGGTTTGACTCAACAAGAAAAAGAAAAGATGGTAGTAAAAATCATTGCACATAAACACATGCATAGCTAGATTTCATCATAGTGAATGAGTCGTTTATTCAAATGTACAACAAGAATGACAATAAAAAATGCAAGGTTAATGTCTTCTACAAGTTGACTCATTTTGGCCAACTTCTCAATTGACCATACTTAGCCAACACTTGCAAGACTTATTCTACCCTCCTATTACACCTCATACGCTGGACATTACACTTAGTTCATACTTCTATTTGCAAACAATCTTCATACCAACACACCACATATTACCATAAGTCATATTCTAGTGTTTACCAATTCAAATACCAAGTCAATGTGTATTTTGCATGTTAAAATCCATATGGAACCCAAGTTTGACTAAGTCTTGTCAAATTAAAGGCTTCCTTTTATTCCTACACTTTAAATCATACTGCAAAGTCTTTTATCTTTATACACTACCCAAAGATATATTGCTTATCATTTAAATACTTCATACAATGTTATCACTTGTCCATAGCCTTAGTTTATGCGCTTATTCCTTTACAATTGTGCTTTACAATATGTATATGTAATGTGCTTAATATATATCATGTGCTTTAATATTTAACCAGTGCTATTAACATTATAATATATAATATATATATTCCAAAAAATTAGCAATGCATATATATATATATATATACATTATTACCTTGACATAAAAACACAAATATATATATTTATATGCATATATACATATATTAATATATATGTATGTATGTTTCTATAATGTACTACACACACATATATTAGTATATATATACATACATATATCACAAATATACATCATTACTTCGATTGTTACATTTAAACACATATAATCACATTCTCATTGTTTGGCATATACTCTCAAAGTGTATATACTTTGTCGAAAAATATGAAAATACAAAGAAGATCTCTTTCTAGATAAAGGGACTCAATCAAATAACCTCAATCGAGAATATTCACAAATAAAACAATAACCTCTTCTAGATCATGTACAAACAAGAGTAGGGGTAACTTACCATTTCCCAAGCTAATGACTCAACTGAACCAAACTAGAAGTGAGTTTGTGTAAGTTTAGTTAGGTCTTATTAAGGATTACTAGAGAAAGTTATTCTCTTGAGTGATATTTCCCCTCTCTTCTGAAGGCTTGAACGTGTTCTTGCATTCATCTTAGCACATAATAGTAGTAATTAGCCATTCACATGAAATCCACTTGCATCATAAAACATTTGCATCGACAAAGCACTAGAATATTCACATTACAATACATATTATTTCATTGCATTTTATCAATAAAAAGATAATTACTTCTTAAAAAACAAGAACTTCTTAATACCTATTTTAGTATTTCATTCATCTATCAAACATATTATAGTCACAATTAACATTTATCATTGCATTTACTTGTGAAGGTAAAAGTAACTGAATAATAATAAGACAGGGTGTAACATACTTTCTCCTTGTGAATCATCATTCTCTATAATTTAAAGAACTAAACATATAGATAAATTCAAATGTATCATGTAGGAAATAAGTATATTTTAACTTTAATATTCCCTTATAGCATGACCCCTTGTATTCTCATCCTTCCTGGACCCTACACTAAATGACTGTGCTAACATATGAGAAGAATTTGTTGCTTCACACATACCTTCTCTTTAATAACTATAAATTATATTAACTCATTTGTACATCACAAGTACAATAGTGACCACATCCTATATAACACCTATAACCTAGTGACTAGAGAACACATTCTCATTGGCTAATATAATTATCCTTAGTGTAACCCAAATAGAAAAGGAGTGTTAGTTTATTTTACACTACACCGTGGGTCCCATCCTTCCCTTTGGTCTATACACCATCAAACAACCCAGAAGCCAAGACCGTCCATCACTTACTCAAACATTTACCTTATATTAATACCACCCTTGACTATCGTCAATTCCAAGAATATTATCACCACCTATTGCTTTAAGATTTATATCAACAAGTTTTGCTTGATCCTTTGTTCTTTTATTCCTTTTATGACAATTTTTTGGTCTAAGGTTAATCCTATTCCCTAGCTTCTCCCATCTTCTAGGAATTCAACCCTTCTTTCCATATAATGTTTTAAATAATCTTATTTAAATGATAAAATTTATCATAAAGTACTCCATAAATCCTCCAAGATTTGATTTATCCCTTTTTCCTAACTGGATAACTTTTTTTTTTTTAAACAAAGGGGTAAAAACTTTATTAGAAATCAGAACAGAGCATTACAATAATAACCAAGGGACCCAGCCCCAGAAAACAAGGCAAAAACCCCACAACATAAAACAACATCAACTATCCCCATGTATCCTCCTATCCTACTCCAAGAACTGGTCCAAATCCATATGCAGCTTAGGGTTAACTTGATCCCAATCCTCAACCTTCCAACCACTATCATGCTCAGAGGCCCATTTGGCCAAGCAGTCGGCAGCACGATTCCACTCCCTCGGGATGTGAACAAAGGATGCCTCCTCCATTCGAGAACTAACCTGAAGAATCCGCTGAACCACTGAAGCCAACTGCCAATTTATATCAGATATCTTTCACTCATTCAACCGATTAATCAAAATCTGTGAATTAGCTTCACATATAACCTTTTGCCATCCCAAAGAAAGGGCCCTGTCAATAGCATACAGAATCACCAGACCCTCCATGAAGTTAACAGTCTTCACCCCCTCATGTATAGAGAACAAAAAAATCACCAACCCAGCTGAGTCCTTGCCAACCCCACCAATCCCAGCAGGCCCAAGATTTCCCCTAGAAGAACCATCTGTATTGATCTTTAAAAATCCATTTGGAGGAGGTAACCACCTTCCAACCCATTGAACCCTCTTTTTCCCATGCCTATAGTTCCTGGAACTGACAAAAGAGGAATGAATTTCTTGAAGACCCAGTCTAGCCACCAGCTTAGCATCATCTCTCTCCAAGGGGAAAACCACATCACATTTAGCTAAAATTGACTCCTGCACCATCCCTAGCATACGCATCCACACTTGTCGACCCACCAACTTCTGATCACGAAAAATTTGGCGGTTCCGCTCCAGCCATATCTGCCAAAGCAGAAAGGTAGGGCCCACGAACCAAACTTCCTACAAAAAGGAAGCCATAGAAGGAGGTCTTCCCATACTATCCCAGAAT
Source organism: Sequoia sempervirens (assembly GCA_007258455.2). Taxonomy (NCBI): domain Eukaryota; kingdom Viridiplantae; phylum Streptophyta; class Pinopsida; order Cupressales; family Cupressaceae; genus Sequoia; species Sequoia sempervirens. The sequence continues at coordinate 108,560,308 of VDFB02047397.1, read as the reverse complement.
TCAACCAAAGAGCACACATGAATACAAGGAAGCTTCCACACCTCCCACCACCAATGCTAAAGCTTCCCAACAAAAGGGAATTGGAAGAACAAATGCAAAGAATCCTCTTCCGCTCCCCCACACAAAACACAAATTGAAGGTCCTTGAAATCCCCATTTACGAATGTTATCCCAGGTCAAGCACCTATTCCAAGCAAAAGTCCAAACAAAGCAGTTGCATTTAGGCCATGAGAGTTTATTCCACACCCTTTTCCACCAATGAACCTCTACCCTAGTTAGCTTCTGAGCCAATAACACCTGATAACTAGAAGCAACAGAGTAAACCCCCTTAGGATTATGGGTCCAAGCAAGAATATCTTCTTCCAGAAGAGAACTACAACTCCTACTATGAAGAATCTTGTGAAGCTCAACACTTTCTTCCGCAAGACCCAAATCTGGCCACTCCATGGGATCCTTCCAATGAGCCACCTCCAACTAACCAAAAGAAGCAACATACTTGAAGTCACTCACCCTATCCCAGCCAGCCTTTAGAAATCTTTGACACAAAGGAAGTAGGTTGGGGAACTGAGAAGTAAGTGGAGGGAATCCATCCCAAGAGTTTGACCAGAAGAGAGTGTTAGTGCCCCGTCTGCAAATCCAAAATAAACCTTCCTTGATAAGCTTTGCACCCTTCTGAAGAGTATTCTAAATCACTGAACCTTTCCCCTCAAGAGGGTATCGAGGGAGATCCTGCCGTGGAATCCCTGGGAAATACTTATGAGATAATATCCTGGCCCATGGTTGATCCTGTTCCACACACCATCTCCAGAATAGCTTAGCAGCCACAGCCACTCTAGGTAACGTAGACTGTCGAAGACCAAGACCACCAAATTTCTTTGGTTTGCACACAACATCCCACCTGACCAGGCTCCACTTGGAAGACGACAAACTTCCTGCCCATAAGAATTTTCTTTCAAGAGAATCCAACTCCCTTAGAAAACCCATCAGAGCCACCTGAAGCATACATCTATAGGTAGGGAGAGCCTACACCACCGACTTGAGAAGCTGAACCCGCCCTACAAAAGAAAACCATCTGTGGGTCCAATGATTAAATTTTGCATGGAGCTTATCAATAATATTTTTCCAAGAACCCTTGGGAAGATGTCGAACAGAAATTGGGAAACCCAGATACGTCAAAGGGAGAACCCCTATCTGAAACCTCAAGATATTAGCAATTCTTCTCTATATGGGGGTCGGCGTATTGAAGAAGAAGATGGAAGACTTCTCCTCATTAATCAATTTCCCCGAAGCAAAAGATATATGTCCAAAACCTGCCTCAAGTTAGTAGCTTCCCTAATAGTAGGCATCCCCATCAGGGCAGTATCATCAACAAAATACAAATGAGATTGTGGAGGCAAGTCTCCACCCCATCACTAACCTTGAATGATGCCAAGCTCCACCCTTCTTTTCAACAAACGTCCAAGGCCTTCCACAAGAAGCAAAAAAAGATACGGAGAAAGAGGATCCCCTTGGTGAAAACCCCTCGAGGCACCAAAAAGTTCACAATGATGTCCATTTATCAAAACTGAGAAGGAAACAGACGTGACACAGCTCATGACCCATTGGATCCACTCCTCACCAAAACCAAAAGAAACAAGGATCTTCAGCAAAAAAGACCATCTAACCCTATCATAAGCCTTAGCCATATCCAGCTTAATGAACATAGCCTTCTCATGGGAGTTGTCCATGGAGTGGATGGTCTTGGTAGCAATGACAACGCTGTCAAGAATTTGTTGACGCGCCACAAATCCACTCTATTCCTCTAAAATCAGCACTTTAAGCCACTTCTTCAATCTCTTAGCTAATAACTTCGAAATGATTTTATAAGCCACATTGCAAAGAGAGATAGGTCAGAACTAAGATAACCTATCAGCCCCTTCACACTTGGGTATGAGAGCAAGGAAGGTGGAATTCATAGCACGAAGCATCTATTTATTCCTCTGGGACTCAAGGACAACCGCTAGAAGATCCAACTTTATGATATCCCATAATTCCTGAAAAAACTCAATCGGGAAACCATCGAGACCAGGAGCTTTACCCCTCTTCATCTAAAACACAATCCCTTCTAGCTCATCAAGAGAGATATCTTTCATCAAATACTCATTCGCCTCCCTAGAGACCAACTAAGGAATACAAGAAAGAACCTGTGCTTCCTCAACAGAGCCCCCTTATGAATCCTCCCTGAATAAAGTAGCAAAATACTGAGATGCCTCAGCAGAGATTTCCTAAAACAAGGCAATATGTTCACCCCTATCATTCACCAGAATAGGAATGGAATTACCATGCCTCCTGTCCTTCACAGAATTGAAGAAGAAGGTAGTGTTTTTATCACCTTCTTGTAACCATTCAACCTGGGCCTTTTTCTTCCAATAGATCTCTTCCTGCAATTCAAATTCCTCAACCACTTTTAGAGTCTTAGCCTCCTCCCTTAGAAGATCCTCAGAGGCCCCATTCTCACGAATCAACCACGTAATATTATTCAACTCCTCCTGGGAAGAAAACTTAGCATGATAGATATTACCAAAACATCGTCAATTCCACCTTTTAAGCTGATATTTGAAAAATTGAAGAAGATTGGAGAATGTGTACATTGCCATACCAAAAGTTGGCCTACCAATCCTCCACCACTCAGCCACATGTTCATGAAGAGTAGGATCCTATAACCACATAAGTTGGAACTTGAATGAGGGAGAATGAGGCCCATGAGTAGAGATAATACTAAACTTAATAGGCCAATGATCAGAACCTCTCCAATCAAGAATTTTAGATCAAGTGGACCATAAGTCTCCAACCCAATAATAGGAAACCAAGAATCGATCCAGCCTCTTAGCAACATAACTCTCACCAATTCTCTTATTATTCCAAGTGAAGCGACCATTACTTGGCAGAACATCAATAAGATTTAATTTAGAAATGCTATCTTTGAATAATAGGGCAGAAGGCTCCAACCTAGGAATTCCACCTCTTTTCTCAGACAACTCCACAATAGCATTAAAATCACTAGCCATAACCCACGGATGGTAAGGAGCTAAGCTACAAACAAAATGGGACCATAGAAGTTGTTTACCTAGAAACTCAACAGGAGCATACACATTAGAGAGGAGAATACACTCACCAGTCTCATACCAAGAGGCGACTAGGGACATAGAGGTTCTAGAGGACATCCACCAGAGAGGGAAAATCTTCTGAGGGTTCCAAAAGCAAGCCACCCCCCCGAAAGCACCAAGAGCCCCCACACACTGGAATTCACCATATTTCCACAACTTAGAAGCCATGGCCAACATATTATCCATAGATAATTTAGTCTCCTGAAGAAAAAGAGCATCCAAAAAATGATTCCTAACCAAATCACGAACAACTTTTTGTCGAGGGCCACTGTTCAAGCCCCTTACATTCCATGAGAGAACAATCATTTCTGGGGGCATGAAAAATGTGAATCCAAAGTCTTGACTAACCCTGACTCCACCAAAGTTTCCCCAATTAATTTAATCTTCTCCATATCCTTTTTCCTTCCCAGCTTGGAAGTCCTGTCACCAACCCCTTTCTTCAATTCATTTTGCTGAATAACCAAATGAGAGGAGGCTAAAGATCTCTTCTCCACATCCGTGCCTACTTTCAGGGGAAATGGGGAACCACCTCCACCACTCTTCGAAGCTCCAATAGTAGATTCTTGTTCAGTCAGGACAATTAATTGTTGATCTGTATCCATCTGCCCAACCCCAATCTCCTACACAACCTGCATGGCCTCCAATGGTGGCCCATCCTGTCCTGTACCCAAAGTTCCCTGATCCAAGTTTAGCAACCCCAGATTCACTTCCTCCTGGCTGAGATCATCCAGCACCTCAAACCTATTAAAAGTTTCATCATCCTGCCTCTCCCTCAAGGTTCACTTCTGGCCCCTATTCCTATTGCGAGCCTTGACAAGGACATAACCATCATCTCCGTTACCATCACCCGGAATAGGCTCCTTTCCATTATCAGTCCTAGGTGGATAACGAGAAGGCTGAGAAGGTTGGGGCACCACAAGCTTAGCCCTAGGTCACCTATGCTGCAAGTGACCATATTCATGACAAAGATAACACCGAAAAGGTAGGGTTTCATAATCTAGCTGTTGCACCCAAGTATATGATCCAACACTCACTTCAACAAAATTTGGCAATGGCTTGCTTAAATCAATTTCTACACAGATACGAGAAAAATTCATTACCTTTTTAAACTGTGTATGTTGTGAAGACCCAACAGGTTTACTGGGCATTGAAGCCACCAAATGCAACACGTCATCCCGCCAACACTCAACTGGAAACCACAGCAACCGAACCCAAACTGGGATCCGACTTGGTATTGCCTTAGTTGGGTTGAATCCAACATGCCATGGTTTGATAAACAAACCCACTTGGTTATAAAAATAGGGGCCACCCTCGAAGACCTTATTCCGATCTTCCATGCAATCAAAAGAAACCATAAAAAAATTGTTCGCAAGGAGCCTAATCTCCATCTTCCCCTCTAGCATCCAAGTCTGTTGAGCCTAGGATTCCAAAAATTGCAGCGAGACTCTCAAACCCTTGAACTTGCAATAAAAAGAGTGCATTGAATAGTATTCAATATCATCTACAAGCATTTCCATCAGGATAATCAACTTTGGTCACTCTTTGCATCTTTCCAAACACCCATTAATCTTCATTATTCGGGAACCACTAACCGATCCTAGATCATTCATCTCCATCTCTGAAGAAAACAACGTATTATCAAAAACATTCACTCCATGCACCGAAGGCTTCGAACCAAATGCTGATCGAAAATCTAATTTGGGGCTAGCCCTTGATGTTTCCCCACCTGGCATAGCAAAAAACAAGATCCCCAGCAGGCATGCAAACCCTCGGGACACTTTTGCAAAAAATGGAAAAAAAATAAAAAACCCTAAGGGAAGGATCAAACCCCTTCCACCCACAAGCCACCCAAATGGCAGCAAGAAGGCCTCCAGAAAAGATAAAACCCCACCACCATAGCCCCGATAGCTTCAAAAAAACCCCCCACAATGCAGAAGAAAGCAACACACAGAGAACGAGCTAGGGCACGGTCGCCCTAGCTCAGCTTGCAAAGCACACGAACACCATCGAGACTTCTAACTGGATAACTTAAAGTAATTCATTCAATCAAATTTTTCATAAGGTGATCATGGTTTACACAAAACATTATCATCACTTGCTTGTTCCCCATATGAGATAACCTTCTCACAAATATTAAGCAACTACTTCCAACAATATGCTATTTAGGATTGAAATCCTATAAATCAGATTTTCCAATCTATACTGGTTACCTTGGCAAGTCTATCCACCATAACATTTGTTAAGTTCCATCGACATAGAAAAATCAAACTATTTCTAATGATCTACCACTTCCTCACTGGAATTCCAAAAGAGTATACAAGTGCTACTGATGACAACATCTTTTCTTCATCCTCTGGAATACTTGATGACAACTTGCTACATACCTTGTAGCATCTTTCTCTATCCCTTTCCATATTATAGTGGTTTCCCATTTGTCAAATAATTTTTTCATCACTATGTGTCCTAAGTACAACATCAATTTACCTCATTCATTATTTTAATCTCCCATAATTTGGTACATGGGTTCCTTCTTTGATTCATAATAGTCCATCCCAACTAAGATAAACCTCTTTCATGGACTTATGCCATATTCAGTTCTCAAAATATAATATTTAAATATTGATGGCTGACCTAAACTCTTTCATCTTAGGACATCCATATCTTGGATTTCTTTCGTTCTTTGATCATTTCCAAAGTTTCAATTTGGATTTCAGCTTAATTTATTTCTTCCAATGAGTATTTATATTGGTTGAGTAACAACCCTCATTACATCATGTTGGTTTGATATTATCTTCCAAAATATATAAACAATTATTATATACCTAGTTTCCAAGCATGAACATTTTCTCTGTAACTCACAATCATGAGTACATGAATCTTCCATTTCCAATAACATAGGCGATAGTATTGCATTCCATGATTAAGCATACTACCTTTTCACTAATTTATCTTCCAAAGCAAACACATATAAAATTGTTTTGTAAATATTTCTTTCTCATTGGTCATAAGCCTTGACCTTTCCACTATCTTTCTCCAATAATTTCAATTCCTCAATTTTTGTGGTCATGGAGTATAAGACTTTAGTTGAATCATGACTTGTGAAGGAGTCAAAATTTATTAAAAATATATCATTATATTTTGTTGTGTGGGGTACTTTATTAGAGTCTAACTACTCCCCCTCTTCCCCCCTTAGTGTTTCCAAGACTTTAGATCAACTTAAAGTTGAACTCCTAACATACATTGGATTTCTCCAAATTGAATTGATTTATCATTCATTGTTGTTGGATTTTGATATTTTATCGACCATTACTTGTCTTTCTTACCCTCTATGGTATGCCTTGTATATACTTTTTTGTTTCCAAAATTGGATTCATGATCGTTTTCCAATCTTTCAGTTTCAATAGTTTGATCCACCATAATGAGATATAATGAATAATCAACAACTTTACAAGCTAAGAGGTACTCTATTGTTTTATTCCAATTATCTTTCCATGTATACTAATATAGTTTAACCATAGTAGGAGATTATCCCTTATCCACAAAGCCCCTTTCATTGATGTGTTAATGAGCTTGCCTAAGGATCCCTATATCAATTTTTTCCTCACCTTTGTAAGTCGTTTCCAAATTATTATTTTGATTTGACACATAGTTTCCCTCCATAGCCAATTTCCTTTTGGAACATCTAAACATAAGTTTACTTTTTTTGGCCAGTTGGTGAGTTTATTTTGTACTTTCTACCAAACTATATACTAACAGAGTCTTTGTTGGATTAGTCCAATTTATTTTTTTCAATTCCCAACTTACAATCATCTTTCCAAGTGATTTTGTTCCAATTCTTGGTAATTCCACTTCCTCATAACTTTAGAAACTCTATGGTTGTTTGTCTTCTTTCCCTCTTTTTCAATTAGAATCTTCAAATTGACCTTTCCTATTCTGATTGGTGGAATCATGTCAACTTTTATCCTTCGTAGGTTGCTTCCTTTCTTGTCTCTTTTGGTTTCTAATCTTAATTTTAAGGTAGTAATCCTCCACTCTTGATTCTAATTATCTTTGCAATATTTAGCCTTATACCAAATCAGGCCTTTCAAAGGTTATCCTACCTCATGGATACCTTTAGTTGGTTTTTAATTCACAAAAATTTGACTTTCTACTTCGAATAAGTTTTTGATTTATGCTATCAATTAGTTATTTTCCAATAAAGCATACATATAGATTCATAGTATCTTGGGTGATCCCACAATATTGGTTTACATTTTTGGCCAAACTAGACATTGAACTGAATTTTTTTAACTAAATCTTCAATTTCAGGCACCTATAAATGCTAAACCATGAGGAATTTGAATATGATGTGAACTAGTGATTAGTGACATTTTTCTATAGATTCTATATATATATATATAATTGAATCAGATTGCATTTCTTTTTCTATCTCCTTTGAAAACTAGTTTTTATTAGTAAACACCATTTTTAAGGAGTGATGCTCACCATAAACAACATAAAAAAAATTGTATGAAGCAATTTTTTTTTTTTGAATTTTAGCTTTCTAACTGTGATATCTAATAAGTTCATTTGGTTTCATAGTGTTTTATTGATTTTTTTATTCTTAATCAAGTTTTGAAGTCAAACCAATTACAATTCAGACATAAGCGGACCATAAACAACATAGTTTTTTTTGTATGTATCAAAATTCTTTTTTTTACTGGATCAAGGACATCAATACCTAGCCCGAACATTTTTTTTTTTTATAATCTACTATTTTTCTACATGTGCAGAATAGAGAGATTGTTTTTTGGTGAAAAATATACGTTTAATTAAACTAAAAAAAATACATAATAAAATCAAAATATATTAAAATTATATTTGATGGATAGCTCATTCTAAGGACTACCACATCTAGTTGGGTCTATGAAGTTTCCTCCATTTTCATCCTCAACCCAAGCTTTGAAAGGAAATTTTATGTAGAAATTTGGTGCAAGAAGGGGAGAAGGGAAAAAAAGGGAGGTTCGCTCAAACCCCCCTTGACCTTTCAAGGGAAAGGGGGGTTTTCTCAAAGGGGGTTCAAGCAAATCCCCCTTTTTTCAAAATTTTCCTTTGTTTTCATTCTAGAAAACATGCAAAAAGTGGGTCCCATCATTAAAGAGGGTTCGCTCGAAGTGGGGTTCGAGCGAACCCCTTTTGGGTTAGAGCGAACCCCCCTTCATGCGAACCCCCCAAAACCCAAAATTTTCTGCATGGGGGAATTTTTTGTAATTTTCCTTCTTCAAAAAAATTGTAAACTAGTTTTGTGTGATCACCCTCCTCACTTACTCCAAATTTCTTGACTCCTCGCATCTAAGGTTGCTATCAATGAGGGAGATCACTTCAATCCTTTCTATCCCTTAGATTCATTTAAACTAATTCGTAAGATGAGGGTACTCATTGTCAATCCTCCATAACCTTCCTACTGAACCTAGTTGCATAATCTTCCACAATCCAAAGGTTTTTCCAAATAAGTTGTTGGTTTAGGAGTTTTTAGCTTCGGGGACAATTCTTTCCTAGTCCCAAACTTTAAACAAGTTTCAAGAATCTTAACTTCCCTTTTGTTTCCCCTTTGTTCTTTTCCTCTTTCCATCCTATTGTAAGAACTTTTTGACCATTAAATTTTGATAGGGTTTACGTATCACCTACATAATGAGCTCATATCTTCTAGAGTCAAACTTGGTAGCTTTGATACCATGTGTAACATGCCCATTTTCTACCCAAAAATTTCACTATATTTTTAGCCTCAAGTAAATAAATTATTTCTTTTCATATAGAAGAATAATATGCATATTTGAAATAAACATCATTCCAAAATTTCCCATTGCATTACAATAAAGTATTACAACTTTTCAAAGTATTGATGTCATATTACATAATTTCATGATTAAATTTCACCTTTACAAATTTTCCATAGAAATGGATACTTGAATACTTACACATCTTCCATGAGCTTACTAGCACTAAGTATATGAATGGTCTAGGTAGTCCCCCTTTCAAATCTTGGTCACTAGCTAATGAGGAGAAGCATCACTCAAGCACTTTTCCACCAACTATGGACTTAACGCGGTCCCCCACACATCTACCTAACTGGTAAGATGGCCCTCTCTTCGACAAAGAGATTGGTTTGGTAACCCCATAATAAAAATGTCCTTCCATAAGCTTGGTGTTGTGTCCTACATATCTATATCTATCACACAATGGCTACAACCTACCACATGACATTACCTGCCTAGTATGTAAACCTAGATCACAATGAACTGATAGTGTAAACAATGAAAACTTACACTACTTTGGCCAAAGTATTAATCACCCCTAATTTGGAATGGATGTCAAACACTCACCCACCTTCCTAGGTCGATTTGAATTGACCATTCATATCCTATGCATAGGCTATCCCCTTCATTGGATTATCCTACACCCAAGAATAACCTATTTTAATTTCATGGTTACCTTGATATTTCTACTAAAGTATTTCACATACATGTGTTATCCCCTCCATTGGATTATCTAACCCCAGGAATAACCTATGAACTCTTTATGACTCAACTTTACCAAATAAATTCATATACTAAAGTATATTTCAACAATAAATGGTTCCCATCAAAAGTATAATCTCATCAATAAACGACCTCAACTCAAAGGCATGATCTCAAAAATAAATCACCTCAATCAAAAAGAATATTTCTATCATTAAAGGACTCCATATAAAAGTATAAACTCATTAATATTTGACTCCATTTGAAAGTATAATTATCAAAAAATTGATCAATTAGATCATATAGGTTATTCTCAACCTATTTTCTTCAACCAATAATCAAACAACAACCCTACCAAATAGGTTATTTCCAACCTAAGGTTTCCATCAAAATAATGTAACGATCAAAGTGATCAAAAATAAATCATAAGAAATTTTCATGTGTTCACCATGTTCTATAAATCTCTATATTATCTAAGAACATTATCAAAATGTGAGGGTTTAGTGCTTTTGCACCCATAGTCCTATTCACAATATGGTTTTGGGTCACTGACATGTGAGTCTTTCATTAGGATTCTGTGAAAAGGAATAGACACTTAATAGAACAAGAAGATATCATAATCATAAGATATATTTTATCAACCCTACTATTGAGTATTCATATAATCATCAAGTTTATTCCCTATCCCTAGGGAAAAAATTATCTTCCTACTTTCTAGGAGAAATAAGTAATCACACATGTAAATATTATCAATCAAGGTTTGCATAACATCACAACCTAACAATGATGACATTTATATCATGCCACCTTCCCCGTTGTTTTACTAACCTCATCGTCCACCAAGGTTTACTTAACCTTATAAGCTAACAACTTAAACACTCATATTCTATTATATAAAGTATATGCATATATCCTATAATGAGGTTTGTTAACAACTAGACTCATCAAGAATCTTTCACTTTCAAACAAAAGAAGAAAATAACCATTCCATAATTAACAACTAAGCATATTTTTCATACAAGTCAACCAAAGACATATAATCTTTTCAAATCATAAAATACATGTAATAGAGTAGAAATTAACATGCTTGTTTGTGCAAATATCCAATCAATCAAACTAGATTCCTAGCTTAGCCTTCCCATAATCAACAAGAAATTATCAACTATCTTACTTCCACTCACCTAAAACTTACTCTTAAAACCTCTCACAAACTCTCAAAATCCTCTCACAAACTCTCAAACTTAGAAAATGTAATAACCCTCATGTTGCTAATACTCTTTGATACTCTTATGTGTTAGTTTGATACTTGGTTTGTGATGGTGATTACTTCACCGACTTGGTTGTGTGTGGATTCATAGTTTGGTTGGTTTGCTGCACTTGACATTACTTATGATGTTTGATGATACATTATGTGGTGGCTATATTATTTGGTTATGTTATGGTTTTCTTTAATATTATATGTGGTGATGTTGTGATTCTATGTTGCTATGGTTTCTGATGTGTTTGTTAGTGAGTCATGGTGAAAGGACGAAGTAGCATCACTCGCTTACGAGTGCCTTGCTACCCCACGATTACCTTTCATGGTGTGTCTGCAATGGAGATTTACATGCTACTTGATGTTTGTTTCTACGTAGGATGCAGGTACAGGACACCAACTCCACCTACTTGTCAGGTCTAAGTGTATCCCATAAACTCGACAGGTATGATGTTGAAAAGGGAGTTGATAAGGAAGTATCCCCATCCCAAGTTCGTCACCTCATTGTGAGTCTTATAGTGTCATGGTTTTGACCTTGTCCTTGTTTCAGTATTGTTTGTTGTTGATTATTTATGTTATTTGTGATAGTTGTTATTTAATTTATCTTTATTTTATATGGGATAAATTAATGTTGTTTTGTTGATATGATTAATTGTAGGTTATTGTAATTCTATTAAATGTTGGATTTAAATATTTTAAATTAAAATTTATTTAATTAATTAAAAGGTATAAATTAATTATTTTAAATAAATAATGTTTGTGATAATTGTAAATTGTCTTTTTAAAATATTAATATTATAAAATCTAAGGATAATATCATGTGAGGATAAATGTGAAATTAAGGAATTTTTAATTAAATTTGTGAGATAAATGTGAGCTTTTAAAACAATAAAAAGAACCAATGCATGGGTTGGTTTTTGAGAAAAAAAGATCTTTATTTATTTTTCTTTATTTTATTGTGAGAAAAGAGAAGTTTTTGCACACACAGGGATGGGTTTTGGTTTTTTCTGAAAGAGAAGAAGTAAACAAAAAAAAGGTTGAAGAAAATATATGTGTGTGCTTCTCTATTAAAAAAATAATAATTCTTTGGAAGGAAAAATATAATATTGATCTAGAAGTTAGCTGAAAGAAGGAATTGAAGGAGTTGTAGAGGAAATATATTTTCTAAAGAGGAAGAAGGGCTACCGTGTTTGGATTCGACATCAAACGAAGGACTCTAGGTTCTTTTTGATTATTAATTCTTTTGTTTTTTTTATATAGTTTTGTAAGGGAAACAAAAATCATGTATGCCATATTCGAAAATCAATGTGTATGTTTTGAAAGAGGGTTTTGTTATTGAAAACTTGTGTGTTAAACCTTTAAATCTTCTGTAGAAAACTATTGTGAAATCTTCTAAATTTTCTTCAATGAATCTAGTTGTGAAATTCTTGTTTGAAAAGAAAATCAATTTATTAAGGGGATTGAAATTGTATGCTTAGATTTATTTTGTGTTGGAGAAAAACTGGACTATTGATTCATTGTATTTATATTATTTATTTTGTATTTAGTGGGAATATATATATATATAGATATACATATACATATTCAAATTTTATATTCTGTCTATTTTGAAAAGAAATATATAATTATTTGGTAGAGTTCTTGTACTATGTTTTTGAAAAAAATAAAATATAAAAAAAAATTATATATATATATATATATATATTATGGGGGGAAGTGGTCGGTTGTTGCCATACCACCCCCGACCCCTGGTGGTACTATGTGCAGGCCACAGGCTGCACACAGTAGCCGATGGCTGCTAGGCGCAACCATGTGGGTTGTGGCCTCCCCAATGGGAGGTACGCAGTACCTACTGCGTGGGGTTTGTTTCTTAAAAGTTATTTTTAATTCAATTTGTTTTTGGTATATATATATATATATATATATATATATATATATATATATATATATATATATATATATATATATATATATATACATATATATATATATATATATATATATACATATATATATATACATACATACATACATATATATATATATATATATTTATATGTATGTATGTATATATATATGTATGTATGTATATATATTTTATATATATACTTGTTGTAAATTACAAAGAACTATATGGGTAATTTTTATAATATGTTTTAAATGCATAATTTTTTATATATATATATATATATATTATATATGTATATATTTATATTATATATGTATATATTTATATATGTATAATATGTATATATTTATATATGTATATATATATATATATATATATATATATATATTAAGGTGGTTATATATGCTGTGATTATGGAATAATTAAATAAATTTGCAATGTTATAGTGAAATCGAGTAAATTAGAAATAAACCATGTGATTTAGATTAAGTTGAATATTCTTGAGTAAAGTAATTTATTTATTTTCTTGGCGAAATCATTTTGTAACGAAATATGTTAGATGGTGTTGCTTTACGAAATTGTTTGCTCTTGAAATTATTTGTTGAGTCAATTATGGTTTTCTCTTAAATGGGATTTTATATTGTGGGAAAAATTCTTCAGTTGTTATCCTTCTATAGGAGTTTAAGTTACTTGTTAGGGACTTCCAGAGGTGGGGAAATGATGTTTTTATTTTATCTTTTAATTTGATTTTGGTCCCTATGTTTTAGTTGTGATTTGATTTTATATATGGAGATGTACCATTTTTATGAGTGTTGTTTCATATGATTTTGGCGAGATATTTTTTCCTCACGGATGTTCCATTTGTGGTTCAGTGTTGTTGCTAGTACAACTCCTTGGAATTGGATTTTTATGTTTTGGGTTTCTAGGGAGAGTGGCTCTACATGAGCGTCAGTGCACAAAGGGGTTGTCAGGATAACCCATGTGAGAGTTAGAGTAATAAGTGATAACCTAATTAATTAATTAGGGGGTGGGTAGTTAAACATTAATAAGATAATTATGGATGCCTCGCCTGCCTGTTAGGGCTTTCATAGACTAAAGGTGGGCTAAGAAGGCCGTGGATGGCATAATCATGGCCTCATCTTCATGAGAGGTTAACAATTCCACATGAGTCACCCTATGGAGTGGCGCCTTGAGATAAGCAGTCAGGATAACCATATATGGAAGCGGCACCTTATGATAGGTTGTCTGGATAATCCATGTAAGGCCATGCAATGACACTCTCCTCTAGCATTCTCTTTTAGTTGTTTAATTGAAATCCTCTAGAAGTGGTCTATTGTTATGTTTTGGTGATGTATTGTTGTTATGATTTGTGAGTGATCTTTTGATATTATATTTCCTTGGTGGTCTCTTGCTTTACATGTCTGGAATTAGCCTTGTGTGACTGTTTGGATGTGCTTGGTCGGGGATCCTTCCTTATTTACTCCTAGCATAGGGGTGGTCCAGTGGAACGTGCTACACACCCCATTGGGTTCCCCTTATGATGTAGTTGTACCATTTAGTGCAAATTTTTGTAGATGCAATTTGATCCAGGGTTCATATGTTACCAGATGTATATTTGTACTCTAGATGTATTCTATGTATAGATGTATCACTCACACATGCGTTGGGAAGACTTACAATGTAATCTTGTATATGTGTTCATTTGAGATGTACTATCAGATTGATGTAATGTGTTATCACACCATGTAAATCATTCTTGAACTACAATTTGTAAATAGTGTTAATGTTGTGTTGTATCTATGGAAATATGTATTTAATATCTCCATGTCTAATTTATTATAATTTGCATGTATGGTTTATTCATATCATTTTGGTTATCATTAATGAATGATTAAGTGATGATATGTGAATGAATGGATTGTGTAATTGGTAATTTAATGTTCATCCGTTAACTTTGTTATGGGATAGTTTGGTAATGTCACCTTGTGTACCCCAAGGGACTTAGATGTGCAACTTGAAACTTAGGTTGTGATGGGAAACTTAAAGTGCATTCCTTATGGTTTTTTTTTTTTAAAATTGTTGAGTTTTTAGTTGTTCCTTTGGGGTTTGTGCAACGGGGCGTTACAGAAAATCAAAATAACTACAACTCTGAAAATAAGTGTCAAGTGTGCATAATGAATCCCAAATGAGGGAGAAAGAACCTCTATTTTAGACAAAAGTGAGCAACTGCAAGCTAGAAACAAGATATCAAAGATGACACTTCTCAATCCAAAAGGTTTGACTCAACAAGAAAAAGAAAAGATGGCGGTTAAAATCATTGTATGGTAAACACATGTACAACTAGATTTTATCATAGTGAATGAGTCACTTATTCAAATGGACAACAAGAATGACAATCAGAAATGTAAGATTAATACCTTCTATAGGTCAAATCATTTTGGCCAGCTTCTCAATTAACCATACTCAACCAACACTTGCAAGACTTATTCTACCCTCCTACTATTTTTCCTCATACATTGGATATTGCACTCAATTCAGACTTCTATTTGCAAACAATCTTCATATTGGCACGCCACATATTACCATGCATCATATTTTGGTGTTTACCAATTCAATGTGTATTTTGCATGTTAAAATCCATATGGAACCTAGGTTTGACTAAGTCTTATCAAATTAAAAGCTTCCTTTTATTCCTATGTGCAGCCTATGCTAGCTTCCAACACTTTAAATCATAATGCAAAGTCTTATATCTTTATACATTGCCCAAAGATATATTTCTTATCATTTAAATACTTCATATAATGTTATCACTTGTGTGGAGCCTTAGTTTATGCACTTATTCCTTTATTACTGCACTTTACAATATGTATAAGTAATGTGCTTAATATATATCATGCGCTTTAATATTTAACCAGCGTTATTAACATTGTAATATATACTATATATATAATATATATACATACATATATTAATATATGTTTATGTACTTTTCCATCACATACTACACACATATATTAGTATATATATACATATAACACAAATATATATCATTACTTCAATTTTTACATTTAAATACATATAATCACATTCTCATTGTTTGACATATACACATGAAGTGTATATACTTTGTCGACAAATATGAACATATAAAGAAGAACTCTTTCTAGATAAAGAGACTCAATCACATAACCTCAATCAAGAACATTTGTAGATAAAACCATAACCTCTTCTAGATCATGCACAAAAAAGACTAAAGGTAACTTACCATTTCCCAAGCTAATGGCTCGATTTAAAACCAAACTAGAAGTGAGTGTGTTTAAGTTCAATTAGGTCTTATTAAGGGTTACTAGAGCAAGTTCTTCTCCTGAGTGATACTTCCCCTCTCTTCCAGAGGCTTGAACCTATTCTTGCATTCAACTTAGCACATAATAGCAAGATTTAACCATTCACATGAAATCTAGATGCATCATAAATCATTTACATCATAAAACATTTGCATCATATAACATTTGCATCAAAAAAGCACTGGAATATTCACATTGCAACATATATTCTTTCATTGCATTTTATCAATAAAAAATGTATTTACTCCTTAAAAAAGCAATAACTTCTTAATACATATTTTAGTATTTCATTCATCTATCAAACATATTATAGTCATGATTAATATTTATCATCATGTTTACTTGTTAAGGTAAAAGTAACTCGGTAACAATAAGATGAGGTGTAACAAAAATATTCTTATAAAGTACAATTTTGATTATATGTAGTATCCCATTGTATAATATTTTATTAAATACATTGTGTATATACTATGATATTGATAAAAGATATTTTCACATTGGTTAGGGTGGAAGGTTTATCTAGATTAGGAGTCATTCACTTTTCTTTTAGGAGAGAATATGATAACAAGGAGAGGATAAAATTTACTTATATACTTAACTTCTTCATTTAAGAAATGTGTTTGATCATTTATTTGGTGAGTCAGTTGTATTGAGATTGAAGGGTTCTAAGTTGTTGGTGCAATCCAAGTGCTTCATTATATTGGAATTTTTGATAAGCTACATAATTTTGTTTGTTATCAAATCTATCATTTCTTATTACAACATGGATGCATATGACCAATTCTCATAATATTTATAAAGTAGATATATTTAGTTTCTTTATCTATTTGTCTAATTATTTCTAACCATTTCTCCAAATTTTTTCCTTTTTTTAATTTCTCTACTTCATATTGTGTAAAGTTAATTACTCTTTTAGATTATTTTTTCCCTTATTTTAATTACTAATTTATCCAAATAAATGTTCTATTACATATTCTAACTATTGTGTAATTACAACTCAAGAACCAACATGAATCTATGGTTCTCATTTCAATAATATTTTTTGTCATCTTTTGGTCATGTAGTATAAATCAACCCATGTCTTTTCCTATCAATTGAATCAATTTTGTAGAAAAACATTTGTTATGCTTGCATTTGGCATCAACATGCAAATTCAAATCCTTTTCATTTCACAAGAACAACGTATCTTTGAAGAATTGTTCAGAGTTTGATTAAGAGGATTGTCACCTTGCACTTTGAACCCTTACACAGTCATAACATCCTTTGCATAAGTTTATCCTCATTGTCATTTTTTATATGATGATATTTTCAAACAAAAAGGATTTGAATGGTGGACACTAAAACTATATTTATCTCCAATACTTGTTTGTGCAATGCTCATAAAAGAACCTCTGTTTAAGCACAAAATCTAAGCATGGATTCATGAAACTGTCAACTAATACTGATTGTCCTGGCATTTGGACCTCATATTGACAATGAAATAAGATGGCCTAACTCCCTATCTTTTAATCTCTCATGAAGCTCACAACAAAACCCTTAGTTGCTTACTTTTATAGGGAGCTAACTCCAAAACCCTTGGTCTAACTCCATGTCCTAGTAATGGTCAATATAATCCAACCTTCTAACTGGTAGCCTTAATCTAGTCGCAAAGAGAGCAAGAAGATTGATCCCTTGAAATATATTATGTGATGAAACAAGTAGAAACTATTGGGAGACTCCTAAATTTTAATCGATGAGTAAATTAGAAGCACATAGATAAAAATTTGGAACTTGATTGATTTTCACTTTTTCTATTATGCTTTATATGAAGAGACCTTTATAAACCTAGATATATATTCACATGTTTAAATTTTAGTAAATTACTTCTATTTGTTTTTTTTAGTTTTTCTATTGCTGAGTTTTTCTTTTTTGTCCAAATGATAAAATTATGTATAATATATATGAATGCATATTTGAAATAAACACACCACTTAAAGTTTTATTTTAAGGGATAATGTGACCAAATAACATGTATTATGGTTGAATTCTTTCAATTAGCATAATAAATGACATTGTTTTCAAGTTCAACATGGACAACAAAATAATGGTAACTTCATATTTTGATTGAAAGTTTATTGAATATTTTGAGGACTGTCTTACATTGTTGTAATATTGATTTATATGATAATTTTTTTTTGTATTAAATTTTGTTTTGATGCACCACCTAAAATTTATTTTTGTAAGCTAGGTCAAGGTCATTATGTGCGTTATCTTGGCACTAATGTGGATTCATTTTACTAGGTTTTTGGGGGTATTGACATGATGGAACATGCAATAGCATTGTCCAAAATACCTCATGTTGTGCTAAATGTCTCGTTTCAACTAGAAGTTATTTAATCTTTAGTAAGAAATGGTGGAAAATTTTGGTTACAAGTTGTTATTGTCCATCATAACATTATATATTTTGATCCTTTTCTTTTGGTAATTCTTTTCCTAGAAGGATTTCCACTTTCCATAATGAAGTATGTTATTATGAGTATTTATATATTTCAATGAATAAGTACTAGCATAATCAGATTTTGTGAGTACTAGGCATTGTTTTCTTTGTTTATGTTACATTCAGACCTATATGTTCAAATATGATAGTGTCTGTGGCCAATAGAAGAAACATGAAGTGAAGGTCGAGTATGAAAAAAAATTACTTTTTGGTGAGACACACGTAGCTATATTTGGTTGCAGGTAAGTCATTTTAAATGTCCAATGATAAGCTTCCATGAGAGATTTCATGAGAAAAGTGTTTATAGGGGTCAAATTTTTTTCTTTTATTTGATGTGTTGTTATGCATATTTACATACATTTCTAATCCAATTCAATTCTTTAGAAATCAGGAAGAAATTCCCTAGGGTGAGGTTGGTGTAGAGTATGTGGTTGAATCAACAGGAGTCTTTACCAATAAAGAGAAAGCAATTGCACACTTGAAGGTATGCCATTTTTTACCTCTAATAATTTTGAATTAGCAAGCTTTTGGTAGAAGACTGTGTGCAAGTGTGTTTTTATATTAGCATTTTGGATCATTTCGGGATCCTTTTGGTAGATGGCTTTCTTCATCTTGATGATTGGATCACATAATGTGATTTGTTGATACAAAAAAATTGTGCATAATGGACCATGGAAATATCATGTCTCTAATACTTTTATTATATAAGTTATTTAATATTCTTTTCAAGCAGCTAGTTAGTTACATTAATGTTGTTCTAGAATTAGGAATTTGATTCTAGATGATCTTAAAGTTAGCAATAGTTCATGTGTAGACATTATGGTTTAATTCATATATGTCATTTTGTTGTTTCATAGATCCTACGGGCTATACCTTGGATGTTAATGAAATTGTTATGTCTCTAAAAATAAGTTTTAAAATAATTTTCTCTGTATTGATGTAAGAGTGTTGAACTTAACTAATGATTTTTAGGCGACTCTTTACTTTAGCAATAAATAGTAATTTTTTTCTTCTTGTTGGTTGTTCTCAGGTAGGTGCTAAAAAAGTAGTCATCTTAGCTCATAGCAAGGATGCCCCAATGTTTTTTGTTGGGGTTAACGAGCATGAGTACAAATCTGATTTGAACACTATTTCAAACCCCAGTTGTACCACATACCCTTTTCTTATGAAGACAAAATAGATAGAGTTGTCCATCTAAAAGAGAAAGAAGGGACCTTCACATAGTGGCCACCAAAATATTTGAAAAAAATGGCATAGTTGATGTTTATCATGTACTAGTTGTTAGACAGCTTGACCCACTACTTTATGCAATAGTTTGAAAGTGTTTTTTAGGGATCTTAGTTTTTTTTCTGTTTTGGAGTTGTATAAGAAAAAAAGGCATTGTAACTCAGTTTTCTCAGTCACAGCACTAAGAAACACACTTTGTAACACATTTTTCAAAACAAAGACACATATTTATGTCTTGTATCTACTGTAAGCAGACCTTTTCTCAATAAAATTTCAATATTTTTCCTTCTTAATAGCTATTTCATTATGTCCAAATGAATGATTGATTTTTTTTGTGTTTTATGTTTAAAACTCAAAAGAATTGTTTCATTTCCAACACTTTAAGGTAGAAATCAGTGAAAAAAATAATTAAAGAAACTACCAATTGACAAAATATACTACCAATTGATAGAATTCAGTGGATAAATGTGACTAAAAATATACATGACTAAATATACTACCAATTGAAAAAATATGACTAAAAATATCAATGAATAAATATACTACCAATTGATAGAAATTAGTGAATAAATATGACTAAAAATATACTACCAAATTGATCAATCAAAACAACCAATTAATGACTAGTAATAAACTACTAATGGTCATGTGAGCAAGCTCAATGAATAATATGACTAAATATATTACCAAATTGATCAATCAAAATGACCAAATAAATGACTAAAATTGGTTTAGTCATAAATTTTGTCACATTATAAATGACTAGAAATAAACTACTAATGGTCATGTGACCAAGTTTAGTCATTTATAAGCAATTTTTAGTAGTTTTTTCAATCATATATTATTTTTGTACTAGTGTTTTCTTGGTATCTACATAGAGTTTTGGCTAAGGTAAGTAGGGATTTTGAAAGGGTCCAAACCCTTATATAAAAGACCAATTAATAAATAAAGTGACAAAATAGGGTCCCAAATCTTTACAAATTTACCATAAGGAAATGAAAACTAGGCCCAAGCTAGTCAAATACAATAGAGAAACAACACAACCAAAAGAGAGGGGTAGCAACACCCAAATTTTAAAGAACAACAATAAACAAAATAAAGTGCTAGGACCCTAGGTGGGTCCTATTTAGACAATACTAGGCCTATAAGGGGTTGGCCTCTCACTCAATGCTCAAGCATGATTTTTGGGAAGCAATATAGGAGGACCTTTCTTCCTCACAATTGTCTAGGAGGTATCGACATCCAATTTTTTAGAACAAGGAGAATCAAGTGGGATTCCCCCATGGAGATCCAATCAGCATGTGATGAGAGAGCCAAGGAATGGCAATGTGAAGGGTGACAATCCACCACATGAATAGTCCAGAGTTGGTTCGAGGCTTTAAGGATAGATCAAGTTGTGAGGCCAAGGCAAGAGGGTTCTAGGGACACATCACAACTATGCTAGAAATAAAAAACTCATCCTCATCTTGAGAGGATTCATTCAACACAAAATCAAGAGAAATTGAATAGTTAAGTGATATTCATTAGCATCCTTCCACCATATAGTAGAGCCCTTGTATTGTGAGAGAGGACAATCCATAGCTAGGTGATCAATGGAGAAACATTGATGACATTTGGGGAGGCCCTCATAATCCAAAGGTTGAGTCTAAGGCCTATCAACAAACATAAAAAAAAATCCCCATGAAGAGGTATGGAGTTGTCAATATCCACCAAAATGCAAGAAAAAGTAGAGTACCCATGTAGGAAGTGAAATTGTCAACTTTTAAGAATTGACCAATAGATTTGCATATGGCCTCATTGCATGAAACCTCTTAATATTTTAAACATAGGTTTGGGAGTCTAATTCACACCAAATGCACATTTAGTGGTTTATTAAGTGGGTTAAAGGAGGATGGCCAAGGCTTAATAGAGAGAGAGTGCTCTCCTAATCCCATAGTTTACCCATAACTGCAATCTTTAGCACAAGAGAAGAGTTGAATATTACCCACAACAAGAGGCCCCCAAGAATCCAACACCCATTTATGAATATTAGGAAGAGAACTCCAGAGATTGAAGACCCTTATGTTGGTATTAGTCCAATTTTTCCATCACATCTTGGCCATAAAATACCACTGGGGATGATTTTTTAAAAATAATATGATGAGGTTCCTCCCTCAAAGGGTGAGTAACACTAGAACTAGCAGCCTTAAAAAAGCTACATCCACCAAAGGAAAAAGTACACGCTAGAAGGAGGGGCAACCAACATTCACATCACCTAAAGCTAGGGGTAAGTTAACCTTATGCATAGACGTGGGTGTAATATTACTAGAGCCATGTCTAGGCTAAATAGAAGGATTATGTTCCAAAGAAGTGACAAGAAAAGATTGAGAATCCCTAATGTAGGAAAAAGGTGTAAAATAGACCCAAAATCATGTGAAGATACACTAAGGAGTAGTGTAGAGTACAATGAGAACTATTTTTTGAAATAAATTCAATGAAACCAATAACAATTGGATCCATAGAAGAAGAAACTAAGATATCCTCCATGTTTTTATTGGAATTTGATCTCTTTGTGTATCTTTTATTGATAGTTAAACTAAAAATCTAAATCCTTCAATTTTCCTTGATTTTAGGTTTAGAAAGCCAAAAATAAATTTTGCAAGTGAGTTTCCATGAGATGAAAACTTTTGCAACTTTGACAAGTTCTTCAATTTTTCTCTTCAAAGAGATCTTCAAGATTTATTCTACCTAAATCTACAATCACAAATCAAGAGGGATTTTTTTTTTTTTGGTGAATGGGGGTTTTCCTTGGTCAAACTCCATTTTGGTAATTAGACCTTGAAATGAATACAAATAACATGAAAGGAATGATGAATGAACAACTCAATGTAACAACTCACCAAACCCTTGAATAAACATTGGAATATAAATCTGCAACTTGCATGAAATGACTTCAATGGATGTGAATCTTGAACCTTGGATCTTGACTTGAAATAATGCTTTGAATGCTTGAATGGACCATGAACTCTACATCTTCATATTAGCTCAAATAACATGCATGATGCAATAGGACTTTGATATGACAATTGGATCTTGATTGTTGTAATAAATCTTCAATAAATATTCCTTTGATCACCACTTCAAATCTTTTAATTGAAAACTTTAAAATCTAGGTGAAACATAGTGAAATAACTGTATATTTGTAGATATGTATCCTCAATTTCTCAAAATTCAATTATCACAAGTTGACATCTGAATATAGATTTGAATATGTTAAAATACCGCCAAAAATATAATTTAAATTTAGGCTCTAGGTTTAAGGGAGGACCCATTTTCCCATGGGTGAGTGGGTCCTAGGTCTCTAACCCTAGGACACACATTGCTCAATGAGAAGTGTTATGTTAAGGCATTATGAATGTTGGGTTTCCTCTTTCTAAAATGTAATTAAATAGGCTTGGATTTGAATTAAAGGGGCCAATTAAGGAAAATTAAGATCAATTAATTACAAGGGCCCTAAATAAGTGTGAAAGTGTAAAGAGGTACACTTTACAACACCAAAATAAGGCACAATTAAGTCCATTTTAATATTAATTCCAAATTAAGTGTGAAAATACAAAAGGGATACATTTTTCTACACTACATTTAGCCCCCACTTTAGTGAGAGGATGAGCACAAGCACAAACTCATACTAAAGTAGAAATTCAAAACATATGTATGCAAAACCAACAATATTACTCAATAATACAACATTAAAGACTAGAAGGAAAGATAAAAATAAAAAGGTTGGATCAAGCCTCAAATTTCCAACACAATGCGGAACACCCCTCAACTATTTTCCCAAAATAAAAGGGTAGATCAAGCCTTTACTGTCCAACACGATGTGGAACACATCTCGATTGTTTGTCTAAAATGTTCACAATTGGAACATGATGTCCACTATGCAAACATTGCACACTCACTCCATGCTAATGCAACATCAAGCTATCTAGTAGGTGAGCCCCCAGAAAAGTGGCTTAGTGAGAAATTCATGCCAGGTCTATAGGCTCTCATTTTACTAACCATACCAAATCTATCCCTCTGATAACTCTAATAGGGCAACACAAAATAAAAACTTTGAGCTTCACAAGATTAACAAGTTGTATTATGCTAAACACTTATGAACAAAATATAAATAAAGGTTTGTTCAAAGGGATCTTTCTTAGTTCATGGAAGGTCTCTTCTTAGAGAACATCGTTCCTAACATCTCCAAGAGATGACAAGTCAAGGATAAAATAAATATCATGCTCTCGGAGGACATCAAACCCAATGACACCACCAAGAAAAGGACACATTACAAGAAGAAATAAAATCACACAATGAAACATAAGGAATGCCAAAAAATTTAAAATAATAATGCTAATGTATACCCCCACTCTAAAGAAATTTCTAGCACCATTGTTGTGAGAAATTTTCTTTAAAGTAGCCAATAATAAATGCTAATCAATAAAGGATACATGAGAGCTTATTCGGAAAGCCCTATGTCAAGTCATATGTTTCCAAATGAAGCTACATCATGAAAAAGAGAGGAAGGAATTGACCTCAAAATGAAATCCCAAACACATAAGGGATCTATGGATTCGGGGTCAATATATCTTTACTACATGTTATAGAGCTCATAAATGTCACCATACTCCAAATATTCACAAAACAAGAGGAATAACACATAGAGAGTGAAAAAAAGAAAAATAAAAAATTTCTCGGTCAACATGGAAGAGACCTAAATTTCTTGATGATTTGTGTCATCCCCAAAAGGAAAACACAAGACAAATGAAAAGATAAACTTTTATGACATATAGAAGAGTGTAGGTACAAATAGAGGAATGTACATGAAGAGAGAGATACATCAAACATAACAACATAGGGAGATCACATTACACACAAAGTACATGCAAAAGAAAATAAAGAAAAATACTAGCAAGGAACATGCAAGTCAACCTATAGTAGGTTGACTGCATCTCAATCTTGTTTAGTATATGTGAAAGGATGATAACTAGCCAAAGGGACAACATCAAGTGCCAAAATAGGACAAGCACCAAGTTCAACTCTCTTATTATGAGGATCATCATTTAACCTCATAGAAGATGAAAACAATGAATTCAACTCATTATGCACTTGTTCATCAATCTTTGCAATTTCATTATTATCATCCAAGTTAATCACAATAGGAGGTCTAATGACAATATCCATAGAAGTTTTTTATGTTGCAATGAGGGTGGAGAGGCATCATGCATTGCTTGAGACAAGTTTGGATTTTTATTTTCTATGTTGTTATTTTCTTCTTTTTCTTATAATGAATGGGAAATAACATGGCGTCTATGCCTACGATCTCTAGCATTTCATTTTATTTTCATGTGTTTTTCAAGTTATGATTGTGTAGGAGCGGGTTTTTCAACCATAGGTTCCTTTTCTTCCCTTAAGGGAGGAACAAAAGGAACCATGTGAGGTTGTTCAACCACTTTCTCTTTAACTTTATAAACGTGTTTGACTTTAGGAGGCACAATAATATTTATTTGATTATCTTGTGGTCTCTTGTAGAAAATGGGTGAAGGATTTCTCATAGCCTGGTCTTCGTTACTTGCAAGGGCTTTTGGTTCAATCATGGGTTGAGGCATATTGCTAAGGGATAGTTCTGTTATGCACTTTTCCAACTTTTGATATGATTTCAAAAAGAAGTCCTCATAGGGGTCTAATAGGTTCAATAGGCTTAGGCCAAAATAAATCCAATGAAAAGTTCCCATAGGAAGACACATGATTAAAGCCACTATGATGCATAGTAAAGATCTCATTGCCAAATGGAAACTTCAAAAATTTATGAATAATCAATGGGACAAAATCCATGGAGAGAAGCCATGGATAGCCTAACCTCACATGAAATTGATCTGATATCAGGATGATGGTGAATGAGACACTTAATTCTTTTGGTCCAACCTTTAAAGGGAGATTTATCAAACCAATCGTAGGGAAAGAAAAACCATTATGTGTTTTGATCCATGAATTTTATCTTTCATATGTATCTTGATAAAGCTCAAATAGAAATTTTTTAGTAATCACATTCTCTACATAGACGAGAACAATTAATATCCCATTAGTAGGCTTGTCATTAATTCTTCTAGCTATGTAAAGAGGACCATCAGGTGTATGTATAAGTGTCTTGTTGTGAGAAATAAATGTCAAGTGGAATCTTAGTTAGGCCCTTACAAGGTTTATCATCAATAAATCCAACCAAAACATCCATGAGGTTGTTCTCATTGTTTTTCATGTTTTCATCATCTATATCAACATTTGTCACATCATTCATTGTTTCACTAGCTTTGACAAAGGAGATATTATGATTAGGCATAGGATTGGTAAAGATTTATAAATTTTGATTAGGAGGAGCTACAAATTTATTTCCTTGATCATTAACACCTCTAGTTATGATATGATTAGAATCAATGAGGTCTTGCACAAGATGTTTAAGATGCTTATAATGTTTTGTATCATGTCCATTTTTTGATGGAAATGGCAATAAGTATTTGTTTTGTACTTTGAAGGTAAAGGTTTAGTAGGATCGGGATCTCGAACAAGAGGTAAGGAAATCAAATTCTTGTCTAAGAGCTGCAACATGATATTATGAAGGATATTAGGTAAGGGTGTAAATTGTCAATTTTTATCCACAAAGGCATATGGTTTTTTCATTTTTATAGCAGCCACTTGGGTGTTAACATTTTGATTTTTTTGAGGGGGATTAAGTTGTAGAAATTATTTATTTTGTTTCTTGAAAGGTTGATAATTATTTTGAGGTGTGGATTCTAACTTTTCAGGATGGTTAGAGGGAGTTTTCACTTCACAACTACTAACCATATTTTCGTAATCACGAAGGGTTGTACATAACTTTGTGAAGGAATGAAATCTCAACATCTCAAGATTAGTTTGGATTTTATATTGTAAATTGGAAGTAAACATTCTTTTAAGGTCGGCATTAGGAATCTTAATGTTTATTTGTGAATAAAGTATTTGGTATTGTGCTATAAAATTAGTGACTTTTTCATCATCATTTTTTTTACATGTCATTAAATCAACTAAGGTCATCTTAGGACCCATGTGAATTTGGAAGTGGTTGTAAAAGGAATCAATAAGTTCATTGAATGAATTAATTGAATTATTCGATAAGGATAAAAACCACTCTAAGGAAACATCTTTCAAGGATCAAGGGAATAGCTTAGCCAAGAGCTTATCTTAAAAAATGAAGTCACTACATAAGGTTGTGCAAGCATAAACATGGCTAACAGGATGTCTTTTCCCAACATATTTCTCAAACCTAGGAACCTCTTTACCTTTGGGCATTTTTGTTCTCAATATCTCTAAGGATAATGGATTGGTTTTGATGTATTGTGATGGTTGGTCATTGTTATTTTGGTTTAATGTGGTGATTTTTTGTTGGAGGGATGGCAGATTTTGCAAAAGTGTGTTAAGGATTAGATCATTGTTGGTATTGTGAGATAGAGGTGAATAAGTTGGAGTTGTGTATGTATGCAAAGGGAAAGTAAATTATAAATTTATGAGGGGGGGTGATTAAGGAGAGAAGAGATTTGAATTCATAATGTTAGAAGGATTCCCAATGGAAATACCTAAGGAAGTGTTGGCATTGCTAGTAGGTTGGAAGGTTGTAGTAACATGAGTACTAGTGTATGTAGGAATATAGGTAAGAGTTGTGGGAGGAATTTAATTTCCACCTTGGCTTTGAGTATAACCCAAATCTTGAGCACAACTAGTCTTGGTAGGGACATGTTTATCAACAATATGAGATAGACTTCGCACAATCTCTATTCCATGTTCATTTTCAAGCATTTTCCCCATATTATCTAAATCAGGAATGACACTACTAGAAAAATTTTCAGAAGCCACAAAGTTTTTAATTTTTTCTATTTCTTAATCTATCCTTCTTATCTTCTCTTACAAGATATTAGCAGACATTTTTTCAACATCATGCACATGATTTGTAAGTAGGTAAGTCATTGGAAATGACATATGAAAGCTAGGATCCATAGTGGGTTGATTAGTATCAGCATTATGAGTGAAAGAGTTGGAGAACCCAATATCCACGGAAAATGGTGTATCACGGGATGACATGAGTCTTGAACTATGTCTCACAATAGTATTGCTAATAGGACACCAAGTTTTGAAGCTCATAAAAGTTTCACAAAATAAATATGTACCCAAAATGGAAAGAAGGTGAAATACAATGTAATAACCTAGAATGTAAAGTGCAATGAAAATATGTAAATGCAACTTTAAGATTTCAAACAAGATAATTTTTTGATTATTCTATGTAAAAGCTTGAAAAATGATGTCTTGTAAATACAATTTTGAATTCACATAATGCACTAAATTTATCAACTTAAGCTTAATATGATCAATTCCAAGTAACAAAAATTCTACAAATTGAAATAGAAAACTAAAAATAGCAAAAAGAATACAAAAATAGATGTTTTAATACCTAGAAATTCAGGAAATAACCCTAATCAGGGACCCATTCACCCTAGGGAGAATGGTCCTAGTTTAAGGTTTTCAAAAAAAAAATTACAAATTTTTGAGTTGATTCTTGTGGTTTCCAGATTTTGATTTAAAACAGTGAGTTATAGTTTGAATTTTCTATGAAATTAAGATTGAATGCAAATGAAAATTATGACAAAATGATAAACTAGGAGACCTAATTTTATGTGAAATTTTGATTTAATTTTCAAATACAAATGAACAATGATGCAATGCTACGTAAATGTATTTTTCATATTTTAAGAGATGCAAAAATGCAATCCTAAAACCCTAAATGAGATTCAATTAAATGCAATGCAATGCAAATGAATGCAAGCTCTAGATCTAGGGAAAAAAATGTACTCCAAAATATAAAAAAATGCAATGATCAAACTTGGGTTCACCAAAATGAAATTAAAAAAAAAGTAGGTGGGTTATCAAAATGGGATTGATGAACCACTTAGGGACCTATTTATCCTTCTATTTCATTAGTAAATGAGATCCACACAATGAAATTACTATCAACCCTTAGGTGAATCAAGTCAAAGTGTGAATCTACAAATTTCCTGTTTTTTGCAAGGATGGGGGTCCTAGTCAAACAACACTTTGGGGAGAAAAACTAAAAATAGTAAACTAACTCCAAAATGAAATCGACAACTTGGAATAGCTAGATGAAACTCAAAATAAGTAGAACTAGAAACAAGATCACATACCAAAGAGGGGAAGAATGATGTTTACTTGTCACCAAAAGTTAGTTTACAAAGTTGATTTGAGACTCATTCACCCATGGGCGAATAGGTCTTGAGTTAGGTTTTGTTTGAAACTTTCAAGAGCCTCTACTACAGATCTGAATATTTTAATTTTCCTAGGTTTTAGGTTTGGAAATCCAAAAATAAACTCTACAAGTGAGTTTCCATGAGATTACAACTTTTGCAACTTTGACAAGTTCTTCAATTTCACTCTTCAAAGATATCTTCAATATTTCTTCCACCTAAATCTACAATAACAAATCAAGAGGGAAAAATGTTTTGTTTTTGGTGAATGGGGGTTTTCCTTGGTCAAACCCCATTTTGTTAATCAAACCCTGAAATGAATAAAAATAGCATGAAAGGAATGATTAATGAACAAATCAATGTCACAGCTCACCAAAACCATGAATAAACCTTGGACTATAAATCTAAAACTTGCATGAGATGGCTTCAATGGATATGGATCTTGAACCTTAGATCTTGACTTGAAATAATTGTTTGAATGCTTGAATGGATTGTCATGTCCCCTTTTTCTAAAAATGGTAGTTTCTATTTTTAGTAAGGTTGATTATCCTAATATAGAAAGTCAAGTCCTATAGACAAATCAGGAAAATAATGCCCTTTATGGTGAAATAATTAAATCAAATTTTAGTGACAAATTATTAAATGGAAATTTAAATATTTGGAGCCAAGTTCAGTTTGGATTTTTGGAAAAATACAAAATGGATTTTTTATTGGCTTGTGAAGTGGTGCAAGAAATGGAAATATTTTATTATTTCCCTGGGGTGCACTTGACTTTTTCTTTTACAATTAAGAAAGAGGAGTTACACAATTATTTCCCTTATTTTGGCATGAAATCTTGGTGGAAAAATTTGGCTTTCTTTGGCTTTTGAATGTGGATTACTTAAGGGAAAAATATCAGCTTTTTTCATTATTCATTCATTGTGTTTTGCTAATGCATTTTGCTTTCTTCTTCAGAGGTTGAGAAACTATTGAAGGAGTTATCTTCTAGGTTGATAAACCAAGGAGATAGAGACATGCATGTAGTATATTTACAAGTCTCTAGAGGAAACTTCATACAAGGGTTGCAATTGTGCTTTCAGAGGAGTTTTATTGTGCGCTTTTGTGGGATTTTGTTGTTGATTTTTGTGTATTTTTAAGCTCATAGTTTGTAATTAGAATTTTTGTTGTTGTTAGCAAAATATTCATGGTTTATTTTTCTTTTGATTTCAGACCCATATCATATATATTTCAGTTATATTCTTATATTCTTATATTCAAATTCTGAAGAGTTTTTTGTGCAAATCTATTGCGGTTTCAGGTGTATTTTTTAGTGCCAAATTGGTGGCAAATGTGCATATTGTAAGAAAAAATCTATAGAATGTATAAAGTGAATTTTTATAGGCTGTTATGCTACCAAATTTTTTGTAGAAAATATATTTTGTGCTGCGCAATAACAATCTTAAGTGTTTGTGGCTTCATTGGAGCAATTTTTAGTATACCCGATTTCACCAATTTTCTTTATTTGCAAAATTTAATTACAAAAATTAGTAAATAATTTAAATATAAGATTTAAATATCTTATAAGGGATATTACATGGATCATGAACTCTACATCATCATATTAGCTCCAATAACCTGCATGATGCAAGAAGACTTTGATATGACAATTGGATCTTGATTGTTGCAATAAATATGCCTTTGAATGCCTTTGATCACCACTTTAGCTCTTGCAATTGAACACTTGAAAATCTAGGTGAAAGATAGTGAAATAACCTTATATTTATAGATATGTATCCTCAATTTCTCGAAATTTAAATATCACAAGCTGAAATTTGAATATAGATTTGAATATGTTAAAATATTGCCAAAAACATAATTTAAATTTAGGTCCTAGGTCTAAGGGAAGACCCATTCACCCATGGGAAAATGGGTCCTAGGTCCATAACCATAGGACACATATTGCTCAATGAGAAGTGTTATGTTAAGGCATTATTGAATGTTGGGTTTCCTCTTTGAAAAATATAATTAAATAGGCTTGGATTTGAATTAAAGGGGCCAATTAAGGTAAATTAAGCTCAATTAATTAAAGGGGCCCTAAATAAGTGTGAAAGTGTAAAGAGGTACACTTTACAACTCCAAAATAAGGCACCGTTAAGTCCATTTTAATATTAATTCTAAATTAAGTGTGAAAATGTAAAAGGGATACATTTTTCTACACTACAAAGATTATATTCTTTCCATGGATTTTCTTATTTCCACTTTGTCTCACTACTTTCTTGTTCATGCTTTGGTGTTGAAACCCTCGTTCTTCCCTTGGCTTGAAAACCTTCTCTTGCTCAAATTTATTATTGCACTCATACTAATAATTTCACATTATATCTTATTATTGAATCTTCTTCCATTCCTTGAATCCTATTTATAGCTTTTTCATTCTATTTCTTGACATATTTACATGGCTCATAAGTTTTCATCTTATCTTTATATGATTTTTTGTTTGATACCTTCATATCTAGGCACATGGTCATTAATTTTTATAAGATAATTATGGTACATATATGATATATGAAACTCATTTATTAATTTATCTTCAATTTACTAAATAGTACATTTTTATTAAGGAACTATTTACATATCTACTTAGTATTTCACTTGTTAAAATTATTAGTTTGTTAGATCGTATTCCTTGTATATGATCTATCTAGTAGGGACAAAGACAAACACATTTTTAATTTTCCTATTTTCTTGAATTTAATATTGTATATAAATACCCTATCTTCTTGAGTCAATTGTTTATTCTTAATATACCAATTATTTCATGCTTTTTGTTTTCACTTTTCTTCTCTAATTATAGGCTACAATCAATCAATTTTCACTCAACTTCTCCATCTTTATTATTTCTTTTAAAATAATTCTTATTCATTCATTTTAGATATTTCTAATATCAAATTTAGAATATGTATTTCATTGTTAATGTCACATATAACCCAAAAAGGAAAAAAAATCCAATCTTTTATATGTTGTGTGGTAGGTCCATAGTATTACATGTACATTTTAATCCCTATTTGATGTCTTTCTATCACATAAATTTGTTAGTATATTACTTAAAGTTTATTAAATTCCTCACTCACTCCATTTTTATGGATAGTATGGTGATATTTTTCTATGATCAATCCTGAAAGTTTCCAAATATTCCTTGATTGCCTCATTTATAAAGTATTTTCTTTGATAACTTGTGCAATGTAGTCACAAATAGAGATTTTAGAGAAAGGACTATACAACCTTGCAGCTTACAGTTAACATAGCATAATAGATTCAAAATAGAAAAACAACTTATCATTGATTCAAGATCATAGAATGATTATAGTTGGCACATTTCCCAATCACATGCAAATTACAAATATAAACTATCTGACAAGCCGCTACTACTATCATTGAATAATTCACTAATTATATCTTCCTAAGACTTACTCTTGGTTATATTTCTGAAATAAATTATATATACCAATATTATATCCTCTAAATGAATTCAATAGGTGATTATATACCAATTCTAACATTTTAGACATAATTTGTATGACCACAAGTTGTTTCAAATCTCAATGTCTAGTGTAACATGTAGGTTGGCCAAAGTCTATTGGTGAAGTACTAGGTTTTGAAGAAACTCGATGTAGTTCTAATTGAAGGCCCCTTTGGTCTTGTACTACCTTGAAATATCTTGGACTAAGTGCTAAAATTTGTGGAAAGGTTCCACAAACTTC
The DNA here is from genome assembly GCA_007258455.2 of Sequoia sempervirens. Taxonomy (NCBI): domain Eukaryota; kingdom Viridiplantae; phylum Streptophyta; class Pinopsida; order Cupressales; family Cupressaceae; genus Sequoia; species Sequoia sempervirens. Next base: position 108,527,413 of record VDFB02047397.1, on the reverse strand, counting down.
ACTTGATAGACTATATACTGACTATTCTAAGTTATGATATTTTGGTAGTGATAAATTTCTACACTCTAATCCAAAAATGTTGAGATCTGGATATGATGTTTGTGATCTATTGTAGAAATAGAGTTCTCTATCATGAGACACAATGAGATTCTATAGTGCAATGTGATAGGTTTCTCTAGGATGCTCCTACATTAGACACCCAAGGTTATTTGAAAAGCACAAGTCTTGCACTTTTCCAGTTGTAAGGGTAATCCAAGACACTCCAACTTAGATTGAGAAATCCATGATGAATCTTCCACTAATATTCCTTTCCACTTGAATATTTATTCTCTATACTACCTATTTCTAGTGTTTGATCCAATACTACCATATAAAATCTCTTTTATCTACTCTTGTGGTTTCTACAATAGTTGTTCTTCTAAGTAAACTTTTGTAATATTGCTACTTGAATGACCCTCATGATACTAATTAATATCTACAACAATAAATATAATAAAGTAACTCCACCTCATGGGAATTTCTAAATCAAAATTTATGAGAATCTTACATGGACCAAAAATCCTCATCTTGAACTTGTTATATGTGCTCATTGGAAATATTTCCTTCTTGAGATATATGATGCCTTCACCCCCCACAAAAAAAATGTGTCTCCTCTTTTCATTTTTCTATCCTTTGTACTTGTTTCTCATTGTCCTCATGTGCTCCCTTACTTGATTGTGTATTGTTTCAATGTATCTTGGAAATTCCTTTACCTTTGCACTCCTTTGTCTTTTTTATTGATGAATCTAAGTTTTGAAACTACTCTAGGTTGTAATCCAATCATAATTTTGAATGGTTTCTTCCTTTTAATTTTTTTCACTATGTTGTATGCAATTTTTTATTACATTAGAGTTATATCCTAATTTCCAAGATTATCTCCCACTAAATATCATTTTTTTTTTACTAAACTTTGATTTACCTTTTTTTATCCATCAATCTATAGATGAGATGTTGAACTAAATTTTAGGTCAATATTCATCTTCTTCCATAACATTTTCAAAATTATCTTATGAAATTTGTGTCCCTATTTGAGACTATACTTGATGGTAATCCATGAAATCTCATAATCTCTTTGAAAAATAAGTCAGCAACATGTACAACATCATGGATCTTCTTGCAATGAATAAAATGTGACATTTTAGAAAAAATTCTACTATTATAAGTATAGATTCATGTCCCCTTTGTATCTTCAATAGTCCCAATATGCTATCCATGTTGATAGCCTCCAAATCTCTCTCTTATACTATCAAAGGTTGATACAATCCAGTATTTTGACTACTCCCCTAGAAATTTGGTAAGATCTATACCCTTGATTAAACTTACTTACATCTATTTGAGGAAAAAAAATAACTTACCAAAGCCACCACCTTATCAATACCAAAGTACCCTACTAATTTTTTTCTCCTTGATCCATTTCTCCCTCATTGAGTTCCTATGAATGCATATTTGAATACATTTTGAATAACATGCCATCTTGAATAAAATAATCTAACCATTGACTATTTTTATTTTATAAGTGGATCCTTACTTTCTTTTGAGGATTCCATAAAATCTAGGTCATCTTCATACATGTGTTTGAGCTCTTCAAATTCCATCACTTATACACTCATTTCTATTAGTACTTTTTCCTCCTACTTAATTATTTTTCAACTTTGTTTGATTTTTTTCACACCCCGTTTAATTCTCCTAGCTTAATTATTGAATTATTGTGTGTTAATTATCTAATAACAAACAACTAGGTAGGATAGTATGCTTATGTTACATGTCCTTTAAAGTGATTAAAAATAATTATGATGGTGATGATTAATTATATGTTATGTTTTGTAACTGTGTGAGGGACTATTGGCATTCTCTTAGATTAGAGAGAGAGTATCATCGAGGAAAAGGTTCTAGCAGTGGGGATAACCTTTCATGATGGGATCAATACACACACACACTTAGATTCATGTAGCTAAGTTGCATAATATTAATGTATATATGTGTTCTTTACCTATATATAGTTGCAAAAGAATGAATTCTAAATTGAGTAAGTGCTTTAAACAACCTTTGTGAACATCGGGCCATGAGCCATATTTAGCACAAGAGTGTGTTGTCGATGGTTATGTAATTGTATTTTGGAATTCCATTAAAATGGGCCCTAACATAAATGGGAATTGACATAGTAATGTAAAATAATATTGTAATTGAGTATTATTATAGTAAGATAATAAAATTATTATTAAATAAATACATTATAATTATATTAAAATTATTATAGAAATATATATATATATATGATTATATATATTTATCATTTTGAATAACATTATATTTGAATTTTTATTATTATTTTACAAGAAATAATAATAATAAAAAAGAAGAATCAATCAAAAAAAGAAAAAAGAAGAAAGGGGAAGTAAACATAATAGGCCCCCCACGTGCCTTGTTAAGGATTCCATATTTGGAATGCATGCTTAGTGGGGCAATGACAATGGAAACATCTAGAAAAAAAAAAATTCCAAGTCCTGTATCCTTTGAAGATGCTTATTGTATACACCTAAAAAATGGTCATCACTTTCAGTTAATTAAATACAACCTATTTGATTAATGCTTCAACTACATATAAATAAGGTCTTACTTTATTTATATTGTTCACCTTCCTTTTAATTCTTCTAAATAATTAAATAAACAAAATACCCTAAACGTGTTTATTTAATTAACCTTCCTTAATCCTAATTAAGAATTAGAGCACATTTCTACAACTTTTTGTGTGCCACCTCATAAAGGTTACATGAAAATAAATAAGCCTAATTATTAATTAGAATTATCCTCATACACTTCCACCAATGAGAAAAAGCACATGGCTTTATTCCCCCACACTTCCAACAAATTTGGAGCACATGGGTCTTTGTTTCACACACTTGGGAATCCCATACATTTGGCATGTTTCCAATTGGTCAAGGGATTCTCTCCACACACATGGCATGTTGTCCTTGTTCAAGGGGACAACAACCTGATTCCTTTCATCTCCACCATCTATTATTTCTCCTTCGAGTCTAGACCGTTGATAGGTGCCACCTCACAAAATTCTTGAGAAACCCTATAAATACACCCTCTTGCCTTAGCATTTATCATCCACCTTTTGAGTAATGTTATAATGCTATTTTGAGATACAAATTGGAATAGTGTTATAATACCATTTTTCATTCACACTTTGAGTATTGTTACTTTGCATTCTCATCTTAGATTAATTAATTGCTTCATAGTTACATTTTATCATCCCCATTGCATCATAGTTACATTTTAGGTTAGTTTGTTTTATGTTTGTTTTTGAGAATATGCATAATCATGGATAGTTCATTTTAGTTTCATATCATCTCACTCATCTCCACTTGTTCATTCATCATCAACATCATCCTTCGTTTATCTTTGCATCCATTATCCTTTCCATTGTTTTGTTTCATTTAGAAGCATACCACTAATCATTCCAGCACACATTTGCACACAAAAATCATCTTAGCTTGCATATTAAGCATCAAATCTTGTTTTCTAGGTAGTCATTTTAACAACCTTTGTGCCCATAGAAATCTGAGGGCCAAACGGTTTAATAAATCCCTAGAAATAGAGGACAATGATATGTATTTGAAAGGTTTGATTGTATTACGAATAGAGTAGTTTTACTTGCTTCAAACTTTGAATGTAAACCGTCTCATTAAGGTTTGTGTTGACATTAGAATCCTATCCACATTCGACACACTCACAAAATGGCACCCACCATGGGGCCTTTGCCTCACTTATAGCTAACTTTTATTATGGTTTCATGATTGTAGGTTCAAGGTTTATGACTTGGGAACATTTTGCACCGGTTTGGAGGAAATTCTGAGCTATTTTTTAGAGTTTTGTCACCTCTTGCAAGCAGTTTAGAGACCATTTTCAGTTGTTTTGAGACCATTTTGGCTTGTTCTGAGAGTTTTGGCACCTCTTGTACCTGTTTTGGTGCCTCTTGCAACTTGTTTCAAGACCATTTTGGGCCACTTTTAGAGTTTTGGCACCTCTTGCATCTATTTTGGTGCCTCTTTCTTGCATTTTGGTGCCTCTTTCAAGTTGTTCTAAGACTATTTTCACCTATTCTGGGACCATTTTGGGCCACTTTGAGAGTTTTGGTGCCTCTTGCACCTGTTTTGGCGCCTCTTGCAACTTGTTTTGAGACCATTTTCACCTATATTGAAAGATGCTATTGAAGTTGATCAACCCATCCTTGAGACCAATGCCCATAAACATGAGGAAATGATGGGTGATGTAGAAGAAACAAGTACATAGGTACATGAAGATGAAAGGGAAATTGCAGCCAGGAGATTCATAGAAGATGATGAATTCATTAAGACTCCTGAGTTTAAGGATTTTTGGATGAAGGTGAAGATAAAAGAATTTCAAGAGAGGATGGAATCAGTTGAAGCAAGAATTGAAGAATTAGAGAAAAATGAAATGGTAGCACAAAATTTCTAGGAACTAAGAGTTGAAAAAATTGAAATTAGCCCCCATAAGGCTAGAGAAATGGTCTTGAAGAGCAATATGCTCATTTTCCCTGGCTTGGAACTAAAGAAAATGTTTCTGCTTGATCAAGTGCAGGTTCAAGAAGATCCAATGCTAGTTGCATAATTTGACTCTGATGAAGGTGTGAGTGGAACTAGGTATAACCCAAATATTGAAACCCTGGCCATATGGATCAAACAAAAAAATACACAAAATCCAAAATTATTGGATTTAATTCAAGGGATGAAAGGGGAAGCAATGGTAAGGAAAATACAAGATACCACCCCTTTGGAGGCAACCACAATGACCATGCATTCATCCATGCTCACTCGAGCAACTATTAAGGGATTAGAATACAGATTGAAGGAGTATGAAAATGAACAAAGGTTCCTAAATGATGAAGTTAATAAACTATTCATGGAGAATGTCAAATTGAAAGAACAATTAAGAGGAGCAAGACCCTCACAAAGCAAGGAGATGGTATTATATAGGCCTGCTATTGCTCCAATGGATATTGTGAAGAACATTTCTCTAGAATACGTAAAAAATTCAGAGAAGGAAGTGGATGATGTAAAGAAGGCCAATAATCAAACCCAAGATGAAGTGAAAAGACAAATTTGTGAAGTTATGGAAAATATTCTTAAGCATGTGATAAAATTAGTTATCGATAAACTAGAGAATGTGCATGATAGTTATGAAACACTTCACCATGAAATGGATCAAATAAAGACACATATTCTTGTATTAGAACATTTGTTCAAAAGGTCCAGCCTATTCACCACACTTTGGTTAAGTTATGCAAACTTCTACAAATAAGTCCTGATGCACCCACAACATTAAAGCCAACTGAACAAACTGTGAAGATAATTATTGATGAATTTCAATATGTACAAGGGTTTGATAAAAATATTGTAACACGAATGGATTTATTCCATACCTGGAAACAGTGGGTATATACCTAAAATTGTGAGAGATGGTGATCAATTGAAGGAATTGGATAAGTGGAAGAAAGAATTCAATCAAGTTGCTCATAAGTGCGTAACTCATATACAGGAGGATGATGATACCAGTCTTCCCAGGCTAAATCAAATCATGGATGGGTTGATTGTTCTTGATGTGGGATACCTAAATTTTGTCAATGATACAAAGGCATTACTAGATAGTTGATGGAAAACTCATCTTGTAAACATGAAAAAGATCCAGGAATAGAAGTGGCCATCAGATTTTATGGTGTATCAGTGGGAGGAAAATTATTTGGTTTCAGAAGATTAGGACACTGAGGCGAGAGCATTTGGATGTTCATCATGGAGAGGAAAAATTTTCCAGATCAATGATCATGGGTCTTCTACATTGAATAATGAAACCATATGTCAAAATGTCTTATGTCTTGTTATTTCAATAAATTATGATAATTAAATAGTTGTTGGTTGCAGAAGAATAGGACAGAGAGGTGAGAGCATTTGGGCATTCATCATGGAGAGGAAGACTTTTCCAGATCAATGATCATGAGTCTTCTACGTTGAATAATGGAACCATATGTCAAAATGTCTTAAGTCTTGTTATTTTCTTAATTATGCTAATTAAATAGTTGTTAGTAAAAGAAGTAGTTATGAAAGGTTGTTTCTTTTTTGTAAAAGGCATGTAGCTTGTTTCTTCCTATATAAATAGGAAACCAAGGCCTAGTTTTAAATTATCATCATCATATATCATTTCCATTTTGAAGACTTATGTTATTAATATATATCAATTGAAGCAATAAAATGGAGAACATCTTATTATCAGAGATTCTCCATGACTGTGTTATAATTATGTATTTTTCTTATGTTTTCTATACTTATTTCTTCTTATATTTGAATGAATATCAGTTATTGAGCCTCAATAGTGTGCTTATGTGAATGAATATGCTGATACTATAAAGAATTTATTGTGGATGTTGGTGGAGCTACTATTTTTTTCAAAAATTTGAGCTTATTTTTCCTTGTTACATGTTCAACATAAAAATGGAAACTATTTAAAAATAATAAAGTTAACAAATTTTCTTATTTAAATAATTGTGAGTTATGTGCATTAATATTTTATTAACTTTTGTGTCTTCACAAACATATGTTGATACAAAACGAATGGAAGAAGCATCCAAGTAATCCTATTTTTTTCTGCCAACAATTCATACCAAAGATTGAAAAATTTAAGGGTATTGCAATAGGTAATTAAGGATATGATGATGAAACATTCCTTATTTTCTATGAAACAGTGTACATATTCTTATACTTGTAAATATTCTTTTACTATTATGTCTATTAAATAAAACAGAGTTTGAATAAAAAATGCTTCACCCTTTTTTGTAAGTGAGTATGTGAATTATTGTTTAAGGAAAAATCTTACAATGTTTACATTTTCAGTTTACTAGTTTCAAATCTTCATTTTCTATGTATATAAAATTGTATGTGCTCTTTATCTTGAATGACATAAAATAGTAATATCATTAGAATCAGGGTTTTCAATTTCAGCACCATCATTGTCCACACTTTTCATATCCTATTCACTTTTAAGTACAATCATCAAAATTTATTTTTATTTCTTGTCCTAGTAAATCTTGATTCCTTTCAACACAACATAGTAGGTTGCATGTTAAATTTCAAACATTTTCTTTACATTTCTTTGTATATAATATTTTCTTAGTGCATCATTATGTAATGACAAATTCACTTCTGAGATATACAGTAAAAATAAATGAAAGCACATGTTTTCTTTTTCAAGGGAAATGTATGGTGAAGACCCTATGTCTTTTAGATAAGTGTGCAAGAGAAATAAGACATAACTGATTGAATGTGATTTTCTACTGTACAAAAAAAAAAATTGTGCTTTTTACTTTTTGCATGTGGATTACCCTCAGAAAGAGACTACTTATCTTTCCTTAAATGAAGCCTTTACATTTCTTGTCTACCTTTTTATAAACTACCTTTTTTATACAATAATTTCTATAAAACACAATTTTGACAACATAGTTTATAAAACATCAGTCCACTCATTTATTATTCTTTGGTTTTTTTTCCCTTAAGAACATCCTTAGGGAGACCTTGTTCTTCCCTCTTCTTTCGCGTAGGAGTGCATTTTAAGAAGGGTTAATCAATCAACAACTCATCCCTGATGTTAAGTTCCATAATAGCCTCAACCATTATCAATCTATCAACCTCTCTTTCCATATCTCCATCTTTATCATTTATAACCTCAACAAATTGACAATTCAGTCTTACAGTAGGGTCCCTTCCCTTACTACTATTTATAAATCCTGCAATATTTTTGTGTGTATGCACATCCATCTATATACATAAGATGACCTCTATTCATTTATTTTCCAATTTCCAATTGGAGATGATGTGTATACATATTTGAATTTAGACCATATGATGACATGCTAGGCTTATATTCTACTAGCCTTCTCCATTCACCACTATAATATGATGGACCATAATATGACATTAATCTCCTAGTGGTTTGTTCTGAATTGTTTCTATGTTTGGATCACACATGTACATTTTGGAAAATAAAGAAGCCTAGATTCACTCCATGAATATTGGAGGGTCGTAACATGTAGTTGTATCCCCAAAATTGAAACACCTCGTACACTCTAGGTAGATGTTGATCACTAGGCTAAGCGCAATATAGTCAATGATCAAATGTCTCTTTGTAAATTGATCTCAAACTCAGGGTAAATTCATCATATCCATCACATTCATTCTCATAGGGTATGTAGTCCACCTTCCCCTTGTCTTTAAGCAAATTATGCATCTTCACATTGGTTCTTGTTATGTTACTTGTTTTCGTCAATTCCTCATCTTCTGAGCTGGTATATTGGCACATATTTTGTTAGATGTATCATGTGATAAATGATCATTTCCCTCTAGGTTGGAAGGCAGTGATCCAAGAAACTTTAAACCAAGAACTTTATCTTGCAAGTATCCATTAAGAAAAAAATAGTTATTTAAATAATATAAAACATTGTTTAAACGAAGTATACATGTTAGTTATATCAATTTGGAAAATTCCGCACCATAATTCCTATTGGATTTGAATTGATTGTAGGAGGCATACTACCGACTAGAAGCTCATCATATATGTAATGTCTTTGTACAATCACTTGTTTGAATTTTTTCTTTCCACGACATACAAAACATCCACAAACAATAATTTTCTCAAAGTATTCATCCCATGTACTATAGTCCTGACCTACCTCTTCTTCAGTGCAATCATTTGTTGTGTCTACAGTATCCATTGTCATATCCTCTTCCACCCACTGTCATATACATGATTTAATAGTTTTAGGTCCATGTCCATGTACATATCTTGTTATTTTTCTAGTTGAACGCTTAGGCTCTGCATTTTCTCCAATCTCCATCTAAAATAATCAACAACATGCATTAATTTATGTCAAGATCGGAGAATACATTATAAATTTCAATAATATTGTGAAAAAATATGGACATATCACAAAATGCCATCAGATCATTTTTTCCTAAGTTAAGTCAAAATTTGAGTACCTGATGTCCCACTTCATCCATTGTGTCCTCATTTGATATGACACGATCTATTGCCATGGCCTCATCTCGCCCCTATAATACACAACATAGTAAATAATGTTTAGTACACCAATTATATCATTTCAACGAATATGATATCCAACACAAAACCTCACTTTAGTCATATATTTGACATATTGATATCATGTTTTGGCTATCCTAATTTTCAAACTTTTCCCTTGATCATAGAATCACATTTAATCACCATTCCTGTGCATTTTCAACCAATAATTTTGACCTCAAAAGCCTCATGGAAAAAAAATGACTTTATCCACTACATTGTAGCATTTGTGAATTCATAAACACCTTCCTCCTTTGGTTGAGGTTGCTTTCTCTTCTTACCTCTATTGTATCTACAAATTTTGTTGTCTCATCTATTTCCACCCACTTTCCTCTCAACGATTTAGTATTTCTATGTCATCCATGTCCTCTCTCATGGCCTCCTTTGTGAATAAAAATATTTCCATAGAAGCTTTCACCACACTACCGCTAAGAAGGAAAAAGCAACTTGTGGGACCGTGGTAAAACCACTCTACTACACCGAGCTGATGAAGGAGCAGTGGGACAGTGGTGGTCACTGCACTACCACACACCAATGGTAGAGGACTTGTAGGACTACGAGAGTCATAGAAACACCACGAGGAATAGAAGTAAGACTCCTGTGCCACCATAGAAGGTTTCACCGCACTACCACCGAGAAGGATGAAGCGCCTTGTGGGACCACAGTAAAAACTACTCTATTGCACCGAGCTGATGGAGCCATGGGACAATGGTGATACACAACAATGAAAGTAGTCACTATACAACAATGATAGGTTCTAAATTAGGCACACTTGACACCGCCTTATATGTCCCAAATAGATTACATTAATGGAAAAAATTCGGCGCTAAAGTTGGTGTTAACTAACACCAACTAAAGCATTGAATAATGAATCAAAATAAAAAATTTAAAACTTTCCCATGTGAAGGAAGAAATCAGATGACAAAAAGGGGAAAAACACCACACAAAGGAAGAGAGTAGGGCACTACCAGAAATTGATGAGAAATTCGATTTAGTTTGCAACACCATAGGAAAGGTTACAATTTTTTTTTCTTGCTTGAATTCGTGATTGTTTACTGCTCTTTGTATTACATTTTAATTCGTGATTGTTTACTGGTTCATGCCCCAACCAATCTAGGCAACCTCTAAATTGTCCCATCATTATAAATTGTAAAACCTTCGAGAAACCAACAAAAAATTTAACCCTACCCATTTGAGCTTGGATGCATCAACTAATGAATCAAAATCAAAAATTTAAACTTCCCCACGTGAAGGAATAAATCAGATGACAAAAAAGGGAAAAACGTCATGCGAAGGAAGAGAGCAGGGCGCTACCAACAACTGATGAGAAATTTGATTTAGTTTGTGGCACCATAGGTAAGGTTACATTTTTTTTTCTTGCTTGAATTCATGATTGTTTACTACTCTTTGTATTGCATTTGAATTCATGATTGTTTAATGGCTCGTGGCCTAACCAGTCTAGGAAACCTCTAAATTTTCCCATCATTATAAATTGTAAACCTTTAAGAAACCAACAAAAATTTTTACCTCTAAATATTATAGCAGAAAGTGAGGATGCCTATGTATTCTTTCCCTAACCTGGGTATCAAGTAAATAGTGAATTGCTTGGAAAATTTGGGAATTGGGTCAGTCACTATTGAGCAACTGCTGAAAATAAATGTAGAAACTGCTTGGTTTTGTCTAGTTGCGCGATAGTACCGATGCCACGAAAAATTCATGCAAGATTGCATTATGAAAGAGTTTTCATCATAAGGTTATCAACACTAAGCAAACCAAGCAAACATATTTTCCCTCGGTTATCAACACGAAGAAAACCCAACGAACATATTTTCCCACAAAACAAAACTTTCATACCACAAATTGGATGAAAACTTTCATACCTAATAGTTTGTACTATGTTTTCCTCCATAGACTAGATGAAAATAATTCTCCCTAGGTCACCTCAAAATGTCAAGCAGTGGAGGGAAGCGAGCATTGTCAGCAAAATCTGGCCACAATGAGGTAATTCATTGTCAATTTATAGATTTGTAAATGTTTCCATCGTTTCTTTGAATTTTACTTTTTAGTTTTTTATTTCTAAATTTAAAAGAAGAAATATAATTTAAATATATATATATAGGGACATGAGACTAATAAAGATAAAGAGGAATTGGCTTCCATATTGGGGGTAGAGGTAGTGAACAAATTGGTTAATGTGGTCTAGACAACACTTGCCAAATACATAGAAAAATAATCTATTAACGCCCCTCAAACATTGCAAACAAATCAATTTTGTCAAAGGGAATCAATTAATTCCCCAACCAGTCCTGGATCAAGCCAACGATCCAAGAGGAAATTAGTGACAGTAAACTTTAAGAATGTGGAATAGGGAGTAGAGACTTCCACTCCTAGGACATAGACTTCTTCCACCACACCATGTTTTCAATCTTGCATTGGTAGCTATAATACAAAGATAGAATATGAGGTGGTTTTAGGGGAAGTCCAAATGACGGATGCTAGGAAATGTTTGTGAATAGGTTGAAGGAATCACGCCTTCAATGGTTCAAAGACCATCTGCATTTTTCATTCTCAAAGATACCCATGCACCTGAAAAAAGTAGTTATCCATGACATGGAGACTAATTTTGGCACATGTTGGTTTGTAAAGAAGATAAATTTATAAATGTCTCAAAACTGCAAGAGATTTCAGTGCAACCAAACAAAAAGAAGATAAAAAAAATCCCTCCTAACCTAAGGCAGAAAAAAAGGCCAATTGATGTAAGTGTGAAAGTATGGAGAGAGCTTGTAAAAGCATATGAGAAGTCCGATGCACGGAGGAAGTCTGGTGAGGAGAGTAAGTAGGTATTTGAATTTGATTATAAGATTATATCAAATTTATTAAATGATATTTAAAATTTTTTTGTGCATAGTTAAATTGAATTAGTATATGTTTCAGGACAAGGCCTCCAAGGCTAGGCTTGAGAAACTTCATGCCACACATCGTAGTGGCCAGAAAGGTTTACAAGCCTTGATTTGTACATTTCTAAGTATATTTAATATGTTAAATGATTATTTTTTTATTTCGTTGGATAAAGTAAATTATTGCATATTAATTAGTTTAACTAGTCCATGTGCCATGTTTTGACAAGAAGAGAAATATGGTCGCCATCCAAAGAAATTTGAAGAGAATAAGTTACAAAACAAAAAGTGGAACGATTTTGTAATCTGGATGAAGAATGAGGTATCAATAGTTGAGTTTCAAGAACTTAGTTGGATATCGTTGTGCTAATATATCAATTCTCATCTCTTGTGTTGAGTTGTTTATTGATGCATAGGATGAGTAAATAGAGCTCAAATCTTATGATTACAAGATGACCATTTATGTGCATGAATAAATAGTAGAAGGATGTAGATGAACTCAATTCATTTTACTTTATGCCTCTTGGTAGGAATTCCTCTTGAATCTCTAATATCAGGTGCCTGAGACTTCCCTATATCTTTTACCTTTCATTGCCACCTTTCCTCTTCACTGTGAGATTCATCTCCTTTTTCCTTATCTGCATTTCTGGCTTTAGCTTCTAATCATCCCATGTTTTACCTTCCTCCTCTTCAGAATCTTCTTCTTTTTCTTCATCCACCTCTGACTCCACAAGAGATTCATCTTCTGAACCTTCCTCATCTGATTCTAATTCCTCTTCTACATCAAAGGGTTCATATCATTGATCTGACTCTTCTGAATTATCAAAATTAGAATCACTAGCTTCCATATTCAAAAATTCCTAACCAACATCTTCAATTAATTTATCTGGATCATCAATATTACTCTTCAAAATTGGTTGCTAGTTCAAGTTCATTATGTTTTCATAATACTTTATATCCATGGATTTCATCCATTCCTTGATGCCATCAAGAAAATATTGAGGAATGGCGTACATGCAAAGTAAATCCAACTTGAAGTCTTTGAAAACAATAGCCATATCAAATGCCTTTTTCCCAAGTCCTACTCTCTCAAGGTTAACAATCTCAATCTCACTAATAGTGATTACTAAGAAAGGTAATTCCACCAACCCTACCAAATAGTTTACTGTAGGAACAATAAAATCAAAGGATTTGAAAGGAACTCTATGAAAACCAAGCTCTCTAAATGGTATGTCAAACTCTAGTTCAAAATCTTTTAGATGAGGCTACTCTCATAGCTCTCTTACTTGCTTTGACAAATCTTTGAAACTCTATATTGATTTTATTTTTCCTATCCCTCTCTTGTTGTTCTTCCTCAATTTCATTAGGATCATACATTGACCTTCTTGCCCCTCCTAAATTTTGGACCACATCCATTACCTCCACATAAAACTGGACATCCTTGGTCTTCTTGGTTCCCATGTCATGATATGGTTATGCAAATGAAGCAAAGTAATCATCTACTTCTCTACTAGTTGGAAGAATGCATGCTTAATGTTTTGATACATGATATCAGCTCTCTCTTCTGCTATCATGGTTGAATACCAAAATCTAGTATGGTGGGCCTCCAGAGTTCCAGTCATCTTTCTTCCTCTTCCACCAAATGCTAGCCTGATCCACATGTCTGCCAGCCTAATTGAATTTTTTTTTAAAGTTGAAGTTTCTCTTGAGTCACCAATGTAGCTCTCTCTTCCTTTTCAGACTCTTTCATTGCTATAGATCATCTATAGGATTTAATCATCTATACCACATGGTTGATGTGCTTTGAATCCTTGCATCTAAAGGAAATTTCTTTAACATAAATACTACTAGGGAATTTCAATATTGCCATTGTAGTTGGCATTAAAGTTGGTACTTGCAACATTGAAAATTATCCTTATATAAGAATTTCATCCATCTTGTTAGCTTGTAACACTCTTGATGGTGGCCACATGAAATCTGATTCTAATTCATATTCTACATCAGAGGGTTCATATCTGTGATCTGACTCTTCTGAATTATCAAAATCAGAATCACCAACTTCCATATTCAAAAATTCCCAACCACTATCTTCAAAAAAATTATCTGGATCATTAGTAATACTCTTCAAAATTGGCCGCCAGTTCAAGTTCATTCTTCTTTCATAATACTTTATATCCATGGAGTTCAGCCATTCCTTGATGCCATCAAGTGAAGATTGAGGAATGGCATCAATGTGAAGTACATTCTTCTTGAAGTCTTTGAAAATAATATCCATATTAAATGCATTTTCCCAAGTCATACTCTCTCAAGGTTAACAATATCAATCTCACTAATAGTGATTACTAAGAAAGGTAATTCCACCAACTCTACCAAATAGTTTACTATAGGAACAATAAAATTAGAGGATTTGAAAGAAAATCCATGAAAACCAAGCTCTCTAAATAGTATATCAAACTCTAGTTCTAAATCTTTTAGATGAGGCTACTCCCATAGCTCTCTTACTTGCTTGAAAAATCCTTGAAACTCTGCATTGATTTTATTTTTCCTGTCCCTCTCTTGCTATTCTTCCTCAATTTCATCAGGATCATACATTGACCTTCTTTCCCCTCCTAAAGTTTGGACCACATCCATTACCTCCACATAAAAATGGACATCCTTGGTCTTCTTGGTTCCCACACCATGATATGGTTATTCAAATGAAAATGAAGCAAAGTAATCATCTCCTTCTCCATTGGCTGGAAGAATGCATGCTTAATGTTTTGATACATGATATCACGGTGGTCTTGATGATGATGAGATAGTTGATGGTAGTAACCTATGACATTCATGATCATATAGACTACATCATTGATCATTGATGATATATCGTTATGATGACTCTTTTCAAGGTTACTATCATATGTATCATTTCCATGACCTATAGTACTATATTATTGAGTTGTATTATATTGACATGTATCATCTTGACTTGTATCAGTTTGAATTACATAATTTATCAATTTTATTTATATAATTTGTACATGTATCATTTTCACTTATGTTGATTGTTTTACATGTATCATTTTGACATGTTTTTGATGTATTGGTGGTGCAAGAGCACCTGGCAAAGTTGGAGCACCTGGCAAGGTTTAAGCCTTATTGTAGTTTTTGGTTAAAGTTTAATTTTGTTGTGTTTTGTAAGGTCTTGTGGACCACCTTATTTGTGGTTGAGGACCTTTTATTCTTAGGGTAGAAGTTGAATAAGTTTTGGAATCCTTTTTGTGGTGGTTTTCGAAGCTATAGACCAAAGTTGCAAAACACACTGTGTTTTACAACAACAAGTTTTTGGCCGTTCTTAGGCTCGAAAGAGGAAACCTAACTGTTTCCAAGGATGGTAAAAGGGAGCTCTTGACCTTTGAAGAAGGTTGGATGCTTTGGAACGTTGGCAGTTTCTTGAGATTAACAAGAAGACAGTGAGTTTTGGTGTAAAAATACTATTTTTCTATTTTTGCTTTTGCAACAGCAGCTAGATGAATTGAGCAAAGGCATTGGTTGGTTTTTTTAGCATGTAGATAATTTTTTTGAATCATTCTTTTGGCACATTAGATAGCTAGTTCATCATTGCTTTACATTTTTGTAAATTCTTTGTTTTCTTATTTTTGTTGTTTTGACTGGAACTGTGTAAAAATGGACTTCTAGGCAGCATTCCCTCTATACCAGGAAGTATGGAATTGTTGGGAACATGGTCATGCTCCATATTTGTACATATCTTAGTGGTAGGATTCATTAGGGGTTCTAGAATCATGATTAAAGTCTTTCCCTAGGCGAGTTTGTGGATACCCAGCTTGGAAAGATAGTTATTTGCTCAGTCCTAACGTGGTAGGGGTGATGAATCTTTGATAAAGAAATGTGTGCAGTGGTTGCAGGAGCCTTCATAAAGTTTTTCAAGAAGGTAGATTTATTTACTGATCATTTGTAGGTTGGAAAGAGTAGACAGACCAAGAGAATGGTCTCTAAAACCCTAGTTTTTGGAGAAACTTGAGTTCTGCCTGTGTACGGACAAAGAGGGTCCCAAACCCTAAAAATCTTAAAGAGCTTGGGAAAAGAACCAGGGTGTCAGAAGGGAGTTTGGTACAATCTCATAAAGGGGAGGAGTTCTAACCAGTTTACTTGTGCAAGGAGGCCTAAAAGGGGCTCAAGGCTAGTAGCCCTACCCAAACCCTAGACCAAGGTTTTGTGACAGTGATGGAGAAGTAGTGAATGGAGGTTGAATAAGAATCTTCCGTAGATAGTTTTGAAGCCATGGAAGCCTATGCACACCCCTACAAACAAGTTAGGAGGCATTAGAGGTTATCTAGTCTTTAAAAGGATTAAGGGATAGGGAGAGTAAGAGAGGAAGAGCACCAAGTTTGGCTTGGTAGCAGCAAACTAGAAATGATAGTAGGGTTGGAAGAGGAACCAAGGGTGCCTAAATAGCATAGGACCTATAGGTTGAGTGATGGAGGAAGTGACACCAAGGGGTCATCAAAGGTGAGACCCGAAGCATTGAGTCAGTGATTGATTCAATCCAACCCTGTCCCTATCATATTGGTATCAGAGCAGGTGAAAGATTAGGGAAAGAAATCTTGCATGTCAGACATTGAGTCAAGTGATTCTTCCACCATGGTGACCAATGCAGAACTGGCTAAGATGGTTGAAGAGCAAGAAGAAGACAACAAGCAGTTGAGGGAAAGAATAGCCCAACTTGAGGTAGCAGTGAGGAGTGCACAGTTTGAGGGAAGAATTCCAAAAGAAGAAGAGATTGCAGAGGAAGAAAAGACCCCTATACCTGAACCTGTTTTGAAGGAGGAGCCTTTCTTGAAGGAATTGAAATCCTTGAGTGGAAAATCACTTGAAGGTATACCACTTTTTAGTGGAAAGATGGAACCTGATTTGGTAATGGACTGGATAGAAGGCATGGAGAATCACTTTGAGTGTGATGGAGTCACTGAAGCTCAGAAGGTGAAGGTTGCTAAGTCAAGATTAAGAGGATCAGCCTTGACATGGTGGAAGTTCATTTAGACTGAAAGGGAGAAAGAAGGCAAACAGCCCATAGAAACTTGGAAAGGAATGGTTGCTAAAGTGAAAGAAGCCTACATGCCAGATGATTATGAGATTCAACTACACAAGAAGAGGCAAAGCCTAAGGCAGAAAGACCAAGATGTAAACACTTACACTGAGGAGTTTCAAAAGCTTTGCATGAGGTCTAATGTGACAGAGGATGAGAGCCTCAAAGTGGCTAGGTATCTCAATGGTTTGAAGTGGAATATCCAAGAGGAAATGGATTTATTAAGTCCCAAGATAGTCCACCAATGCTATCAGTTGGCCATAAATATTGAAGAAAGGACCAAGAGGAAGCAAGATCAAGCTTCTAGGGGTAGAGGCAAAGGCAGGGATAAAAAAGATCAAAGAGGATAGCGTGGTGGCTACCAAGGAAGAGGTAGTGACCAAAGAAACCAAGGAGAATCAAAACTCACTGAGCATGGAGGTGAAACCTCTTCAAGAGGAGGATTTAATAGGGGAAGAGGAGCAGGTAGGAGTAATTCTTACTTTGCAAACATGAAGTGTTATCATTGTAACCAACTAGGTCATCCTGCTTATAGGTGCCCGAAGAAAGCATCTTCTTCTAGCAATGAGAAATGAGTGGCCTATGCACAAGAGGACATCATGAGTCCTAAGGCATCTGAAATCAGTCATATAGAGTTTTAAGTAGGATAGAATCTAATGTTTAACAGAGTTCTGATTAGACAGCCAGTCAAAGAGGAACCTAAGCAAAGAAGAGCTCTTTTTAGAGTAAGGTGCAAGATACTTGGAAAAGTGTGCAAAGTCATTGTAGATTCTGGTTCAATAGACAATATAATCTTAGAGGAGGCAGTAACAAAGCTAAAATTGGAGAAGGTACCTCATAATAACCCCTACAAGGTCACATGGCTGAATAAGGGGCAGAGTGTTTTGGTGAATGAACAAGTAACAGTGGAATTTTCAATTGGAGGCTATAAAGACAAGCTAGTTTGTGATGTATTACCTATGGATGCATGCCATCTACTACTGGGCAGACCATGGCAATATGACAGAAGTGTTGTTTATGATGGGAAAGAGAACACCATCTCATTCAAGAAAGATGGAAGAACCTTCAAGCTACAGTCATTGACAGAGGAAGATGAGGGACAGTCAAAGGTACCTAACATCATGTTGAGCAGTGGCAAGGAGTTCCTTAGGGACCTACACCAAAGGAATGAAGGATATGTGATCATGATGCAGCCCAAAGAAGAAGAAAAGGCTGAAAGGACAGTCCTAGCAGAAGCAGTCCAAAAATTGCTTGATAGATACAAGAGTATAGTGAGTGATGGAACACCTGCAACTCTACCACCAAAGAGAGCAATAAGTCATCAAATTGACTTCATACCTGGAGCCTCATTGCCTAACAAAGAAGCATACAAGCTTACACCTGAGCGGAACCTAGAGGTGGCTAAGCAAGTGGAAGAATTGTTGAATCAAGGTCTGATTCAAAAGAGCATCAGCCCATGTGCAGTCCTGGTGGTTTTAGCAACAAAGAAAGGAGGTAAGTGGAGACTTTGTACCGATTCTAGAGAAATCAATAGGATCACCATTAGGTATAGATTCCCAATACCTAGAATTGAAGATTTAATGGATTGCCTTGGAGGAGCACAGTATTACACTAAGTTGGACCTCAAGAATGGCTACCATCAAATCAGAATTAAGGAAGGTGATGAATGGAAGATAGCTTTTAAGACAAACGATGGCTTATATGAGTGGAAAGTGATGCCATTTGGCCTCTCAAATTCCCATAGCACATTCATGAGACTAATGAATGAGGTGCTTAAGGATTTCACAGGGATCTTTGTAGTAGTCTATCTTGATGACATACTAATTTTTAGTAAGACAGCAAAAGAACATTTGAAGCATGTGGAAATGGTTCTCAAAAGGTTGCAAGAAGAGTAGTTGGCAATTAACCTTGAGAAGTGTGAGTTCTTCAAACAAGAACTTGTGTATCTAGGCTTTGTAGTGTCCCAAGGAATGTTGAAAATCGATCCAAGCAAGGTGGAAGCAATCCTAAACTGGCCCACACCAACCACGGCAATAGAGGTAAGGAGTTTTCATGGTTTAGCTCAGTTTTATAGGAAATTCATAAGGAATTTTAGTGGTATATGTGCACCAGTCCTAGATACTATTAAAGGTGGTCTAAAAACAAAGTTTAAATGGACTCAAGAGGCTGAGAAAGGGTTTGAAAAACTGAAACAAGAAGTGGCAACTCAACCAATTTTGTTATTGCCTAGTTTTGACAAGTTGTTCATAGTTGAGTGTGATGCAAGTGGAGTAGCAATAGGAGGAGTAATTAGTCAAGAAGGTAGGCCTATAGCCTTCTTTAGTGAAAAGCTCAATGAAGCCAAGCAAAAGTACTCTACTTATGATCTAGAATTATATGCTTTAGTGCAGTCTCTTAGGAAGTGGAGGCATTATTTGTTACCCAAAGAGTTTGTGGTCTTCACAGATAACCAGGCACTTAGTTACATCAACACCCAAGAGAAACTAAGTAATAGACACTTGAAATGGATGGAATACATCCAAGCTTTCACTTTTACCATCAAGCACAAAAAGGGACAAATGAATAAAGTTGCAGATGCATTAAGCAGAAGAATGTTGACAGTGCAGGAAATACAACTGAAAAGCATTGGATTAGAGAGTTTCAAAGACCACTATGGTGAAGATGAATACTTCTGAGAAGCCTACAAGGTATGCTCTGATTTTGAGAATCATTTTCATAGTCAATATGCTAAGTATACACTGCAAAATGGACTGTTATTTAAGGGTAATCAGTTATGTGTTCCAAGAGGATCAATGAGAGAAAATCCGATTCAAGAAAAGCATAATGGTAGTATTAGTGGGAATTTTGGTATTAATAAAACTTTAGAGCTAGTTCAAAGGTTCTACTACTGGCCTAAGTTAGCAAGAGATGTCAGAAAATATGTGGAACAGTGTGTTGTATGCATGAAAGCTAAGGGAGGAGCTAGCAATGCTAGTTTGTATCAACCCCTGCCTATTCCTAACAGACCATGGGAGTGTGTGAGCATGGATTTTGTGGTAGGTCTTCCTAAGACCAAGACTGGTTTTGACAGTGTGTATGTAGTAGTGGACAGATTTAGCAAGATGAGTCACTTCATTCCTTGCAAAACTACTCACGATGCAAGTTACATAGCTCATATTTTCTTCAAGGAGGTTGTTAGGATCCATGGTTTGCCTCTAAGCATTGTTTCAGATAGAGAAGTAAAGTTCATGAGTCACTTTTGGAAGACCCTATGGAGCAGATTGGGTACAAATCTATCATTTGGATCAGCTTACCATCCTCAGACCAATGGTCAAACATAGGTGGTTAATAGAGTGCTAGGTAATCTTTTAAGGTGCTTGAAAAAAGAATATGGTGATTTCCCAAGCTGAATATGCCTATAATGACAGTGTAAATAGAACTACAGGGAAAAGTCCATTTGAAGTGGTATATGGGATGCACCCAAGAGGCATTTATGAACTTAGAGACCTTGGATCAATGGAGAATAGGAGTGGACATGCAGAAGACTTCACTCAGACCATGAAGGAGATTCATGAGTAGGTTAAGAAAATAGTTACAGCAGCAACTCAAAAGTTGAAGGAGAATGTTGATTTGTCAAGGAAGGATGTACAATTTGTAGTTGGGGACTATGTTATGGTCCACCTCAACAAATCCAGATTTCAGAAGGGAATGGAAACCAAGTTACAGATGAAAAGAGTGGGTCCATGCAAGGTGTTGGCCAAATATGGCAATAATGCATAGAAGGTGGAATTACCATCAGATTTGGGCATCTCTCCAGTTTTCAATGTTGTTGATTTAATCAAGTACAAGGGATTAGTCAATGATGGGGATCAAAACAGTCAAGAAGTTATCAAGGACATCAGAAATGTACTCTTTCCTCATCAAGACAAGCTCCAGACAGAGAAGATCTTGCAGTCCAGAGTGCAGAAAGCTACTAGACACAAGGTGCACATGGAGCACCTTATCAAGTGGAAGACCAAACCAGAATCAGAAGCCACTTGGCTATAGGAAGAACAGTTCAAGAAACTTGGAATTGACCTGACATTGGTCCCTCCTTCCTCTCCTTATTTTTTTTGGCAGAGAGGGGGAGAATGGTGCAGGAGCACCTGGCAAAGTTGGAGCACCTGGCAAGGTTTAAGCCTTATTGTAGTTTTTGGTTAAAGTTTAAATTTTTTGTGTTTTGTAAGGTCTTGTGGACCACCTTATCTGTGTTTGAGGACCTTTGATTCTTAGGGTAGAAGTTGAATAAGTTTTGGAATCCTTTTTGTGGTGGTTTTCGAAGCTATAGACCAAAGTTGCAAAACACACTATGTTTTACAACAACAAGTATTTGGCCGTTCTTAGGCTCAAAAGAGGAAACCTAACTATTTCCAAGGATGGTAAAAGAGAGCTCTCAACATTTGAAGAAGGTTGGATGCTTTGGAACATTGGCAGTTTCTTGAGATTAACAAGAAGACAATGAGTTTTGGTGTAAAAATACTATTTTTTTGTTTTTGTTTTTGCAACAGCAACTAGATGAATTGAGCAAAGGCATTGGTTGGTTTGTTTAGTATGTAGAGAGTTCTTTTCAATCATTCTTGTGGCACATTAGATAGCTAGTTCATCATTGCTTTGCATTTTTGTAAATTCTTTGTTTTCTTCTTTTTGTTGTTTTGACTGGAACTGTGTAAAAATGGAGTTCTAGGCTACATTCCCTCTATAACAGGAAGTATGGAATTTTTGGGAACATGGTCAGGCTCCATCTCTATACATATCTTAGTGGTAGGATTCATTAGGGGTTCTGTAATCATCATTAAAGTCTTTCCCTAGGCGAGTTTGTGGATACCCAGCTTGGAAAGACAGTTATTTGCTCAGTCCTAACGTGGCAGGGGTGATGAATCTTTGATAAAGAAATGTGTGCAGTGGTTGCAAGAGCCTTCATAAAGGTTTTCAAGAAGGTAGAGTTCTTGACTGATCATTTGTAGGTTGGAAAGAGCAGACAGACCAAGAGAATGGTCTCTAAAACCCTAGTTTTTGGAGAAACCTGAGTTCTGCCTGTGTACGGATAGAGAGGGTTCCAAACCCTAAAAATCTTAAAGAGCTTGGGAAAAGAACTAGGGTGTCAGAAGGGAGTTTGGTACAATCTCATAAAGGGGAGGAGTTCTAACCAGTTTACTTGTGCAAGGAGGCCTAAAAGGGGCTCAAGGCTAGTAGCCCTGCCCAAACCTTAGACCAAGGTTTTGTGATAGTGATGAAGAAGTAGTGAATGGAGGTTGAACAAGAATCTTCTCTAGATAGTTTTAAAGCCATGGAAGCCTATGCACACCCATGAAAATAAGTTAGGAGGCATTAGAGGTTATCTAGTCTTTAAAAGGATTAAGGGCTAGGGAGAGTAAGAGAGGAAGAGCACCAAGTTTGGCTTGGTAGCAGCAAAATAGAAATGATAGCAAGGTTGCCAGAGGAACCAGGGGTGCCTAAATAGCATAGGACCTATAGGTTGAGTGGTGGAGGAAGTGACACCAAGGGGTCATCAAAGGTGAGACCCAAAGCATTGAGTCAGTGATTGATTCAATCCAACCCTATCCCTATCAACTGGCATATTTTAATTTCACTTTTTTTAGTTATATACGATGATGATTTTTATCAATATTGACTTGTCAATTTATATATATTAAAAGTGGTCGATGATTTTTGGATGGATATTTATTACGTATGACATGATTTTAATTTATTTCTCAGGATGTATGTTGTCAAATTCAATTAAATTATAGATATTTGACTCACTTGTTTTAATTATAGATGATGATCATGTTACAATAATAGTTCAGGTGGTGATGAAAGGTAGAATTAATGCTTGGCACCTTCACAATGTAATTGAACAAATTGGAGAAGTGTTAAACTCTTTTGAAAGTTAGCGAACTTAGGTAAAAACAAAAGTGAGGACAATGCCTTAAATGAAAAAGGTGGTGAAGTGAGTGGAGTAGGTTTGACATGAAAATCAAAGGTAGGAGTGGCAGATGTCTTATCTTTAAATGCAAGACCTTGATTAAGATGTGTTAATTGCATTTGGAAAGGGTGGTGTTGTTGGTTGTCAAGAGAAATGGAAGCCAATTCGCCTTCTGATCATGAAGATCTTTGGGCCCATTTCATGGAGAGGCGTCCAGAAAATGACTGTAGGGCCTTTTCCTTGTTGATGACAAGCGACTAGTGTAGTGTGCAAAAATTATTTGTGGTAGGGATTTCGGCTCTTTGAAACATACATACTAATCCAACATGGATGTTTACTCCTTAATTGTGGCATGGGGCTTGGATTTAGGTGAAATAGTGGAAATGGTGAGGATGGTGATGCAAAAAATTATGCATGAAGATTTTCTGGTAGGCGTGGAGTCCATTCTCAAATGGGTTGTTCCAACTGTAGGTTTAGATTATTCTGAAGGACTGGTAGATAATGAAATTGAGGAGCTCTATGGGAGAATGGGGCTCAAACCCTTTATTTGTTGGCCTAAAGGAAAATACAAAGCTCATTGCCGTGAGGAAGCGTGATTGGGATGGAAAGAGCTAAAACTCTTCATTGAAGCAAAAAGGAAGCGCCAGAAGAAGAAGTCGGGGAAGCAGCAGAAGAAGCCATTGGGTTCAGGTGGAGCTCATTAAGACTAGTCATGTTTTTCTATGTCTGATTTTGAATTCTCCCTCTGCTTTTGTTGTATTAAAGCGTGTAAATATGAACACTGTTAATGGTGGTTATTTTTTGTAATGACTTTTTATAACTTTGAGCACTATTTATTTAATGTTTTACTCTACACTATTAATGGTGGTTATTTTTTGTAATGATTTTTTTGTGCCTCTGATTTTTGTCGTTTGTAATGGAATTTTGGTGGGTAATGACACTGAACAATAGATGTACTTTTATCTTTACAAGCAATACAAAAAATCTGTGTTACCGACCCAAAAAAAATAGCTATCTTGTTATTTAATCATATGAGTTAAATAATTAAATTACTTAGTCTATAATCATATGAGTTATTTAAGAGGCACGATATATTTAACTAATTAAATTGAAATGAAACATATTAAATTAATAAATGGAAGCAAAATAAGAAGTATTTTTAGAAGCAAAAAAGGAAGCAAAATTGGAAGCAAACGTGGAAGCAAAATTAGAAGCAAAATTAGAAGCAAAATTGGAAGCAAAAATGGAAGCAAATCTGGAAGCAAAATTGGAAGCAAAACCAAAAGCAAAATTGGAAGCAAAACAAGAAGAAAAATTGGAAGCAAAATTGGAGGCAAAACTGGAAGCAAAACTGGAAGCAAAACTGGGAGAAAAACTAGAAGAAAAATCGAAAGCAAAAATGGAAGCAAAATCAGAAGAAAAACTGGAAGCAAACTTGGAAGAAAAACTGGAAGCAAACTTGGAAGAAAAATTGGAAGCAAAACTAGAAGCAAAACTAGAAGCATACTTGGAAGCAAAACTGGAAGCAAAACTGAAAGAAAAACCAAAAGCAAAACCAAAAGAAAAACTTGAAACAAAATCGGAAGCAAAACTAGAAGCAAAACTAGAAGCAAAAATGAGAGTAGACATAGAAGAAAAACTAGAAGCCAAATTGGGTGCTATTTCTGACATTAGATTTCCAGGAACTAATGGAGGTGCTATTTTTTATGCTATTTCCTAGCGCTATTTTAGGTGCTAACAGGGACGCTATGATTTTTTAGTGCTAACTTCGACATTACATTTGGCAAAAATGTCAATGCAAAAGTTGGCGCTAAGATGACCATGCCTGTTTGCGTCGAGTTTAGCACCGGCCAAATTGCCCAAATCATGCACTGAAATACACTGAAATCTGATGCTATTTTAGGTGCTATTTTCCTATTCTATTATAATTTTGATTATTTTCTAGTAGTGGGACCTTATGTTATCTACTAGCATGGGGGGTGGACCTTAGGGTTCCACATGGTCAAGAGGTTGGTGCTTTTTCCTCCATTGGGTTTTTCTTGCTATTGTTTATGTATGTGGAGGTTGTGCCTTGTGTAGCAGATTCTAATTCATGTTCTAGATGAAGAAGACGATCTTTTAAGTATATGTAATGGATTGTATTCTACTTGTACCATCTATTGTAATATTGATGTGTTATTCCCAATTGTATTCATGGAAGCATTCTTATAAACAATGTAATGATGTATTCTCATGTAATGGAATTTTTATGTTTACTTGTTTGTTATTTATAAATTATCTTTAATGTTGTTTATTTGATGACATGTTATGGAAATACATAGTGTAAAATCATTTAATGTGATGGTTTAAAATGAACTCTAGATTGTTAGATAAATCATGATAAATGAATTAATTCTAATTCTTGAATTATAGCTAAGTTAGTAGCATATTCATGGAACCTTAGAGGACTTAAGGTTAGATTGTATGTTATGTTATATTATGAAGTTCATTGTTATTCTATTTTTTAAAAAAAATTGTTCCATTATTGTGCTATAGATGTGTCATCCTCTAGGGTTCCTTGGCAGGGCATTACATGTATTGCCTAATTTGTACCTTTGTTAGTTCATATAAGCAAATATAAAATTGAGTCCTTCATGATATTTAAATGCAATTCAATATAATAAAAATAAAGGTTTGATTCTTCATTATATACTTAATCTCTTCTTATATGTATATAAATATAAACATACTTAAGGCTAGTAAAATTATATAAATAACAATAGACTACATATGCTTAATTATATAGGGAGATTCTAAGGATTCCAACTACAAAAATAGTGTAGTTACATGTTGTATATATATATATGTATATATATGTATATATATATATGTATATGTATATATATATATGCATATATATATGCATATATATATATATATATATATATATATATATATATATACACCAATGTATATATATATATGTGTAAATAAATTATTAAAAACTACTATTTATATTACAAACAATAAATCAGATTATATTAAGATAAACACATAAAAATACATAAACATATTTGTATATATATATATATATATATAGATTGAATACTAATTTAAAATTGTATATATCAAATTACAAGGCACGATGCTTATTCAACAATCTCTAATATATCAAATGACATACCAATGTAAACATCAAACTTCATATAGCCAATTGGAAAGCTATAGGATTATCAATTTATACAAATCGAATGCCTTGGGTATTTTACAAATGTTCATTATATATGAGGCCTAGTAAGAGTATCAAACTACAGGAAGATAATCAAATTCCCAAAGAATGAACATGCAACGCCTATAATCTCAACACGCATTAAATTGAATTCCAAGTATTTTTGTTAGCATCGAACACCAACTAGAGTGACTATGCATTGAACTAAATGAATCAAGTGTCATGAACAATGCATCAATAAATTTCATCAAGCATAAGTCTTAGAAACAAAACCACCGACTATTGAAGAAAACACCATCTAATCCCTAAGCGTATCAACAAAAAGTTTGTAGTAAAATGAATGAATTAAGAGAAACATAGAATTTAAATGCAATGTACCATGTCTACCTACAACAACAAATACAACAAGTGCAACCAAGATGGGTAGAGTGTGCGACTAGCTTATAAGTCATTGATATTACATTCTCAATAGAATGAGTCAAGGTACAAAGTATATCGAATGCAAGGGATTTAAAAATAAATGCATATTTAGCACATCAATGTTGTAAATGGTCACTATGCAGGGTGCACTAAATGGTTTGCTGAAAAGGTTCAAGTAACTTATAAACAAATGCAATTGGGCATGTGTTAAGGGAGGTGCTTAAAATGGATTTATTGAATAGGATTTAGAAACTATCAAAAAAATGACAATGGTTGGGAGGAATACTTTGATGCCATAAACTAAACTTCCCAAACATGAACAAGATCAATTTTGCAAGGAAGAGCTTGAAATCATAAAATTTATGAAGCATTCAGAAACACATTCAAACAAACAAGCAATTATTTTCAACAAAAAGAGAGAGAAAGAATTCAAATTGCATTAATTGGAGAAATGAAACAAAGAACAAAAATGAAGCCAACCTGGATCCAATGCTGGCTGAGATGGAATCCGATGCCAACTAAGAATCCTTCAATTTCCAACCCGAACTCTCCAATTCCCAATTAAATTTTCTAGAATCAATCAATAAAATGCAATTATTTTTCAGAAATTTTCTTGCAGATCAAATATTACTTTCCTTCATGGAAATAAAAATCAATGATAATGAAAAATATCTCAAAAAGATAATTATTTACAAAAGGAAGCTGTTTGATTTTCAAAACAAAAAAATCTCTAAAATCCCACAAAAACAACAAATTTATTTTCGACAATCAGTTCGAAGTTATGCATGTGCTCCAAGAAAAATCTATCTTTTATAATATTTTTACTGTTTATTAATTACAACATTCCATTATAATATTTTATTTTAATATCACATTAGACTTTTAAATTTATTATAGCCCATAACCATTAATAAATATAATTATATCCATTTATTAAAATAATTTTACTTAATAATTTATTTAATTCATCAATTAATCAAAAACAACATTTATTAAACAAATTTAAATTACACAACCAAATATATCAATAAAAATTACCTAATCATAATTAGGGTTGAAAAACAAGACCGATTGACCATAGACAACAAACAACACTAACGAGGTGACATACCATATACTCATCCTCTTTGAAGATGATGGCTAGGGTAGGGGATCAAATATTATCTCCCAACAACTGTTCTATTCGGTTTAAGACATGCTCAGACTTTCCAATTCAGGTGGAGTCAATGCCTAGTACTTGTAACCTGCAACACACAAAACAGTCGAGCATATACATAATCATAAAATCAGGCACACCATAAAAGGAAATCATAGCGTGGCAGGGTACTCACAAGTGAGTAATGCAACACTATCCCTTTCACCCAAACACATCAAACAAATACTCAGAAAAACTCATAACAATCAATTGCATAACAAACAAGATGAGAACAATCACAAAATAATCACATAATAACCATGATTATATAATCACATAACGCTCATGATAAAATTAATCCACATAATCAAATAAGTCCATATAACAATTATAACATGTGCATAAACTCAGGTAATAGAAGTATCACCAAAGTATCATCAACATATCATTGTAGTAGTTGTCCAACATCAAAAAAATTATCATAATGTTTGATCCTAAGAAGATCAACTACTACTCTAATAGAGAATAGTATGAGGGGCACTACATCCTCCCCCCTAGAATTAGGCTTACTCCTGGAAGCCAACAAACAAGTAAGGGTATAACTCTCGCATATGAGATGCATCCTCCCAAGTAGCTAAACACTCATCATTAAGATCCCATTGAACCCTCACTTGCTCAATGTCTTGACCCCTGAGGGCGAGTCTCTTGTTCTCCAGAATACCCACGGTGTTAGAAAAATGAAGAACATGTCATTTTGTTATTTTGTGTTGTCATTTATGTCACCATGATATATGAGGTGCAATTGTAAGATCAAGTCTAAAGATGTTCCAATATTCTAGTCCGGTATCTGAACTGGTATTTTTCCTACATCCTCCAATATTTTGTTCTGCATTTCTCTAGAGTTGATAGTTACTATTTGCAATTGTGGGAGATTGTTTATAGTTGTTGAAGACACGTATGTTTAAAATATTATTTGCATGGGTGCTTGTATGGTGAAGCGGTATTACTCTATTGGTTACTTTTTGTGTTGAATTCTATTCTTGGCCAACCTCTTGGGTCAATTGTGATACGGTGAATTAATTTTGATAAGGACATATGTGTGACCTATTTTAAGTCTATGCAGCCTATTTTAGGTCTGTGCTGACATGATGTAGCATGCAAGATGTTTTAATTATTTTTTGAGAAGATTTTGTGAAATCTTGAAGCCAACAATTGGAGAAGAAGTGCATCTAATTAGGTCGACCTAATTGATGCTTGCAAAGATATTGGATATATATATATATGTCAGACAGTTTTTGAAGATTGGCAATGTAAGTAAGGTGATGTGATGAAGTAAAGAAGAGTGAATATGATGAAGTGTGTCAAGTTTGTTTACTAAGCTTCATTGGAACTGAATCTGCACTCATTAGGTGTACTCTATCAGTTCATTCTCTAGGTGAAAGCCATTTTTTAATTGTAATTTTGTAGGCAGTGAGCCCTTGTTTTGGGATAGTGAGTCCTGACAGTGAGCCACCCATTTTTGTAATATCTTATAACCGGTTATACTATATTGTGAGCTAACACTCACTGTGGTTTTTCCCATTTTGAGTTTTCCACATAAAAATCTTGGTGTTCATGTGTTTTGTGATTTCATGTTCTATTAATGCTTTTGTGTATCTTTGCTATTGTATGCATTAGAATTGTTAGATGGTATCTGATCAAAAAATTAAAGAAGATATTGATTCACCCCCCCTCTCAGTATTTTGGATTTTCAACAATTTGTATCAAAGCTTGGTTCCTATGGTTAAGCCTAACAACTTGAGGGACATCTAGAAGATGGAAGAAATGGATGATAAAGGAGAACTCCATACTACTCTTAAGGATCTTGACAAATTTGAAAGAGAATACAGAGATCTGAAAGAGAATCTTGAAGAAGCAAATGAATGTTTTTGGAAACTAAAGGAGAAATTGAAGAAGTTCAAAGATAGGCATAAGGAAGTAACTGATCAGTTGAAGAAGGTTAATGAAGAGATTACTAGTTTGAAAGTGCAAGTGGAAGAAAAGAAAAGAATAGAAGAATAACTAAAAAAATTGGTTCAAAGAAATTTTGAAGATTGCACCAAGCTTGAACAAGAAATTGTGAACCTAAAAGTGGATCTGGAGAAGTTGAAACTCTGCAAAAAGAATTTCAAAATTAGTGCGGACAAGCTTGATGAATTGATTGTAGGACTGAGTAAAGGAAAAGCTAATTTGGGAAATGATACCGATGAAGGCTCCAATACTATGAACAATCAAAATACTCAAAGTGAAGGAAAGCATAAAGGAAATTCAAGGATCTCTGCTAGGAGACCTGTGAGACAACCAAATGCACAAAGGCATCCTTCTTTTAATGGCACTTGTTTTTCATGCAATAAATTTGGTCACAAGGAAATTGAATGTAGAAGTAGGATGAATCAGTTCCCTAGTCCTTTTATTGGTCAATGTTTTGCATGCAAAATAATTGGACATAGGGCAAGCAAATGCAGAACCTCGATGATGAATCAGTTTAATGGAGGAAGAGTGAATCAATCCTTTAATGGCTACTGTTATACTTGCAACAAGTATGGACATAAAGCTAATCAGTGCAGAACAAGAGTCAACAGAAGTCAATCTAATCAGATAAATATTGTCATCTATAACTAAAATAAACCAGGACATGTTTTAAGAGTTTGCAAAAGTAAGAAAAGTAAAGAGATCAATCCAACAGGAGAGAATGAACTTGTGAAGAAGGTTGAAAAATATGAAATTAAGCAAGAAATGAATAAAATTTGGAAGAAGAAAGAAGAACCAAAGATTATTGAGGTGTTTGTGCCCTCATCTGGTACAAAAATTTCCTCTGAAGACTAGACCTAGCAAGGTCATAGGGGGAGCATTATCAGAAAATCTTAAGAACCCCCTAAACAATGGCGTGTTGGAGGTTGGCATGAGGTTGAAATGTGAAGAATGAATTATTAGAAGTTTTAGAAAAGAAACAAGAAATATAAAGGAATGATCTTTTGCAAAGCAATTAGAGTTTTTCAGAGTAAAAGAGAAGAGTTTTTAGTAGCTTTTTAAAATCTACCGCATTTAATGCAGATTAGGGTGAATTGTTGTTTTATAAAGAAAATGTTTAAGGGATTTTTATCATTCATGCATCTAGAGAAATTGAAGAGTGTTTGGATAATTTCTAAGGAAATTTGGAGTGCGAGCAGTGCAAACCCTAGTTATGGTTCATCGTGAAGAAAAAGGTACTTTAATCTTTTGTACAGTTGTGTTCTGTGTATTTTTAGTTATTTGAATATAAAATTGGAAGAATGGCAACCCTTGTAGTCATTAAAGTGTCGGAGAGGCCAAGAATCTCTTACAAAAAATATTCCTTGAAAGTTTTCGAAGATGACCCCATGGGTGCATTTTTCGTCAATCCCTCATGGATTAATGCTGACCGAGGATATTAGGATGGTTATTCAAGTAAAGTTTGAGGAATACAATCATATGAAACTAATTGACATCTGGAAGAATGAGCTTAATTGCGATAACTTCTTGGTAAAACCTGAGTACTCGAACCTGGTTGAGAAAAGGTTGGATAGATGAAACAATTTTCTCAACTTTAGCTATGATGACAAATTTGTGAAATCAGTCTTGAGTAGAATCCATGACAAATTTTTGTGGACTAATTGGTCACACTTGATAACTAAGGAGGTGATTAGGGTTGTTCCTAGGCTCTGGGATAAAGGTACAGTACATGTGTTGAAATTTATAAATAATCAAGTTGTAATGGAACTTATAGGAGCCGCATATGACAAAAGAGCTTTAATGAAAAAATCCATCACTAATCCAATCGTGAAGTATGCAACTATCATGATCGGTCACAAGATATACTTCACAAATAGAGAGAAATTGATTTCGGCTACAACAATCTACATTGGATTTGATATGGTTGTGAATGGTGTTGATTATGATTTATGTGAGTTGCTCTAGTTGCTGTTGCTTGAGAATGTGAAGTCATCGAAAGAAAGGAAGTATGCATTTAAATTTGGTTCTCTAATTGTATGTTTGCTATTTTATTTCATGAAGAGACTCCCTGGGAAGAATGAAGAATTATTTTGGGACTCATCCAAACCAGTGGGACATCAAATTTTTTATTACATGCATAATCTAGGTAATATGAAAGCTTAAGATGATGCTCTAATAGTATTCTTTGTTGTATTCAAGAGAAACATGAATGAAAGGGAAAGGATTCCAAGGAAAATTGTTGAGAAGTATAAATATGACATCATATTGATGAATGCATGATTGAGGCTATAGAAACACGAAATATATGGATTCGGCCTTTGGGATATGAGGTAACAAAAGAAGAAGCTGAAGGATATGTGAAAATGTTGCTGAAGAATCCAAAGGATCCTAATGAACCCAGAATTGGAACATGTTGAAAAGTCTATGGAGATTCATATGGAGCAACAGAGGCCTAAAATCAGAAAGAAACTAGAAGAAAAGCTCAAAGAAGCTGGATTCACCAATGAAGAAATTTCCCTTGGAAGGGCTAGAGAAGAAAAATTGAAGGCAGAATCATTTGGCTCGAGGAGATCTGGTAGGACTACCCCTACAAAATCCTCCACAAACCTTGTAGTAAAGGTTGAAACCAATACTGTTGATAAAGGAAAAGGTCTTGTTTCCTTTGGACCAACCACTAGATCTGGGAAGAGGAAAGAAACTCCTTCGGCAGTCCCTACAAAGAGAGGAAGGAAAGAGAAAGTGACAAGAGAGAAAAAATCTTAGTGTTTCAGATGACCAAGATGATGAAGAAGAAAATATTGATGCAAAGTTGATGAGGAGAAGAAGAGGAGGCTTGTCCTATGGTGAAGGTGCTTCTATAGAAGCTATTGGTTCCAAGAGAGTGCATGATATATCATCCTCTGATGATGAGGAAGTGCAAGAATTTGGTGTTCATGTGCACACCAAACCAGAATTAAAGAAGTCTAAGGTGTCCAATGAAGCCTCTATGGACCAAAGAGAAAAACAAGACAATCTAGTAAGTTCTAGTCCTCACTTTAAATTAAAGGAAACTATCAATTATTTGCTACATTTTGAGAACATGCTACAACCTACAGCAAAATATTATGATAATGTTAGAAAAGAAGATAATAAAACTTTGTTGTTAGTTATTATTAAATATTTTTTTGTCTTAGATGTTAAATGGGATGACATAAGGAAAGATGTACCAAAAATTATGTGGACAACTCTGATGGAAAGGAGAGCAGAAGTAGTTGCTTTTGAAGAGAAAATCAAGAATGTTGCTTGTAATAAGATTGGGTCTTCCCTGACCCCAGATGATTTGGAATCTTTTTGAAGATATGTACATAAATGTTTAGGATGAAGAAAAGAGTAAACATGCTGATGAAAAGAAATAAAAAGCTGACAAAGAAGATAAGGAAGGAAATAGTAAAGGTGATTCAGGATACAGCAGAAAAATATGGCATGTTTAAAGCTGATGAAGATGTTGCTATTGAAAATGTTGAGGAAAACATTCCTCCCGATACATGTAATGAAGATATTTTTGAAAATATTGATGTTCAAGTTGATGTTGGTGGTGAAAATGTTCCTTTGGAAGGTGAAAAGTAGAATGAAGGAGAGGTTGAGCCTGAAAAGCATAATGATGCTCCTTTGGAGCACACTGAAGGAGAAAAAGGTGGTAATAAGCAAGGTAATGCTGAAGAAATTAAAGACAGTGGAGAAGAAGAAAAAGATAATGCTAAGGAAGAAAAGGATAAAGGTGAAGACAGGAAATAACAATGAAGATAATAGGGATGAAGATAAAGGTAAATATGAAGGTGAAGAGGATGAAAAAGAAGAAGAAGAAGAAGAAGAAGAAGAAGAAGAAGAAGAAGAAGAGAAAGTAGAAGAAGAAAGGAAGGAAGAAGAGAAAGAAAAAGGAGAGGAAGAAAAGAAAGAAGAGAAAAGATAGATTGTAAAATCTCTAAATCATCCCAGTGAATCATCCTTTGGTAATGATTTACTAAAAGGTTTGTTATCTAAGAAAATTAGATTCCAACCAATTATTTCCCAAGAGCTTTTGAAACTTCCTATGATTGAAGGATATGTAGATGTGGAAAAGATGTCTCTGGTGCATAAAGTGGTGTTGGGAGATGCTATGCAAGCATCTGGAAAAAATTTAATTCTTGAAACACACCAAAAGGGAAAAAAACTTATAGATGATGCTCTGAAAGCTCTATAGGAAGTTATACCTAGTACATCCATTGACATTTCTCTCACCCCTATTGAAATTTTGAGATTGTTAGATTCTTTCAATGAGTATACCTTCGGACTTAACAAAAAGACAAAACAAGAGATAGAGGATAATTTTGTGGAGGAAAGATTATTGGAATTACATGATAAGTGTGCTCTTGCACACTCTTGTGTTGAAAAGAATCTGAAAGTTGTGAAGGTTTGTGAGTCAGAAGCAAATGCCATTCTTACTTATTGGTTGAAGTGGTTGGATGCCACTTAGAAAATTAAGGTAATCATGGACTCCATTGAGTCTCAACTATCTATCGTCTCTGGTACTTATAGCTTATCTAAAGATAGAGACAGGTCAACCTGGAAAGCCATCACTGGGCATAGAGAAAATTTATTTACATTACAAAAGCAGAAAGAAGAAATTATCAAAAAATTTGGTCAATTAAGTGATATTGTAAGATTGGAATACACTCCAGTTGGTGAGGCTTTGGTGTGCACAGAACAACTTGAGAAGATAAAATTGACTCTTGATACTTCAGACGATGCAGAAGAAACTCTGATAGAGTTGGAATCTTTGAATAGGATGTTGATTGCGGCAAAGAATAGCTAGGAAAAGGGAAAATCACCTTGGGAAGATATTTTGAAGAAGCTTCAAGGCTTGCCATCCTTTGGTTGATACATTTTTTCTTTGATTTCTTTGTTTTTAATGTTTTTTAGTTGTTTTTGGGACACCCTTTGTCCTTGATGTCAAAGGGGGAGTGTAGTATAATGAAATGTTGGTGCTAGGGGGAGAACTATTATAAATAAGGAGTTTTGTAAATATTCTTTTTGGCACATGTTGCCATCAATGACAAAGGGGGATATTGTTAGAAAAATGAAGAAGAACATCTCATTTTATTATTTTGTGTTATCATTGATGTCACCATGATATATGAGGTGCAATTATAAGATCAAGTATGAAGTTGTTCCGGTATTCTAGTCTGGTATCTGACTATATCCTCCATGAAAATCCTGGCCATTGAAGAAGCATTAGATGAAGATTGAACATGAGATAAGTGCACCACCTTAGTCAACATTTCCATGGTGACCATGATGGCGTCATGATCACAAGAAGACACTGGCAAGCCAACTATAAAATCCAAAGAAATGATGTCCCATTTCCATTTTGGAACATGATGCAGCTATAAAAGACCTGTGGGTTGCTAGTGTTCTACCTTAACCCTCTGGAACTCCAAACACCTCAAGAAAAAATTTGTAATATCCCTCTTCATTTCAGCCCAAAAATACAACTGACGAAGCTCTGTGCACATCTTCTTGACACCCGGATGTGCTAAGTAGGGTGCCTGATGAGCCTCTGACATAATTAGGGTGCAAAGACCCTCTAAAGGAGGAACATAGATGTGACCTAAATTCTACAAGAGAATATTTGACTCAAGTGAATAACCCATAAATATACCCTCCAAATCTCTGCCTAACTCAACCTCTAACTTCACCTCTTGATACCAATTGTCTACAAGAAGTGCAACAAGAATCTGACTCCTCAAATCTACTCCATGAGTCACTGCTGAAAGCTCATACCTCCATCGACTAAGAGCATCTACCACAACATTTTCCTTACCCTAGATGTACTTCACCTCAAACTCTTACTTGTATAGGAACTCCATCCACCACCTCTACCTAGTATTTAGGTTTGGCTTCGTGAATATGTACTACAAACTAGGGTGATCACTATGTAACTCAAACTGATGCCCCAATAGAAAGTGTCTCCATCTCACCAAGGCATGAAAAATTACATCTAATTCCAAGTCATGTGTAGGATAGTTCAACTCTTTATCCTTTATTTTACGAGATTCATAGGCTATCACATGACCATCTTGCATCAAAACTGCTCCTAAACCCTCCAAAGATTCATCAGTAGACACCACAAAATCTTTGGTAGGATCAGGAACTGCCAAAGTAGGTGCACTAGTAAACCTCTCCTTGAGAGTCTAAAAGGCTGACTGACACTATTTTGTCTAGATGAACTTCTTCCCTTTCCTCTGAAGGGAAGTGATAGGGTGATCTATCCTAGAAAAACCCTGCACAAACCATTGATAGTAACCTACTAAACCCATAAAGCTATGAATCTCTAAAACATTAATGAGCTTAGGCAAATCTATGATGGATTGGATCTTTGAAGGATCCATGACTATACATTCTCCTAAAATTACATGCCCTAAATATCTCACCTCCGTTTGGAAGAATTCACAGTTTTCCAAGTTTGCATATAGTTGATTCTCCCTCAAACACTACAATACCTACTGCAAATTCTCCCCGTGCTCCTCCATAGTCCTCAAATAAATCAAAATGTCATCCAAAAACACAAGGAAAAAAATTTCAAGATAGGTGTAGAACACTCCATTCATCAAGCTCATGAATATAGACGGTGCATTCATCAACCCAAACGACATAACTATGAACTCATAGTGCTTGTAGTAGGTGCGAAATGCAGTCTTATGAATGTATGCCACAAAGATACACAACTAATGATACCCCAACTTTATATCAATCTTTGAAAACACCTTGGCTCCCTTAATTTGATCAAATAGATCATCAACCCTCGGTAAGGGCTATCTGTTCTTCACCGTCACCTTATTTAGCTTTCGATATTCAATACACAACCGAAGGGATATGTCCTTCAAAAATATGATTGGTGCTCCCCAAGGAGAGACACTTGGATGAATAAAATATTTAGCCAACAACTCCTCAAGTTGCAACCGAAGCTCCTTAAGTTCTTGAGTAGTCATCTAATATGGAGCTCAAGAAATAGGTTCTGCTTTAGGAACAAGATCTATCCTAAAATTGATGTCACGCTTAGGTGGAATCCCCGAAATATCACTAGGAAAGACATCCAAAAACTCCCTAAGGATAGGATAATCGTTGAGGGATAGCTCTCGACTCTCCCCTAACTCCAAATCATTAACTGTCATAGCAAACAACTAGAAACTTGACACAAACATCTCCTTAACTACATAGCACAAATCATATGTAAGGAGATGGGTCTCTGAATTCCAACTGCCTCTACCTCTCTTCCTGAATCATCCACAAACCGCACTAAATTACCTCGTCAATCTATCACTACTTGATGAGCATCCAACCAATCCATATGCAACACTATATCATAAGATCCTAGGGGTATGATGCAGAGATCCACCATGGTAAAGAGAGTGCCAATCCTCAATCTACATCCATGCACAAGGGATTCTACTGCTACTTTAGCTTTGGAGGCTAATTCCACTTGCCACCTAACATCTTGCTTTGCTGCCATTATTCCACATTGATCCACTAAGGAAGGGGAAATAAACGAATCAAAAGCACCAAAATAAAAAAGGATAGAAATACCAATACCCTACAACACACCTGTAGCCTCCACAATTGTACCTTGATGCTCTACCTAGTGTTTTTCAACCACTGCAAACACTCTATGAGACCTGCCTGCATCACCCACTATTGGCTCTAAGGTTACTAACCTTTGGCTGAATCCTGATGTGCTCTTTTGAGGACATTGTCTAGCTATATGGCCTTGTTGGCTACAACAAAAACATCCTATACCTCTTCCATACCCCCTGCCACCTGAGGGTGCACTAGACTACTAGAAACTACCTCTACTAAATATAGACTATGTGCTCTAAGCTGGTTGATCAGAACAATTATGGTTGGCTCACTTCCAACTCTGATTTTTCCTAGACTGAAACCTACTACCTTGTTGAGACTGAGAATTCTTAGGTTTCGACTGGGAATGTTGCTGCTCACCCTTAGCGGGTGCATGATGGATCCTAGAGGA
The DNA here is from genome assembly GCA_007258455.2 of Sequoia sempervirens. NCBI lineage: Eukaryota > Viridiplantae > Streptophyta > Pinopsida > Cupressales > Cupressaceae > Sequoia > Sequoia sempervirens. Next base: position 108,489,480 of record VDFB02047397.1, on the reverse strand, counting down.
ACCCGCTGCTTGAGACTAACCACCTCAAGAACCGAAACCTATTGGAGGCACACTACTAATCTGCACACCTGTATGACCTAGTGCCATGGCCAAATTCTCATCTACCAACCGAGCCTTCTCTACTACCACCTCCATGGTTTTCAGCTCAAAACATGGATTCCCCCATTGATACGGGCATTCAAACCCTTGATGAAATGTTGAACCAACATGTCCTTATCATCAAAAATACTTGTATACTGCTTAAGCTCTTAGAACCTATTCTCATACTACTTCAGAGACATAGCCATCTACCTCAACTCATGAAACTCATCAGCACGACACTGCCTCCAGTGACCTAACAAGAAATGAGCTTTGAACCTCTCTAGGAACATCTCCCAAGAAACTAAATCAATATCCAAATGCAATTTCTATTCCTCCAACTACTACCATGTAGAAGCAAAACCCCTAAGGTGCATGATGGCACATCTCGTCTTGGTGTTGCTACCATATGGATGCATGACAAAATAATTATCCAAATCTATCAACCTAGTCTCTACCTCCAAACCATCGCTAGAACAATCGAAAGTAGGAGGATGTGCCCTCAAGAGATCCTTCATATGACCTACCAAAATAGATTCCTACTCTGTTGTAACCTCTCTCCTTCTAGGAGACCTTTATCTTTCCCTAACCACCTACTAATTACCCTCTTGACTAGGGCCTAGGTGAGCAAGGACCTCCTCAAGAAAATGACACAACTTTGCTCCCTCTAACTCTGGCTGACCCAGATTTTGACCCACACTTTCCTTATCATTTTAAGAACCCTACTGTTCCTCATGATCACTTGTGGGAATTCTGAGAAGGGGTGTCCTGGTAGTTAGCCCCATAGCCACTACCACGACCTGTACCACGATCTCGACCTTCACTGTTAGGAATCTTCCTACACAACACTAGAAAGGAAAAAATATAAGCTCAAGAGTCTAAGCACTAGGACAACATAATGGGCTCATATGAAACTAAAGTTCCTAGTGTTAGAACTTGGGCTTTGATACCAGGTGTAACGCTTCGCTAAGGAACCCTAAAGGATGACGCAACTATAGCATAGTAATGGAACAATTTTTTTTAAATAGAATAACAATGAACATAATATAACATAACATGCAATCTAACCTTAAGTCCTCTAAGGTTTCATGACTACGCTACTAACTTATCTATAATTCAAAAACTAGAATTAACTCATTTATCATGATTTATCTAACAATCTAGAGTTCATTTTAAACCATCACATTAAATGATTTTACACTATGTATTTTCATAACATGTCATCAGATAAAAAGAATTAAAGATCATTAATTAACAACTAACAAGTAAATATATAAATTCCATTACATGAGAATACATCATTACGTTGTTTACAATAATGCTTCCCTAAATACAATTGGGAAGAATACATTGATATTACAATAGATGGTACAATTGGAATACAATCCATTACATATACATAAAAGACTTTCTTCTTGATTTGGAACATGAACTGGAATCTACTACAAGAGGTACAACCTCCACGCACATGAACAACAACAAGGAAAACCCAATGGAGGAAAAAGCACCAACCTCCCAACCATATGGAACCCTAAGGTCCACCCCCCATGCTAGGAGATAACATACGATCCCACTACTAGAAAAAAATCAAGAAGATAGAAGGCTAACATAAACAAGGCTAACATGGTTCCAACACAACACTACAACAACAATAAAATCACATACAACACATACATTGCTTCCATAGGTACAAACACAACAGGAGGGAAAACATATAACTAGGGAATGCTAGACTGCAATAGGGAAGAGTGTCATTGCATGGTCCTAGCATGGGTTATCATGACAGTCTCTCACAAGACACCGACCCCCATCTATGGTTACCCTGTCAGTCTCTCACTAGACGTCGACCCCATAGGGTGACACATGTAGAACCAACATTCCTCTCGTGAGGACAAGGAAGTTGATCTTGCCAACCAGGCCTTCGCAACACATCCTTAGCCTAAACGAGCACTACAGGCATGGGTGAGGCATACCATTATCTTATTTAATGTGAAGTCTACCCATCCCCCTAATTCATTATTTAGGTTATCACTAGATTAAGAAACTCCCATATGGGTTATCTTAGACACCACTTTGGATTTTGGCCCCAATTAAGAGCCACTCCCCCTACTTGCATCTAGTAGACCCTACACAATAAGCAAGGTAAAAACCATCTTGCACACTTAAAAAATTCACATGAATCACACACACAGAGCAAGGCATTGACCCTCTAGCTCACATATCCTGATAAAAAGAAAGTATAAATAATGCAAGACATAGACCATCTTGCATGCATCTCAAGCACATTACCAACCACTTCAAAATGAAACAATCATAAAACCCAACATACAAGATACTCCCCTTAAGCCTCTGGAAGGCTACCATTAACCACTTTGCACAAAAAGACTCCCACTTAAAATAATAACCCAAAAACACCTTAATTTCTCTAAATAAACACTTTATTCAAAAAAAGCAAACAAGTCCCATAATGTAATCATGAAATACATAGTGGGTTTACAATTTGACTATTAAGTAATTATAAAAGAAATCAGTGTTCATAATTACAAAGAAAATAACATATTTTCTTTTCCATTTATCAAATCTTCAAATTATTTAAATATAAATAAATCAATCTTTTCCTATTTAATCTTCCATTTCACTTGTCTACAGAATCAATTATTCCCAAGACAACAATATTCTTTTGTTATAACCATAATAAGTATACATGAATATATATATATATGTGTGTGTGTGTGTGTGTGTGTGTGTGTGCATATATATATTTATATTTACAAATATATACATATATCTATATATATATATGCATATATATGTAAACAAATTATTACAAATTGCTATTTATGTTACAAACAGTAAATTAGATTATATTAAGATAAACACATAAAAATACATAAACAACACTGCTTGTAATATAAACACCAATTTGTAATCATTTTTTTACATACACACACACACACACACATATATATACCGATTTAAAACTATATGCAATGAATTACAAGGCATGATGCTTATTTAGCAATCTCCAATATATCAAATAATAAATACCAATGTAAACATGAAACTTCATATAGCTGATTGGCAAGCTGTAGGATTATCAATTTATACAAATTGAATGCCTTGGTTTTATTACAAATGTTCATTATATATGAGGCCTAGTAAGAGTATCGAACTACAAGTAGTGTAACGCCCAGCCATGGAACCCTAGAGGATAGCTCTTACATGACTAAATAACAAAAAAAAAAATTTAAAAATGAAATACACAACAAATTACATAACATAAGATAACATGTAATCTAATCCTAAGTCCTCTAAGGTTCCATGACCATGCTACTAATATAACTATCAACCAAGCTAACAAGAATCATTCATTAACTGCAATTATTACAAGAGTTAACTAACAAGTTAAGTTCATTTTAAATCATCACAATATAAGATCTTTCATTATTCACTTCCATAACATGACATCAAATAAATAACATTAATGATCATTTATAAATATCCAACATGAGTGAGATACATCATTAACATTTTCCATTACATGAGAGTACATCACTATTAGTTGCTACATTTCAAGGTTTACAACAATGCTTCCTTGAATATAATTGGGAAGATTACATCTGAAGTACAAATAAAGATACATAGATATATGTAACCCAATACAATTACATGAGAGATAGTCTACTAGAATTGGAACAGGTACAGTAGTCCACAAGAGCATGAGAAATCTCCACGAACATGGACAAGCAACAAGGAAACCCTATGGAGGACAAAGCACCAACCTCCCAGCCATGTGGAACCCTGAGGTCCACCCCCCATACTAGGAGATAACACAAGGTCCCACCACAAAAAACATTCAACCAAGAAGACAAAAGGCTAACATTAACAAGGGCTACACATGACTCAAACACAACACTGCTAACAATACCAACATCACATATAACACTTACATCACTTCTAGATGCACTCACAATAGAAGGAGACCATACAATAGGGAAGAGTGTCATCGCATGGTTCTGACATGGGTTGTCCTAGCAGTCTCACACTAGACTCTGACCCCCATCTATGGTTGTCTTGACAACCTCTCAATAGGTCCTAACCCCATAGGGTGACACATGCAGAACCAACATTCCTTTCATGGGGACAAGTAATTTGGTCTTTCCAACTAGGCCTTCTCAACCCATCCTTAGCCTAAACAAACACTGAGGCATCCAATTATCTTGTTTAATTTGAAATCTACCCTTTCTCCCTAAATCATTTTTAGGTTATCACTAGATTTAGAAACTCTCTAATGGGTTGTCCTAAACACCACTTTGGGTTCCAACCCCTATTGAGAGCCACTCCTCGTACTTGCAACTAGTAAACCCTACAAAAACAAGGTATTACCATCATGCGCACAAACATAATCATATAACTCCAAACACTGTGCAAGGCATAGACCCTCTTGCACACGTAATCATAATCACAAAAATTAGTGCAACACATAACATTTCCCAACCTCTTACAAAGATGAAACATTCATAAAACCATACATGAAAAATACTTCCTCCTACGCCTCTGGAATTCAACCTTAACAACTTGCACAATGACTCCCACTTAAAACAATTCACAAAATTACTCCAATACCAAACACCAAACACAATATTCAATACTAATAATCAAACAAACAATACATCCATGAAAGACGTCATTTCCTCCTTACATGATACCCAACAACTAATTACATAATAAATTTACAATTTGACTAATAAACAATTATAAAAGAAATGAACAATCATTAATTAATACTCTATTTCATTTATTTAATAAATCCTTCATTTATATAAGTTAAGCAACTTTTTCCTTTATTTAATTTCCAAATTCCCTTGATTAACATAATCAATTAGTTCACATTTTCTAAAATATACTTTTTCTTTATATACACTTGTAATCATATATATATATAAATGTGTATATATATACATACATATATAAATGTATATATATATATATATATATATATATATTAGTATATATACATATATATATATGTATGTATATATATTATAATCAAAATGTTGTTTGAATAATATTATATCAAATTAAATTATGACAAACAATTCTAACATACATATATAACATATATACATTACATATATATATACATATACATATACCTATATATATATATCGACAACCAAACATAATACCTTTATATCAAATTCCTATATCGTAGAATACTAAGCAAACACTTGTGCATCGAATGAACCATAATTGAAAGCCAAGAGAAGTCATTGATCATAAAAATAACAAATGCCCAGATTTTAAAGCAAATTCAACAAATACATTGAACACCAAATAACCGAATATCCAAGCTAATTCAAATTTACCAAATTTCCAACCTACTGCATAACCACGGAATACCATAGATTGTCCAAAGCTATCAAAATCTATTTAATTGAATAATGAACATGAAATGGGTGAAATGAATGCCATTTATCGAATGATTATTGACATATTAAATAACATTCCACATAACTTGCATATATAAAGAAGTCAAAATATAATCAAAATGTCATCCAAATTTCATATTCATTGAAATCACATATAAAACATACCTATAAAATCACTTATCTTAGATTTTACTAATCAAATTCCAATTATAACAGAGTTGAAAAAAAATCACATGTTAAGAGAAATCCATCAAATGAAAGGAGATATTTGATATTGGATAGATAGTGCAACCGTTAAAAGTTGCTATGCAAAGGACATAAGCAATGTTGGCTACCCTAAGAGCTACCACAAAAGTACGTAGGGGAGGAAATAGCTACATGCAACACTAATAATAGAAAGAAACCATTGATTTTTCCAACATATTGTATGTTAAATGAATGCCAAATTTAATGTTTTAAATATAAAATATAGAAATGACATCGCAATGTTTAGGAGTGAATGAAAAATGCCACTAACCCTAGGCTGAAACAGACGACATGCATGTGGGAAGAAGGAGTGGGATTCAGCTAGATGGATCTTTTTCCATTGACCCTCTCTCATGAAGTCTCATCCATATTATAGTCTTACATGAATTTATCATAGCAAGGTGTTTATGGCGCCACCAGTCATCACTCCATGGCGACAGTCAAGAACAAGTTGCAACTAGATTTGTGTTGCCATAGTTTGGCTGGGACGAGTTTAATTAAGCTAGGAGATTTGGGTGTTGGAAGGCAGGGGATATGCGGTTTGGACTCCTTGAAATTCCCTTAGAAACTTTTAAGAAAATGCAAATGGCAGGTATAAATACGTGTTATCTCAAGGAATGCAATAATTGCAGGACAAGTACAAAATGATTTTCAGAAGATGCAATTTATAATTGTTTTGGAAATTATTTGCTTTAGATAGCACAAACATTCAATATTCAATTCCTAAAATAGAATTAAGATTAGGAAAACAAAACAATGGAACCTAGCTTAAATCAATTGGCATGGCTGAAGATTCAATGCCAAGCTTCAATTTCCCAAGTTGCAGCTCCAATCACTCTAAAAACCCCAAACAATCTCTGCCAAATCCCAATTCAAAACCTCCAAAAACAAGATCAAAGTCTCCAAAAACAAGAAAACAATATTCACGGGAAGCAAACAAGACCGTTTCAATATTTAATTCCAATCCCCTTTTCTTTTGCCAAAAATAGCCAATTATAATAAATTCTCTTGAGTGCATGTTGTTGTATGCAAACTTCTTAATCATTTTATTCTATATTTATTGTCCATTACCACTATTTATGTCTTTATTTTTATTTTATTCAACTAGACATATTCCAATTTATTTAAACTTAATAATCAACTTTATGATATTTATTTATCAAACATACTCTAATTTTTATTTACATTTAATGTTTAATTTTATAATATTTTATTTATTAACTTAACAATTCTATTTTAATGTGACAATTAATCAAAAAAAATTATCAGACGAATTTAAATCAAATGGACCAAATGTAAAACAATACTTGACCACAAGGTGAAGTTGAAAAGTAAGAACACAAGTGACATTGATGAACTAAACTAACCATACGAACAACACTAACAGGGTGTGAAAATTAGATACTCATCCTCTTCAAGGATGATGACTAAAACAAGGGACCAAATGCTACCTTCATTCAAAAATTCCATTGGTTTTAAGGCACGCTCAAACCTATCAATTTAGGTGGAGTTGATGCTTGGTACCTGCAACCTGTAGCACACAAAATAGTCAAGCATTTACAAAAATCATACAATCAGGCACATCGTGAAAGGAAATTGTAGTGTAGCAGGGTACTCACAAGTGAGTAATATGACATTGTCCCCTTCACCCACACACACAACAGTAATAACAACACCAAGTAGTCCAACCATTCATAAACAATCAACTACATGACAATTAGAATGATAATCACATAATGATCATGGTAAAGTAATCACATACTAATCATAACAATGCATCTATATATAGTATCACAAAACATATCAACTACTTAACATCATTAGCACATACCTTAACTATCCCTATTAGTTTACCTTCATCTCCAAGTTCCAAAGCTAAATACTTGCACATCCACGGTGAGAATGGAGGGGCACTACATCCTCCCCCCCTAAAACTTGACTTCCTCCTAGAAGTCACAAACTAGGGTGGAAACATAACACATTGGTACCAACATCATAGCTGATTCATTACCTCGGAATGCTACACTTCCATAAAACGCAACATAATTTTGCACACAAAGCACACATTTTCCATTAATAAATATCCATCATTTATAGACAATAAATTCCACTTTATTCAATACACAACACTAAATCTCATAACATATTCAACACAAGATCATGATTTCACTCCTTTTTAGAAGCATGGACACACAATTTATCAGTTCACAAGCACTATATTCATGATTTAACATAAATTTTTCACATAAACACACAAATTCACATCACAAGGCTATAGAAGGGTCCATAATGCATCCCCGATAGAAAGAATATTGGTGCATTGCGTACTACATCGGGGTTCCTATCCTTTCCATTGGTCTTTTGCACCATTGGAAAAACACCACCCAAGGGTAGGCCTAAGGCCAATAAGCGAGGATGACAAAAAGGAAAAACATAATCTCAAGAGTACATGCAACTAGGACACCATAATGGGCTCATATGAAACTAGAGTTCCCAGTGTATTAACCTAGGCTCTAATACCATGTGTAACGCCCCACCATGGAACCCCAAAGGATAGCTCTTACATGACTAAATAACAGAAGAATTTTAAAAAAATGAAATACATAACATAAGATAACATGCAATCTAATCCTAAGTCCTCTAAGGTTCCATGACCACACTACTAATATAACTATCAACCAAGCTAACAAGAATCATTTCATTAACTCAATAATTACAAGAGTTAACTAACAAGTTAAGTTCATTTTAAATCATCACATTATAAGGTCATACATTAATCACTTCCATAACATAACATCAAATAAATAACATTAATGATAATTTATAAATATCTAACATGAGTGAGATACATCATTAACATTTTTCATTACATGAGAGTACATCACTACCAGTTACTACATTACAAGGTTTAAAACAATGCTTCCTTGAATACAATTGGGAAGATTACATCTGAAGTGCAAATAAAGATACATAGATATATATAACCCAATACAATTACATAAGAGATAGTCCACTCAAACTGGAACAGGTACATTAGTCCACAACAACATGAGAAATCTCCATGAACATGGAAAAACAAGGAAACCCAATGGAGGACAAAATACCAATCTCCCAACTAGGTGGAACCCCGAGGTCCACCCCTCGTGCGAGGAGATAACACAAGGTGCCACCACAACAAACAATCAACCAAGAAGACATCAGGCTAACATTGACAAGGGTTATACATGACTCCAAAACAACACTACTAACAATACCAACATCACATATAACACTCACATCACTTCTAGAGGCACTCACAATAGAAGGAAAACATATAACTAGGGAATGTTAGACTGCAATAGGGAAGAGTGTCATCATATGGTCCTGACATGGGTTGTCCTAGCAGTCTCACACTAGACCCTGACCCCCATCTATGGTTGTCCTAGCAACCTCACTAGGTCTCGACCCCATAGGGCGACACATGTAGAACCGACATTCCTTTCATGGGGACAAGGAATTTGGTCTTTCCAACCAATCCTTCTCAACCCATCCTTAGCCTAAACGAGCACTACATGCATGGGTGAGACATCCAATTATCTTGTTTAATGTGAAATCTACCCTTTCCCCCTAAATTATTTTTAGGTTATCACTAGATTAAGAAACTCTCCAATGGGTTGTCCTAGACACTACTTTGGGTTCCAGCCCCATTGAGAGCCACTCCCCCTACTTGCAACTAGTAAACCCTACAACAACAAGGTATTACCATCATGTGCACAAACATAATCATATAACTCCAAACACCATGCAAGGCATAGAACCTCTTGCACACATAATCATAATCACAAAAATTAGTCAACATGTAGCATTTCGCAACCTCTTACAAAGATGAAACATTCATAAAACCATACATGCAAAATACTTCCTCCTACACCTTTGGAAGTCAACCTTAACAACTTACACAATGACTCCCACTTAAAATAATTCTGAAAATTACTCCAATACCAAATAGCAAACACAATATTCAATGCTAATAATCAAACAATTAATACATCCATGGAAGACATCATTCCTCCTCACATGATACCCAACAACTAATTACATAATAAATTTACAATTTGAATAATAAACAATTATAAAGGAAATCAACAATCTTTAATTCTCTATTTCATTTATTTAATAAATCCTTCATTTATATAAGTTAAGCAACTTTTTCCCTTATTTAATTTCCAAATTCCCTTGATTAACATAATCAATTAGTTCACATTTACTAAAATATACTTTTTCTATATATACACTTGTATACATACATATATATATGTGTGTGTGTCTGTAAATATATACATATTTTAGTATATATACATATATATATATGTATATATATATATATTATAATCAAAAATTTGTTTGAATAACATTATATCAAATTAAATTATGGCAAACAATTATAACATACATATATATCATATACACATATATATAGGTAGATATATATACATATATACATATATATGTACATATATATACCTATATATATATTCAGACCACCAAACATAATACCTTCATATCGAATTCCTATATCATAGAATACTAAGCAAACACTTATGTATTGAATGAACCATAATTGAAAGAAAAGCAAAGTCATTGATCATAAAATAACAAATGCCCAAATTTTAAAGTGAATTCAACAAATGCATTGAACACCAAATAATCGAATATCCAAGCTAATTCAAATTTACAAAATTTCCAACCTACTGCAAAACCATCGAATACCATAGATTGTGCAAAGCTATTGAATTCTATTTAATCGAATGATGAACAAAAAATAGGTGAATCGAATGCCATATATCAAATGATTATCGACATATTAAATAGAATTCCACATAACCCACATACACAAAGAAATCAAAATATAATCAAAATGTTATGCAAATTTCATATTCATTGAAATCACATATAAAGCATACCCATCAAATCACTTAGCTTAGAGTTTACTAATCGAATGCCAATTATAATGGAGTTGAAAAAAAATCGCATGCTAAGAGAAAGCCATCAAATGAAAGGAGATATTCAATATTGGATAGATAGCATGACAGTTAAAAATCTCTATGCAAAGGACATAAGTAACACTAGCTACCCTAAGAGCTACCACAGAAGTACAAAGGGGAGGAAATAGCTACATGTAGCACTAATAATAGATAGAAACCATCAATTTTTCCATATTATATGTTCGATGAATGCCAAATTTAATATTTTAAATATAAAATACAAAAATGACATAGCAGTGTTTAGGAGTGAATGAAAAATGCCACTAATCCTAGGGTGAAACAAATAGCATGCATGTAGGAAGAAGGAGTGGGATTCGACTAGATTTCTCTTGTTTCCACTGACCCTCTCTCATGAATTCTCATCCATATTATATTCTTACATGAATTTATCATAGCAAGGTGTTTATGGGGCCGCTGGTCGTCACTCCATGGCGACAATCAAGAACAAGCCGCAACCAAATTTGTGTTTCCATAATTTGGATGGGATGGATTTAAGTAAGTTGGGATATCTAGGAGTTGGAAGGAAGAGGATACACAATTTGGACTCCTTGAAATTCCCTCAAGGAATGCAATGATTGCAGGACAAACACAACAATTTTTAGAAAGAGACTTTGGTAATTTTCAGAAGATGCAATTTATAATTGTTTTGGAAATGATTTACTTCATACAACACAAACATTCAATATTCATTTCCTAAATATAATTAAGATTGAGAAAAGAAAACAATGGAACCTAGCTTAAATCGATTGGCATGGTGAATATTCGATTCCAAGTTTCAATTTCCCAAGTTATAGCTCCAATCACTCCAAAAACCCCAAACAATCTCTGTTGAATCCTAATTCAAATGCAATGCCCCGCCATAGAACCCAAAGGACAACACAAAACATGACTTAATATTGGAACATTTTTTTTTAAAGAATAACATTGAACTTCATGATATTACATAACATACAATCTATTCCTAAGTCCTCTAAGGTTCCATGACTACATTACTAACAAAACTATAAACAAGTACTAGAATTAATTCATTTATCACAATTTATCTAAAAATATAATGTTTATTTTAAGCCATCACATTAAATGATTAAACAATATGAATCTCCATAACATGTCATGAGATAGACAACATTAATGAACACTTATAAACAACTAAAAAGTACATATACAAATCCCATTACATGAGGTACAACATTACATTGTTTACACTATTGCTTCCCTGAATACAATTGGGAAGATTGCATCACTATACAATAAATAGTAGATTTGATATACAAGTCCAAGCATATACATAAGGACTGTCTCCTTGAACTAGAACATGAACTAGAATCCACTACACAAGGTACAACCTCCATGCACATGAGCAAGGAAAACCTAATGGAGGAAAATGCACCAACCTCCTGCCCATGTGGTATGCTAAGTTCCACCCACCATACTAGGAGAGAACATAAGGTCCCACTACCTCAAACAATCAAGAAGATAGAAGGATAACACAAAAGGAATAAACATGGCTCCAACATAACACATGAACGTCACATAATACAAACATCACTTCCAGAGGCACACACACAACATAAGAGGAACAAATAAGTAGTGAATGCTAGATTGCAATAGGAAGAGTGTCATCACATGGCCCTGGCATGGGTTACCCTAACAGTCTCTCACTAGACGTTGACCCCTATCTATGGTTACCTTGATAGTCTCTCACTAGATAATAGCCCCATAGGGTGACAATGTGGAACCAACATTCCTTTCATGAGGAAAAGGAAGTTGGTCTTGCCAACAAGGCCTTCTCAACCCATCCTTAGCCTAAACAAGCACTACATGCATGGTTGAGGAATTCAATTATCTTGATTAATGTGAAAATTATCCATCCCCCCAATTAATTAATTAGGTTATTATTGAATTAAGAAACTCTCTAATGGGTTACCCTGACAGTCTCTCACTAGATGTCATCCCCCATTAAGAGCCACACCCCCTACTTGTTGAAATATCTAGGTTCATCATTAGTACTTAACAAAGAAAATTTACAACACAAATCAAGTGGGATATACCTGTCAATTGGATTTTGTTATCTTATGGATCTTCTCAAAGGTGAAGTAAGAGGTTCCTCCTCATGTTCATCCTCATTGTTTTCAACTTCTTATGTTACAAAAAATTCTTCAAAACTTTCACTTGAACTCTCTTATTCTTCTCCATCTTCTTTTCCATCTCTCTGTTCTTCCACATGTGCATCTTCTTGCTTAGTTTCAAAATGCACTGTCTTTGAATTTTCCTTTGGTTGCTCATCTTCAGAGTTAGCTCTAAATTCCTTCAAAATTACATCTCTAGAAAATATCATCTTTCATGTTAGTGGATTCCAAAGTTTATAACCCTTAACATTTTCACCATAACCTTCAAAGATGCATTTCTGAGATTTGGGATCCAATTTAGACCGCTTCTCTTGAGGAACATGAACAAAAGCCTCACAACCAAAGACCCTTAAATGTGAAACTGAGGGATTTTTACCCAACCACATTTCATAAGGTGTTTTATCAACAAGAGCTTTACAAGGAGATCTATTAATTAAATAACAAGTAGTACCAACAAATTCTTCCCAAAAATATTTATCTAACTTATCACTACTTAACATGCTCCTAGCTCTTTCCATTATTGTACAATTCATTCTTTCTGCTACCCCATTTTGTTGGGGTGTGTAAGGTGTAGTATTTTTCCTAACAATTCCTGCATGTTTGCAAAACTCATCAAATTCCTTAGAACAATATTCACCCCTATTGTATGATCTCAATACTTTTATCTTATAATCTATTTGGTTTTCAACCAATGCCTTAAATTCCTTAAATTTGGTGAAAATTTTATATTTTGTATGGATATAATAAATCCAAGTATATCTAGAGTAATCATAATTGAAGGAAACATAATAACGAGATCCACCCAAAGAATTTGTATCCATTGGACCACATACATCTAAATGAATTGGTTCTAACAATCCATTAGCTTTATTAGTTCCTTTAGGAAATACAGATTTGTTTTGTTTACCAAACACACAATCGTCACAAAAATCATTTTTACCAACAAAATAATCAAAAATACCATCTACTAGTTTCTTATCAAGTATGGTCCTAAGACCTTTTTCACCAATGTGACCCAATCTATGGTGCCACAACATACATGCATTTTTAGTGCTAGTTACAAAAGAGGAATTACAAAAAGTAGAGGCATGTAGAGTAAACAAATTCCCTATTTGAGATCCTTTAGCAACCACCAAACTTCCCCTTACCATCTTGCAACCAGACTTTTCAAATTTCACATGCATTCTAGAATCATTCAACTTGGAAACCAAAATTAAACTTTTTGTAAGTCCTAGAATATGTAAAACATCATCAAGGATTTTAACCCTCCCATCATTGAAACACAACTTTACCTTTCCTTTACCAACAATCTTTTGTGAGTTGTCATCACCCATGAAGACCTCTCCTCCATCATATTCTTTGTATGTAGAAAACCACTCCTTGTGAGGATTCATATGGAAGGAGACACCTAAATCAATAATCCAAGCATCATTACAAACTGTGTTAGTTGAAATAATCAAAGCATCAAAATCATCATTATTAGAGGACTTGCCTATGGAGGAATCTACACTTGTTTTCTTGTTTCTACATTCCTTCTTCACATGTCCCCATTTACGATAGTTCCAACACTTCACTCTGCTCTTTTTTGGGGTCTTAGATTGTCCTTTAGACTTATCCTTCTTCTTATCCCCTTTAGTCCCTTTTTCCTTGGACCTACCTCGCACATGCAAGGAATCTTGGGAGCCACTATGCATGGTATTTCTCCTCATCTCTTCTGAAAGAAGTATAGGAATAATATTATCCATCTTACATTCTATACCACCACTTGTTATAGCAACAAATAAATTTTCCCAAGATTTCAGCAAAGATCAAATCAATAAAATGCATTTATCCTCATCTTCTATTTTAACATCAATAGATGCAAGTTGACTTATAATCAAATTAAAATTATTCAAATGTTCAACAATAGAATCACCATCCTTCATCTTTAATGAATATAAACATCTTATGAGATACAACTTGTTAGAAAAACTATTAGTTTGGTAGATTTCACCTATCTTCCTCCAAAGCTCGTATACAGTGTCTTCTAAAGAGACTATGAGGAGGATAGAGTCTGTGAGACTCAACCAAATATTCCCTCAAGCCTTCTTGTCTAACTTTTTCCAATCTTCATCCAACAAGGTTGAAGTAGATGGCTTCTTTTCAACTGAAACTAGCAATCACTGATCTCTCTCCTCAAGGAGATCCTCCACTTTCAACTTTGACATCTTGTAACCAGTTCCATTGAACTTCTCAATATCTTGATGAGATGTGGAGGCCATGGTATACAATCTTTCACAAATCTGCAAAACCCACAACACAAAATCTCCCACTGCAGCAAAAAACCTTCAATGCTTTAAAAGGAAAGCATCCCTTCCTTAACAAAACTGCTATCTCTGATACCAAATGTTGATTATCAAGGTGAATAAATATTAAAATAAGAACTTAAATAAATTAATGCAAATCTGAAATGTGTAGATTAAACTTTATCCTTAGTGTGAAGAAAGAATGAGAGAGATAGATAGAAAAATCATAACACATGCAACAACAAATTTACATGGAGAAACCTCGAAGGGAAAAAACTCCACCATATAAAGAGAGGCAAGTAAATCACTGATAATCTAAAATATTACATGCAACAATAGACTTCTCTTATCAAACTCTGTAAAATTTGGCAGCACCCTATTACCTTGCAAACCTACAAAATTGAATTTTAATAACTCTAGCTCAAGGCCCCAATATAAAGAGATTTGTGAGGATGAAAACCAACATGGTTTCACCAAACAATAATCAGCAATACCACCTAGAAAAACCCATTCCTCCCTTCTTGAAATGGTCAAAAAATACCAAAAATAGTGATGTAGATGCATCCTTGGGTTGTAGCAATCTTGCATCACCAAAAAAAATTCATTTCAGTTTGTCTTTGTTTTCTTAGTTCAAGCTGGTAGATCTGGTAGTTCTTCAAGTTTGCTCGTCAAACCTCACGGATCTGTGTGTACCTCATGGGCATGTTCATTTACCTTATTCCATATTTTGAGCATGATTGGTTTCTTTTCCAACAAGTTATCGCTTCTGAAATATTTGGTAGTTTCCTCATCCAGCACCGAAATAGTTTTCAAAGCCAACGACTAGTTAGATTGTTCATGGATCATCTCCATTATTCGTGGATCATGGAGGTGTGATCCTAATTATTCTTTGGGTTGTTTTTGACCTTGTTTTAGGTATGCACTTTTTTTTTTTTTTTTTAGACTGCAGGAATCGGGTAGCATGACCCCATATAAACTGCAGTGCACCTGGTAAACTTTTTAACGTGACCGGCGGCGCTGGCGCGACACGCCCTCCGGTACCACGGGGGTGGGGGAGACTAGACCTCTTGACCAACCTCCTGCAATAGGAAAGATTTAGCCAACTGAGCTAGGGCCTCAACCCCTTTTAGGTATGCACTTCATTCTATGCATTCACCAAAAATTAATCCAAGATTTGAGGCCGACTTGTTCTTGCGACCGTTGTATTTTCCTCTTTGGGAATTCACTTAATTATTGTCCAACACAGATGTCTCTAGCCTTGTAAATGTATATAAAACAATTTAATTGATCATTAGAAGGTAGCGAAGTACCAGGGTAGGATAAAGAGTCTAATATGTGATCTGCTCTATAGGATTTTTTCTCACATTGAGGAGCATGTAGGAAGATTATATTTGAGCATGTTGTAATCAGACCTACGAGCCGAAATCCTAGAAGTCTATATGTTTCTGGCTAGTTGTAATTGAATTATCTGATAATGATAATGTCTACATTTGTGTTTGTATCAATTTTTTGTGTTGCTTCCATTATGTGACTCTTGTTGCATGGTTTGGACTGTTCTCTTTGATGACCCTCCAGCCATGGCTACATTAGTTGGTATCAGAGTAGGTTGTGAACCTATGAATCTGGAGATGAGGGTGGGTTGCAAACCTAAAAATTTGGAGATGAGAGCTAGTCGCAAACCTTGATTAGGTGGCGGTCCTTGAGGCATTCCTTGGGGTGAACAGAGCACCGATTAGAGGCAAGTTGTAGGTGTGTTCAATAGATTTCCAAGGGAGAGGCAATTGAAACCCTACAGTCAAATCACCGAGTTGAGGTAGTTGCACCAAGCAAGGGGAGAGATGCCACCAAGAAGGATGAACCCTAGAAGAATGGAGCAGATGATGGAAGACTTTAAGAATGAGATGAGGAATGAGATCTGAAATCTGTTGGGTGGTTTGAGGAGAAACCCTAAACCAGAGGATGAATATGAAGAAACTGTAAAAGAGCTTGAGACTAAAGATGTTGAGGGACTAACATATGAGAGAGAAGAGAGATTGTTGAGGGCAGCCACACAAGTAAGTAAAAGTCATAAGTTGGAAGTTTCTAATTTCTCTGGTACATTAAATCTAGAAGACTTGTTAGACTCCATAGGAGAGTTGGAAGACTATTTTGAGTTGGAAGATATTAGAGATCCTCTGAGGGTTAAGTTACTATAGACTAAGTTGAAGGGACATGTTTCCTTATGGTGGAAAAAGTTGTAGAAAGATAGAGTGGAGAATGGCGAAATGAGGATCACCTGGTGGAGATAGATGCTTGCAAGGTTGAAAGCTAAGTTTGTCCCGAAAGATTATGAGTTAGAACTATTTAAGAAGCTACAAAACCTGAAGCAGAAGGACATCAGTGTGAAGGAGTATACAAAGGAATTCTACAAGATGACAATCAGATCTGGACACAGAGAGATGACTAGAGAAAAGGTGGCTAGATATATAAATGGCCTCAGATATAATATTCAGGATGAGATGAGTATGTTGAGAATTTCTACAGTTGAAGATGCTTTTCAATATGCTCTTAAGGTTGAATATAAAGTGAAGAAAAGACAACATTCCCTTAGGAGGAAGGAGAGATAGATGAGTAGTGGCAAAGAGAAACCAACAAGTGAAGAACCTAGGCCTAAGTGGAGTAAGGAATCTAATCAAAAATTGTAAGTGAAGAACCTAGGCCTAAGTGGAGAGGAAATAGCAATAAAGAGTTATTGGGGAAATGTTTCAAATGTGGAGAATTAGGACATAGATCTTTTGAGTGTCCTAAGGGATCAAGGGAACTGGTAAGAATATTTGTGTAGCACATGAAGAGAAGGTAGTTGAAGAAGGGATAGAACTTGAAAGAGGTGAATCTCTGATGCTTAGAAAAGTTTTGATGAGACAGAACAAGGAAGAGGTTGACACTTTGCAAAGGAAGAATCTTTTCTAGACTGTATGCAAATCAAGAGGTAAGTGTTGTAATGTTATTGTGGATAGTGGAAGTACTAATAATTTGGTATGTGAGGAGATGGTGGAGAAACTTGGTTTGAGGAAGTTCCCGCATCCTTTCCTTATAGGATAATTTGTTTATAGAATGATCATGTAGTGGAGGTGAAAGAGCAGTTTTGGGTGAACTTTAATATTGGTCCTTTTAGAGATGCGGTTTTGTGTGATGTTTTTTCTATGAGTTCTTGTCATGTTTTGTTGGGTAGACCTTGGTAGTTTGATAGAGGAGCAATCCATGATTGCAGGAGAAATTTGATTACTATAGAAAAGGATGGGAAAAGTTTACTTTGGTTCCCTTAAATAAAATAGAGGAGGGAGTGAGGAACTTGAGTCTTGTGAAGAGTTTTGGGAAGTAGGAGGTAAAGATTATACTAAAGAATGAAAAGGATATGAAAGAGAACCCTATGAACAAACTTGAGAGCAAGGTGGTATTGTATGGAGATAAAGATAGAATTGTACAGTAGAAGACTCTGGCAGCAGATGAGAAGATGGATAAGATGAAGCCTTGTAGGAAGGGAGGGGTTGATGGATAGAAGAAGGAAAGTGGTGGTAAGTTCTCCTTACTACCTTGTGCAGATATGAAGAAAAAAATTTGAGAGAAGAAGAATTTGAAGGATCCGGCAGAAGAAAGAAGAAAAGACAGGAGGAGAATAAGTTCAAACAGAGAAGATGTTTGGATCAAGAATGAGCATGGGATCTATAGCCTGAATCTAGTTCAATGTTCATGAGTTCCCCTCATGGAACATCTTTTCTCACCAGGGGTGTATGATGTACGAGAATCCTTGGGTTGTAGCAATCTTGCATCACCCAAAAATATTTTCATTTCAATTTGTCTCTGTTTTCTTAGTTCAAACTGGTAGATCTGGTAGTTCTTCAATTTTTCTCATCAGACCTCATGGATCTGTGTGTACCTCATGGGCATGTTCATTTACCTTATTCCATATTTTGAGCGTGATTGGTTTCTTTTCCGACAAGTTATCACTTTTAGAATATTTGGTAGTTTCCTGATCTAACACCGGAATAGTTTTCAAAGCCCAACGGCTAGTTGGATTGTTTTTGGATCGTCTATGTTGTTCATGGATCATGGAAGTGTGATCATAATTATTCTTTGGGGTTTTTTCAATCTTGGTTTATGTCCACACTTCATTCTATGCATTTACCAAAAAGTAATCCAAGATTTGAGGCCGACCTGTTCTTGCAACTTTTGTATTTTCCTCTTTGGGAATTGACTTAATTGTTATCCAAAGTGGATGTCTTTGGCCTTGCGAATGTATATAAAACAATGTAATCAATCATTAGAAAGTAGTGAAGTAGCAGGGTAGGATAAAGAGTCTGATATGTGATCTGCTCTGTAGGATTTTCGCTCACATTGAGGAGCATGTAGGAAGGTGATATTTAAGCATGCTATAATCAGGCATGTGAGCTGAAATCCTGGAAGCCTGAGTTTTGTCGGCTAGTTGTAATTGAATTATCTGATAATGAGAATGTCTTCATTTGTGTTTGTATCAATTTTTTTTGTTGCTTCTGTTGTGTCTCTTGCTGCATGGTTTGGACTGTTCTCTTTGAGGACCCTTTGGCCATGGCTGCATCAAATAGCCTCTTACAAATTCTCTTACAGCTATTATAAGGAATCTCTCATGCATGGGTGCCTGGGGTCCAAAAAAAGCATATTTTGTCATAGGGAATCTATGGACATATAGGGTTTTGTTGATGCAGATTGGGCAGGTGACTTGGATATTTGAAGGTCCACTAGTGGCTATGTGTTTACTTTTTTTGGAGGAGTAGTGAGTTGGATGAGTAAAAGACAACCTACATTTATTTTTCTACCACTGAAGTAGAGTATATGGTTGCTACACATGCCTCTAAGGAGGTGGTTTGGTTACAAATACTTGGTAATGTTATTGGTTTTGATTATAGTATAGTGAGGATTGGATGTGATAGTTATAGTGCCATATGTTTGGCTAAAAATGCTATGTATCATGCTCGTACTAAGCATGTTGATGTTCAATATCACTTTGTGTGAGAAATGGTTTAGAATGGACATGTGTTGATTGAAAAAGTTGACACTTTGGATAATGTTGTAGATTCACTTACAAAGCTAGTCACCATGGATAAGTTCTCTTGGTGCAGGAAGGCCATGGGCCTTGATCATTGTACTTGATTCTATGTAATTGTATCTCTATGGATGTAATTTACAATGTATGATGTCAAGTGGGATAATGTTAGGATTTAGGTGCCATCAACCTTGTAAATCCTTTAATTAATTATTCTCCTAAAGTGTTTTGTATTTACCCAAAAGAATTGAAACCATTTGACCAATGGTGGTAAAAGAGACAATGTAATGCAGTGTTATTGTTATTGTTTGTCCTTTTGGAAAAGGAAAAAATAGCTAGGTGTTCCACTTTGGAATATTCTAAAATGAGGTTTTTGGGTCAAAATAGGGTGTTGTAAGAGAATCTATGACATGTATGACAATTTTCATAAGACGCTATGATAGTATGATAGATTCCCTATGACAAAATATGTTATTTTTGGACCCTAGGAACCCATGCATGAGAGATGCCTTATGAAAACTATAAGAGCATTTGTAAGAGGATATTTTTGGTATTTTTTGAACATTTCAAGGAGGGAGGCATGGGTTTTTCTAGGTGGCATTTCTGCCTATTTTTTGGTGAAATCATGGTGGTTTTCATCCTCACAAATCTCTTTAAATTAGGGCGTTGACCTAGAGCTATTAAAATTCAGTTTTGCAGGTTTGCAAGCTAACAGGGTGCTGCCATATTTTACAGAGTTTGATAAGATAAGTCTATTGCTGCATGTAATATTTTAGATTCTTAGAAATATACTTTCCTCTCTTTTTGTGGTGGAGTTTTTTCCCTTCGGGGTTTCTCCACGTGAATCTATTGTTGCATGTGTTATGATTCTTCTATCTCCCTCTCTCATTCTTTCTTCACACTAAGGCTAAAGGTTAATCTACACATTTTAGATTTTCATTCACTTATTTAAGTTCTTATTGCAAGCTTTCTTCACCTTGATAATCAACACTTGCAACTAGTAAACCCTACAAACCAAGCAAGGTATTTACCATCTTGCAATTGAACACAACTACTTGAATCCAGCATGGTGCAAGGCATTGACCCTTTTGCACACATATCACAATCACAAGAATCCAAACTCAGTGCAAGGAATTTTCCTTCTTGCACACAACTCATATATTGTCAAACCACTTACAAAGTGAAATCAACAAAAGAACCATACATACCAATACTTCCTCCCAAGCCTCTAGAAGCCAACTTAACAACTTGCACAAAAACTTCCACTTTAAAACAATTACCAAAATCTCCCCCAATATGAGAATCCAACACAATATTCAATATAGGTACTCAACAAATAGTACATTCGTGAAGACATTATTTTCACATCTCATGATACTCAACAACTTATTACCTACTAAGTTTACAAACAATTATTAAAGAAATCAACAATCATTAATTAATCAAAAAGTTACTCTAATTCATTTATTTAATAAATCCTTCATTTATCTAAGTATAAATTAATCATTTTCTCTTTTTAATTTCTAACTTCATTTCTCTAACATAACTATTTAAGCTCATAGGCAAAATTGTTCTTTTTCTAAAATCATAATGTATATATATATAATGCAGTTTCCAAAAAGCAGATTATAAAATGGCAATATATACATACATATATAAACTCACATCATCACACGGACGTATCATCATATTTTATAAAAAAAATTCAATTGAAATATAATTCCATTTACTGTATTAGAATTTAAATATTGAGAACCATTACATAAATATTAATATCATACAAATATTTATATAAATTTCATTTATCTATCATACTTAATTACTCTTTTAATAATAACCTTCCAATTCAAAATATTTTATTTATAGTCCATTAAATACTCACTAATTATTTGAATTTATACCCTTACATGACTTAAGTGTTTTAGATTAGACACTTATGTTGCCTATTAGAATTTATTTGTCTCTTATTCAAATTTTTAGATAAACCTTTTCCTTGTAATCATTAATATTATATAATTGCTATTTAACTATTTAATTTTTCACCAATGTTATAAATACAATATCTAAATAATTCCAAGAACCTTACTTTATTGATATCAATTAGAAATAACACCTATGAGAGACTTTATAAATTAATTCATAAACAAACCATATTAAGTGTACTTATCTTGAAATCTCCTAATTAACCACCCAATCTTTTAGATTATAATGAAAGAATGATGCATTAGCTAACATTTAATTCACAATAAATAAACAATCCATCTCTTTTGTAACTATACCAAATCATTACTTTATATGCCAGGCTTGAATTGAAAACTTTTTTTAAAACAAGAAATAAAAACCCCTTTTCCCCATAACTCGTATCACTATTTATTCTTCATAGAAGTCTCATCAAAACCCATTTATTGATATTATACCTACACCATGTTCTCTTCTTTTCTTCCAAAAATAATTTATTAATGACACTACTCTAGTCATGATCCTATTTGTATGATTATATATTCTTGACACAAAGAAGGCGATAACTTAAATTATATTGAATGTCATCCTAATATAATTAAATCAAATTATTTTCTTTTCTATTTAATTTTCCAATTCACTATCTACTTAATTAATTAATTACAAGGCATAAATATTCTTTCACTATAACCATAATATAATATATATGTTTGCAGCCATGGGGAAAGAAACCTGACAGCAGCCCCGTGTTTCAACCATATTGCAGAAACCATGATCTAGGTTTTTGAGTTTTTTGGACAAAAATTAGAAGACAACAAAATGAAAAAACCCTTTAAATTTTGCACCAACCTAGTTTGTAAAATCAAAGTTATGGATGATGCAATCAGGCTGAATCATTAGCATGGAATATACCAATAACACAATATGCAATTCGATAAGCTATAGATTATTCAAATAGGATGCCCAAAGGCAAATGGTGAAGGAAATAGAGGCTACACCAGGAATAAATAATAGATCTTTTCAAGTGTTGTAGTTGCATTTCCCTATTTAAAATAAAATTGAATTGAGGAGCATAGAGAGAGAGTAATGAAATCAAAAGAAATGGGGTTTCACAGCTGCAAAATATGCACAAAATGATTCACTACAAGGGACTTTTGATAATCCTCATAAAATGCATTTTTCTAATTGTATCAATTCAAGTTAAGTAAACAAAGAAATGTTTTAATTTCTATACAACATAACTTTCAATCTTTTTGCTTCAAAACAAAACAGAGATAGTAATTCAGAAAACAAAGGAACCTGGTTTAAATTGATTGGCACAGTTGAAGCTTCAATGTTGAGCTTCCAAATTCAAAACCCAAAACAATCTCTATAGAATCCCAGTTCAAAAAACAAGACTCTTTTTCTGGAAACAAAATTAATAATAATGTAAATCTCCCAAAAGAAAATTATATTAAAAAATGAAAATTTGTTGAAGATTCCCTATAGTTTATTTTTAGATGATAATTAATTATAATAATTGTCTGCAGCTGCATGTTACTGCATGCCATAATTTTCATGCACTAAATTAGAATTGTAACCGAAGAAAAACTGCCTATTCATTATCACCTTATTTTCTTTCTATTTATTATTGTTTATTAATTGCATCTTTCCAATATAATATTTTATTTAATATTTTATCACACTTTTAATTTATTATCAACTATAATTATTAATAAATCTATTTATATTTGATTACCAAAATACTTGTTACTTAATAAATTAATTTAATGAATCAATTAAACAATAAGAACATTTAAAAAACAACTTAAACTAAACAACCCAAAACAACATTTATCATACATCATGAAAGGGTGAATCATGGAGGCGCACTACATCAAAACCTCCAAAAACAAAATCAAAGTATGCAAAAACCAGAAAACAATATTCATGAGAAGCAAACTAGACTGTTTCAATATTTAATTCCAATCCCCTTTTCTTTTGCCAAAAATAACCAATTATAATAACTGCTCTTGAGTGCATGTTGGTGCATGCAAACTTCTTATTGAATAATTTTATTTTATATTTATTGTCCATTACCACTTTTTATATCTTTATTTTTATATTTATTTTTATTTTATTCAACTAGACATATTCCAATTTATTTAAACTTAATAATTAACTTTATGATATTTATTTATCCAACATACTCTAATTTTTATTTACATTTAATGTTTAATTTTATAATATTTTATTTATTAACATAATAATTCTATTTTAATGTGACAATTAATCAAAAATATTTATCAAAAAATTTAAATCAAATGGACCAAACACCAAACAATACCTAACCACAAGTGACATTGACAGACCAAACCAACCATACGGACAACACCAACAAGGTGTGAGAATTAGATACTCATCCTCTTCAAGGATGATGGATAATAAAGGGGACCAAGTGCTATCTTTGTTCAATAATTCCATTTGGTTTAAGGAATGCTCAGACCTGTCAATTCAAGTGGATTAAATGTCTGGTACCTGCAACCTGCAACACACAAAATAGTCGAGCATTTACATAATCATACAATCAGGCACACTGTGAAAGGAAATCGTAGCATAGCAGGTTATTCACAAGTGAGTAATGAGACACTGTCCCCTTCACCCACATAAACAATAGTAAGAACAACACCAAGCAGTCCAACCAACTTATAAACAATCAACTACATGACAATTAGAATGATAATCACATAATGGTCATGGTAAAATAATCACATACCGATCATAACAATGCATCTATATACAGTATAATAAAACAGATCAATTGCTTAACATCATTAGTACATACCTTAACTATCTCTATCATTTTACCTTCATCTCCAAGTTCCAAAGCCAACTACTTTCACATCCACGATGAGAATGGAGGGGCACTACAAGAAGACAATTGAATTCCCAAAGAATGAACATGTAGGGCCTATAATCTCAACATGCATTAAATCAAATTCCAAGTAATTTTGTTAGCATCAAACACCAACTACAATGACTATTCATCGAACTAAATGAATCAAGTGTTATGAATAATGCAATCGATAAATTTCATCAAGCATAAGTCTCAGAAACAAAATTGCCATCTAATCCCTAAGCGTATCAACAATAATTTTGTAGTAAAAGGCATGAATTAAGGGAAACATAGAATTTAAATGCCACATACCATGCCTACGTATAATTCCAAATACAACAGGTGTGTCCAAGATGGGTAGAGTGTGTGGCTAGCTTATAAGTTGTTGATATTATATTATCAACAGAATGAGTCAAGGTAAAAAGTATATTGAATGCAAGAGATTTAAAAATAAATGCAAATTTAGTAAATCAATGTTGCAAACAACCACTATGCAGGGTGTGCTCAAATGGTTTTCTAAAAAGTCTCAAGTAACTTACAAACAAATGCAATTGGGTAGGCATAAGGGAGGTGCTCAAAATGGATTTATTGAATAGGCTTCATAAACTATCAAATAAATGACAATGGCTAGGAAGAATACTTTGACACCATAAACTAAACTGCCCAAATATGAACAAGAATGATTTTGCAAGGAAAAGCTTGAAATCGTAATATTTATGAAGTATTCAAAAACACATTCAAATGAACAAGCAATAATTTTCAACAAAAAGAGAGAAAGAATTCAAATTGCATTAATCAGAGAAATGAAACAAAGAACAAAAATGAAGCCAACCTGGATCCAATGTTGGCTGAGATGGAATCCGATGCCGACTCTGAATCCTTCAATTTCCAACCTGAAATCTCCAATTCCCAATTAAATTTTCCAGAATCAATCAATAGAATGCAATCATTTTTTAGAAATTTTCTTGCAAACCAAATATTACTTTCCTTCCTGAAAACAAAAATCAATGATAATGAAAATCTCTCGAAAAGATAATGATTTACAAAAGGAACCTGTTTGATTTTCAAAAAAAAAAATTTAATAAAAATCTCTAAAATCCCACAAAAACAAGTTTCTTTTCAACAATCAGTTCAAATTTATGCATGTACTATAGGAAAAATTATATTTCTATCTTTTATAATAGAAACAGGATTAGATCCCTTATTACCTCTAATGGAACTACACTTGAACGAGAGGATGAAATAGCCAATGAGGTTGTTTCTTTTTTCTCAAATTATCAGGAGCCTTCAAGGAGTAATAACATGGACTTGGAGGAGTTTTTTCAGGTAATACCTAATGTCAGTAAGGATGAAGACCTTAAAGCTTTAACCAAGAGTATTACTATGGATCAGGAGGTGAACATGTTTGTTTTCTCTTTTGGAGCCTACAAGGCCCCAAGACCAGATGATTTCCCTCCTAGTTTCTTTCAATTGTATTGGAAAATCATGTCTAAAGACCTATTAACTACTGTTAAAGATTTTTTTAGATTGGAAAAAATTCTAAATCAGATGAACGCCACTTTCTTTGCTATAATCCAAAAATCCATTGAATCTACTTCCATGAATGATTATAGACTGATAAGTCTATGTAACAATGCATATAATATTTTCTCCAAAATCATTGTCAACAAACTGAAGCTGGTCTTAGGGAAAATGATTGCTATTAACCAAAAAGGCTTTGTTTAGGGAAGGAAAATTTTGGATGCAACCATTTATACTCATGAGATCATGAATTCTATGGACTATAGCAAAAAGCCAAGTATGGTGCTGAAATTAGACATATCAAAAGCTTATGATAGAGTCACTTGTAACTTTTTATTTGTTGTTCTTGAAAAATTTGGCTTCAAAGGTAAATTTCTCAATTTGATAAAAGCCTGTGTTACTACACCAAAGTACTTGGTTCTGGTTAATGGTGTTGCCCATGATTTTTTCTCTACTAGAAGAGGGTTGAGATAGGGGGATCCTTTATCTCCCTACCCTTTTGTTATTGTGGTAGAAGCTCTTGGCTGAAATATTTAGAAACAACTTAATATTAGATCCTTGAGGGGTTTATGTGCTACTTCTTCTCTTTCCCTAGCCTCACATCAACAATTTGTCGATGATACTATTCTTATGGGGGAGGCATTGGTTGTTGAAGCTAAACAATGGAAAATTATTATGGAGAAGTATGTTGAATTGTCTGGGCATTGTATAAACTACCAAAAGAGAAAAATATATTTCTTTAATACTAGCAATCCTATGAAAGATAAAGTGATATGGATATTGGGTTGCCAAGAAGCAGAACTTCCTGCTACTTATCTTGGCCTTCCTCTCTTCTCTCAAAAGCCGAACAGTAACTATTGGAATTACATTATGGAGAAATTACATAAAAAGTTAGTTGGTTGGAAAGGAAAATTAAGTTTAGCTAGAAAAATTCAACTTTTAAAGGTTTCTCTTTAGAATATTCTTGTCTATTATCTCTCAATGTTCAACATTCTTGCCTTTATTGCTGAGAGAATTGAAACAATTCAAAGAATATTTTTATGGTTAGGAGTGGAGGAAAGGGGGAAAAATGGCTCTTATGAAATGGGAGAAGGTTTGTTTCTCAAAAAAGGAGGGTTGGGCATCAAAAGGCTTAAACCATTCAATAAGGCTTTGGTGGCCAAAATGGGTTGGTATCTGTTGGAAAATGAAAAAGACTAGGCCACTATTCTAAGAGAAAAATACCTTAACAATAAGGATGCTAGTTGTTTCTTAAGGAAGAAGGAGCTCCCTCATGGATCGGTGTTTTGGAACAACCTCCTTAAAATCAGAGGAGTGCTAAACAAAGGTGTGAAAAGGAGGATTGGAAATGGGCTTGACACTGATTTTTGGGATGACCCCTAGTTTGCTCTGACCCCTCTTTCAGCTTATGATGATCTCTAGCTTATCAGAAGGAAACTAAAAAGTGAGATGGGTAAAAAAAAAATCTAATTATATTGTGTGGGAAGGAAGGTGGCCTAAGTGGAAAAACTTCAAAGACTATCTAAATAATGTTGTTTTAAGAAGAAAAAGACAACAGGTTTGGGATGTTGCGCTTGAGAAACTTATGAAACAAATTGGGAATCCTAATCTGTTCTCGAGAAACAGAAAGGATGAATGGATCTAGACAAGAACTACTAGTGGGTGTTTTTCAGTTAAATCTACTTATGACTCTATGTTGCAAATGTCTTTGAACTTGGACTCTTTTGACTAGCTTAAGGTCTAGAAGAAGAACCTCATACCAAAAGTTAATTGTTTCTGGTGGACGGTTACCAATGGAAAGATCCTTGTGATTGACAACCTTAAGAAAAGAGGCTGGTACCTTGTCAATAGATGTAGCCTCTGTAATGAAGAGGAGGAAACCATCATGCATTTGTTTTTTCAATGTTCTTATGCCCAAGAATTTTGGGGTTATTTTTTCAATATCCTAAAGGTGGAGTGGGTTTTTCTTGCTAGTATCCAATTTTTTGTGGAAGGATGGAGATTTTTCCCTTTCTCTCACAATATAATCTATGATATGTGGGGACAAATTTCCCCATTTTTTACTTGGGGCCTATGGAAGGAGAGGAATAATCGTATTTTTAGGGAAACTGCTAAATCTAGCAAGGAGCTATGTTTAATGGTGAAAAGATAGATACAAGAAAATATGGAAAGTTGTAAGTATAGGTAGGCTAAGAAACAACCTTCTCAATGGGAATTAAGCATAAAACAACAATGGAAGCTCTCTCACAATTTAAATAATGTTAATTGGGTAAAACAAATTATAAGAACAAGCACAATTTGGATTCCCCTGGATCTAGGATTCGTGAAATGCAATTTTGATAGATGTTCAAAAGGTAATCCTGGATGGGTTGTGGCTGGTGGAGTGATAAGAGATGAGAAGGGAGCTTATCTGTTGGGTTACAACAAAGGTCTAGGAACAGCTACGAAGAACTTTGTTGAGGCTTCGACTGTTTGGATAGGAGCCAGACTTTTAAGAGAAAGAGGCTACAATAAGGTTATTGTGGAAGGGGATTTAAAATTGATAGTTGACTACCTTAACAGTAAATCTAACATCCCATGGGAAATTAAGGACATGCTGGATGACTGCAAAAAAAATTTACAAGAGTTTCAGGGTGTTAAAATATGTCACTCATTAAGGGAAGGAAATAGAGTTGTGGATGTTATGGCCAATCTAGGTGTCAATGGAGAAACTTTAATAACTAGGGATTTTAATGACAAGTGCCTAACCAAATTAAGGAAGTTGTAGTGAACGGTAGACTAGGGAAGAAATATTTAAATAAAGGCTACTGTGGCAGGATTTATTAATTTTCTTTATGGTTAGCATAATGAATAAGATAAGGAGGGGCCCATAGATGTAAGTTGGCATGCTAAGTAGAAGATCTTGTAAGCATAGTTTAAATAGATTGCAAAATCTCAAAATAAGGATTTATAATCATGGGAATGGTCATCCAGACGATAAGGCAGCGTACTTGAAAAGGAAAAATTTAAATCATGATATAAAGAGCATGTGGTGTAATCGGTGGATAGACCTGTGATGGGACAGATGGAGATGTATTGGTAATAATAAAAAAAGAAGGAATAAAACAAAAGTCATCATTGATAGAAAAGGAGGCAGAGTTGCCACTAATATGAATGATTATTGGTGAAAAGGTGACAATTGTGAAGTGAAGTTGTGCATGAATTATAGAAAAAACCCTACGATGTTGTGTTATCAAATGAATAATTACAGAGTCTCCATTTAAACAAAGTGTGTGGAGTTACCGGTTGTGAGTGTGGTGGACGTAGAAGGAAATAGGAGTGACTTCCTTCTTGTCTCTAAAACTTGTTACAGTTCAAAGAATATGGGAGGTCTTAGAAAGTGTATTGATCCTCAAAAATTCAACTCGCTCTGAAACAATGAGGAGATTTGGAGTCTATTTGAAGAGGCAGGTCTCACTCATTATTTTGAGGCAATGGAGGGATATAATGAGATAATAAGTTACAAATTTTCTAATGTGTGGAGAGATGGTGAGGTTACCCTAGGAGGGCTTCAATTCAAAGTGGACCCTAAGTTGATTGTTGAGGCAACAAGCTTGGCATATGAAGGAACAAAGGTTGCGAAGGTTAGCAATGGTAAGTACCAGGATTATTTTGATAAGTTTTTTGAAGGAAAGGAAAAACCAGAGAGTTTTCAAAATGGGTATTCTAGGGTTAAGTTGTCACCTCCTTACCACAATGTCAGCTTCATTGTGATGAAATATTTTACCTTGGAAGGTCAATACTAGTCTTTTTATGGCTACCATTTTCCCATCCTCAACCATATTAGGCATAAGGATAAAATTAACCTTCCCTTCTTTTTGTTTTCATCTCTGAGTCAGAGCCTCACTCAGGGTGCCAATCCACCTTTATAGTAGGGCCTTATAAGAGCAATCTGCAAGTTTGTGATCTCTAGAACCCCGTAGAATAATCTGATTCTAAAAACTATTGAGAACCATAAACCTCAAAGCTCAATGAAGATTGAGCTTTTGGAAAATATTCCCTCTTTGAAACCTAAAAGTTCAAAAAAGAAATCCCAAAAGCATAAGAGTTCTAGTAACAAAAATAAAAACCTTGAAATTGTTGTTTGGGTGGATTTACTTACGGTCATTCCTAAAAAGAGAAAAGATATCTCGATGGAATTGGGAACTAAGAAAAGGAGGATATTATTTTTCAGGGAATTGGGTGAAGAGGTGGATTCCATAACTATCCTTGATGATAATGAGGTGGAAGAATCACACCAGGGGGTAGAAGGTCTAAAATATTGGCCATGGCAGCATCTAAAGGAAATGAGAAGAAGAAAAATGCTCAAAGCCCGAAGAAAACCCAAAGCCCTCCAAAAAGTATAGAAAAACATGATGTTGAGGATAATGATTCCTCAACAAAGAAAATTCCTGACAGCCTAGGTGGGGACTCAACTGAAGAAGAGGATTCTGAGGATGACAGTGAGGGAGATCTGGGTGAAAAGGAAAGGGAGATGTCGTAGCAAGAGAATTTTCAGGAAGAGGAAGAAGAAAATAAAAATGCAGCTGAGAATAATAATAAAGAGGAAATTAAAGATGATGAGGATGGGAATGGGAGACTTAACAGATTGGAGGAGAAAATGAAAATGCTAGAGCAAAAGATTCTTGAGACAGAGGGGGACAACAAGATCCACGCCCTAGAAAATATGATCAAAATGATAATGGAGGAAATACTAAAAGTACTGGAGAAAGGAATGCAAGAAAAGGTAATGTTCAAAGAATCCAGACTTTGGAAGAAGCTGTAAAGAATGTGTGTATGGTCATGGATGTTGTGATGGCCACTATCTTGGGGCTGGGAAAAATCAAGAAGCAGCAAAGGAAGAAAGGAGTGAATGATGAAGAGGACCTTGTTGGAAAGATGGAACCAAAGACAACAGTGCATGGTACTATTGAGGATCTTCTCAAAGCGTGGAAGTTGATTGAGGATGCTTAATTTGAGTGCTCTGCTCTACTATTTTTTTGATTTTGATGTTTTTTCATACTATGTTTAAGTGGACTATTGCTACTGATTATGGTCGTCGGTGCCAAAACTTAATTTTTTTTAATGATGGGTATTTCTATAGTAGGAATAGTATGTTAGATGATGATAATTCTATATATGGTTAGGGATGGATGATATTGTTGCTAGTTTTTGGTTTTTTGACAAGTATATTAGAACTGATATGTTGTGAAAAAAGGGATTGGTTAAGCATTTTGGTTGGGGGGTTTGGGGAGTTGGTGGGCTTCCTTTCTTTTTGTTGCTTCCCACCACTGGCTACTCTTCTCTTGATGTAATATATGTTCGGGTCAAGGCCCTTTTTTCCTTGCTTAATCAATCAAAAACATTCCATTATAATATTTTATTTTAATATCACATTACACTTTTAAAATTATTATAACCCATAATCATTAATATATATATATATATATTTATATCTATTTATTAAAATAATTTTACTTAATAATTTATTTAATTCATCAATTAATCAAAAACATTTATTAAACAAATTTAAATTACACAACCAAATATCAATAACAATTACCTAATCATAATTAGGGTCAAAAAACAAGACCAACTGACCACAGATAATAGACAATATTGACGAGATGACAGACTAGATAATCATCCTCTTTGAGGATGATGGCTAGGGTAGGGGACCAAATATTATCTCCGAACAATTGTTCCATTGGGTTTAAGGCACACTCATACCCGCCAATTCAGGTGGAGTCAGTGCCTAGTACCTGCAACCTGCAACACACAAAATAGTTGAGAATATACATAATCATACAATTAGGCATACTATGAAAGGAAATCACAACATAGCAGGGTACTCACAAGTGAGTAATGCGACACTATCCCTTTCACCCAAACAGATCAAACAAGTACTCACATAAACTCATAACAATCAATTGCATAACAAACAAGATAATAAAAATCACTAGATAATCACACAATAACCATGATCACATAATCACATAATGCTCTTGATAATATTAATCCATATAATCAAATAAGTCTATATAATAGTCATAACATTTGCATAAAATCAAGTAATAGAAGTATCACAAAAGTATCATCAACATATCATCATAGTAGTAGTTTAGCATCAAACAAAGTATCATAATGTCTAATCCTATGCAGATCAACTACTAGTCTAATGGAGAATAGTATGAGGGGCACTACAATACATAAGAGTATTTTGAAATTACTAAACCATAAATAATGGCTTGCACCATAATTTAACAAACTCAATACATACATTTCTATGCATATCAATTATATATAAACATATATTAGTTAGTTCAAAAAAAGCATTTTTATATAAAAATTTAGTTGTTTGCAAACCAACCAAAAATGGTTACTTGTGCATGAATTTTCAGCAAACATATTCAATCTACATAGAACTATGAAATTAGCAGTGCAATACTAAACAGTAATCCCCACTTGAGCTATCAGCAAAATCTATGAGTGAAATGAGATTATTAAGGGGGCATGAGAAAGCAATACCCGTTATGGATTTAAAGATAGAAACCTCCTATATATTCACCTTCTACTCTTTACCTTCATCAATAAACACTAACAGAAAGACATTTTCAAATATTACATCCTAATTATAAATATTTATGAAGCATGTCTTGATATATTGTATAACACAAGATCAAAATTGTTACTTTTATATAAAACACCGATCTAGATTGAAGTTGATCCATGCTTTCCAATAGGCTACAAAACATTAAATAAAGGAAATGGTACTAATAATCTGTGTAAACTACTAGAGAGAAGAAACCATGAATTGAAACCATATGCATGAGGAGTATGGAAATGTAGAAAAATAATAGAAATAGAATGCCCAAATATAACAATAAATCAGCCAAAGAAAATATAGATAGCTGAAAACCTACACAGCTAAGATAAAATGCCTAGATAGTGGTCTAGGATTGACTCAAATGCCTAAATCATAAACGTTTTGCTATGAAGAGGAAACTAATGCTCTTTCTAAACCTATGTGAGAATAAAGGAAACTATAACATTTTCTAGTAATATTTATGAAGGTTTTGTTATCAAGCAACTTACTATGGTGCTTTTAATTAAAAGATCAATAATGTTTCCCCTACATACTAATCACCAAGTTCAATTAATCTAGTACGAAACCTATTCTTAAAAAAAGAGAAAATACTCAAAACAACAAATCGCCGATACTCAAGACAATAATCACTTGACATGATCGGTTAAAGAAACCATTCCTAGATAAACTAGCCCAATAACATCAATAAATAAAATTTAAGATATTTGCATGTGGTCCTATCAAAATGGAAAAACTAAAATTTATATATAATACATGTATATAATCCATCACAATATTGAACGTGAGCACTCAATAATCAAACATCAACTCTACTACGATCAAACTGGTGCATTCTTGTATGATAGCTCAGTGAATATATATAAGATAGAAAACAAACATGACAAACTGCCAAGCTTCTGCATTGGAGATTTCTCAAACCAATGCAAACTTTCTTTTGGATTATGAAAAAAAAGATGACTGGCTTAAAGCAAAAAGAACACTGGATATAATTTGAACACACCAGAATATTTACAATTAGAAGGAGATGCAATTCAAATCTACCAATATCAATGTTATCGATGGAGGAAAATCAAGTGTATAACATCCTTCAAGATCCCTTGAAACAGAGATACAGATGCCCAAAACTTGCCACAATAGCTTGTTCAAAGAATTATTCTATATGTTAGATATCTTTAATGAGTAATAAGAGTAATGCAAATAAACAACGGTCTCATGCTAACAACATAACATTAACTACAAAAAAAATAATCTCAACAATACTTTATATCCTAACGTATGTAGAAGAGAGAATAGAAAAAGCAACGTTGATTGGTGAAGATCTTAAACCAATTGGAGAAAAAAGCAACAATGGTGAAAGCACTATATGCGAGTTATCTATTTATATATATTATGTATTTTTCCTTTCAATTAAGAATTTTCTTGTTTATATTGATTCTATTTAAACACAAACTAAACCATATAATCAATTTCAAAAAATTACTCTTAATGATCAATATTCAATGAAGGAAAGACAAATACCCTTATGTGATAACTGAACAAACAATTAGTTTTACCAGTTAGAACCTTTCATTCTTGATTCTATAATTAAAATTAAGAGGGGAACTAAAATAATCAATTTGCTAATACTAGTTCCTTTCCTTTAAATATAATTTATTTTTTATTACTGTACCATGAATAAACTCAAATTACACAAAAGGAACAAAGAATATTATAATTTAAAACAAACCTAATAAACTCTTGTAAATACTTGAGAATGCAAGATATTTACAACCAACTTTTCAGGCAACTTATTGTAATCTTGCTATTCTATAAAGAGTCACAATATATTAAACCCTAAACTATTCATAAAATAATTTGCAGAAGGTAAGAAGGAAGATAATAGAGATAGAAAGATGGCAACATAGTTTTATGTGGAAAACCCAAATTGGAGAAAAAACACTCGAGAAAGCTCCGTCGTTTCCTATTTTATCAATCCTCCATCAAAAATACATTCTCCTCCCACTTTACATTCAATACATGGGCTTTTAAAGCCATCATTTTCCCATGGAATAACCATTCCAACCTCCTCTTGGGAATAACTCCCTGAACCTAACTATAAATTTATTATTAAAACTAACCTAATAACTAATCTATTAAGTGTAAATTTTAATTTCGTCACACTGGACTTTTCACCCCGATAACAATTCCAGAAATTAGAATTACCTACAACACCTTATTTGAAACATTAGTAAATCTAAAAAAGGTAATGCCATTATTAAATAATGTGAATTAAATAAAAGTAGAAAGATAAAAAACATAATACTGGTTTTTTAACTTAATAATAATATGAACTAATTTAGAGTTATATTGTCTAAAATTAAATGCCAACTAACAATGAATTATATAAGTTTAACTTTAGTTTTGCAGGAATAGGATTATATGTTTTCTTATATATATATCATATCACAATACAAGGATAACAATTATGTATAAATTGATTATCTTATAATTATACCCAACCCAAGTATTATACTTATATAGTTAAATGAATACAGTTAAATATCTTTGTAAATGTTCATAAAAACAAGTATATTCTATCAAATACAGAATCTTACATATACTTTAATGGGACAATTATATATAGTGAGGTTGCTATTTATTACAAAATATATAAAATGTGATCCCTTTAACAACATACATTCCACTAAAAAAGAGAGATGAAGTTTTAAGAAAGATTATTAAAAGATAACTTCCATTTAACCTAGAATACTTCAAATGAAATGAATTATGACAAGAGGGTGGTGTTACCTTACATGCTACATCTTATAATGGAAACCATAACACTGATTAGAACATTCATATTTTAATCCAATAATAAGAATGATCTAAGAAGGAGACTCCTATAGTAATTTCAACAACTATTCATAAAATTCAGACATTGTTATTACTGCTAAACTAAAATATTTCATTTTCAGGAGGGGCATTACACTTTCCACCCTTGTTGGTGCTTGGATATAGGAGTGATTTTTGTGTTGTGAACCTTCTTCTATTTGTATCATCATTCTTCCATGTTTGTGTTTTATTTTCAACAAATTGGGGATGATGCAAAGTTTTGAGGGCATTTAGGCTTCCCTTCCATGTTGACCCAATTTTCTATTTTTACTTTGTTTTTCATGCATTCTTCCTGATATGGTGGGGATTGATGATCTTTCTCCTTGGAACATAGTTACCTATTATTTATATAAGCATGAGCATATTTGACCCTGCAAAACCAAATCCCCCTATGTCCTATGTTTGTGATTATTTATCTTTCTCTCTTCTTTGCTTGAGTTGTCCCTAGCATGTATGACAATGTTACTTTCATAATACTTCAATTTTAAGAAAATACATTCATTGGAAACAAATCCTTTCTTGAAAATATTTGTAAACTTTTTCAAAAATTGCATTTATGATTTGGACCCCTAATGGAATGTGTTTCCTTCATCATGAGTTCATAAAGAAAGAGCTTGAGAACTTTCCTCCAAGGTGGGAGTAGCTTTTTCTTGTAGGAGAAGCCTCAACCTTCCCCTCACGGGGGGGGCATTTTATTCCTTTCGAGTTCCTTGATGAAGTGATCATCTTTCAAAAAGATTCCTTGAAGATGAATCAATTTGTGAAAAGACATCTCTATTACACTTTCAAACAATGCGTCCCTTAAGTGGACCCCCTTTCTTCACAAAGGGTTCCCAAGGGACCCCTTTCAAATCTTTCCAACTTGTCAATGGTTTGCATGACTATTCACTTAATTTCCTATGTGGCTTCCTTGTGTTTCCTAACATATTTTATTTGCGGATTAACATGTCGCTTCATAGGTGTTCCTATGAAGCCGCTATTCGACTCTACAAAGTCCCATTTCTTTAGGTTTCCTCCATGTGAGAGATCTTGGGGGACACCTCCTTGCAGGTGTGCAAGCTTGTAAGGTGCTTACTTCTCTTGGTTTCCTTTATGTGAGAGATCTTGGGGGATACCTCCTTACGAGTGTGCGGGCCTGTAAGGAACTTTCATCTGGGTTTCCTTCATGTGAGAGATCTTGGGGGATACCTTCTTGCAGGTCTTTGGGCTAGTGAGGTGCTTATATCTTTGGGATTCCTTCATGTGAGGGATCTTGGGGGTTTCCTCCTTGCAGGTCTGGGGGCCTGTGAGATGCTTTCATCTTGTAGGATTTGTCCATCATTGGTTCAATGGCCTTTGGTGTACTTTTTGTAGCTTCATAGTTCTATGGGACTATGAAGTCCTTTTGTTCAAAACTCCTTAGGGAGAGTACCTGTGGAGTCCTTTACTTGTCCTGGGCTTTCAAGCTTGCCAAATCATGGTATGCTTCCTCGATGGTTCAGGTATAAATCTATAGCCCTACTAACTCTTCAATCTACTTTACCAAAACAATCACCAATATTCATGCTCACTAAAGTGGGGGAAAAATGTATAGGAGTGAATTTTCACTCCTTACAAAAATTCCCCTTTTACACACCCTCACTTTAGAAAATCAAATCCAAAGGAAAAATTTCACATCACTCAACTGCCTTCCTTCCACTTGGCATTTTTCTATTGTGTCGGAGAAATAATATTTTTCGAGGACACACATGTGACATGCAGACGTCTACACAATGCACTATTGTCCCTAACAGAGTCCTACGTCTGAAGTTGGTAGATACATTACACTCCCAATTGGGGATGAATTGTAATGTCCCTTTTCGACCAACTAACTCGAAAATGCCTTATTCTTCCTCATGCTTCCTTCAAATGGAAAAAATCTCACTTCATTTGATGCTCTAGCATCCTCTTACAATCTCTACACACATTCTCAAGCCATTTTCTTAGCATTTCCAGCATTCACTTCAACACTCCATTGCAACAACAACACTCCATCAACTCCACATAGCAAGTGCAAAGTAAGCCATAGAAGCATGGGCTTAAAGTCTTGCAAGACCTATAATGCCCCGTCTTGTAACCTAAGGAATGTTGCTTTGTCTACGAAAGTGTAATAATTTTTTTTTAAAGTATTAATATTAACTTTATTAGTTGCATACATTCTCTAAGTCACGCGATGACACACTACTTGAGAATCCCATAGACGACTTTAGTATTTAGCATTGCATGTATTTAGTTAACATAAACTTAAAAGTAAACATTACATAACATTTGAATTCCATTCATGAAAGTATAAATTACAAATAAGATTCTTACATTGCATTTGAAATGACATTACAATACTCATTCTTCAAATGAGGTAGATCAAATAATAGTTTACAATTACATATTACAAATGTTCACCCCATAACAATTGAGGAATGTTACAAATACAAGATTTCCAATGATACAATTAAGGAAGTACACATATATCTAAATACGAGCTCTCCATCCATGAAGCACTCATTGCCACGATCAAGAACTGGGGACCCAATGGAGTAAGGTGCACGTTCCACCCAACCATGTGGTACCCGTAGGTCCACCCCCCATGCTAGGAGACAATAATAAGGTTCCCTGGACATAACCTACAAACCCTAGACACAAGTACATATTAACTTATTGGTTACAATGCTTCCAGAATCAGGATAATCAAATACACTAAGTTCAGAAGGTAATCTATTATTCTAGGTGGAGTGTCATCACAATGTTGCAAAGGTTACCCTGGTGTTTCTTCCTAGGTTCTGGCCCCCAACTTGGGTTACCCTGGTAACCTCTTACGAAACCTGACCCCATATGCAAACTGTTGCGGAATCGAATATCTTTTAAAGTAACAAGATATCAATTTTCCATTCCAAGCCTTCTCGACTTATTCTCAAGACTGAACTAGCCCTTGAGTCTATAAGCGAGGCTTATTATCTAGTTAAGGGTTTTAAGCTATCTAATGTGTTGATTTAGGTTTCACTAACTTACAAACTCTACATGAGTTACCCAGGCACCACTTTGTGTGTTGACCCTCACACAGAGCCACTCCCCTAAAAATAACACAAGGAATCTAAGTTCCCAAAACTAAGGTAGACAAGGTGCACAAGAAATTCAACATATAATATTACACATTTCAAAATGAACATCAAGTCTGTTCATAAAACCAGGTGTCTAAACACCATGCAAAACCATGTACACTACCTTAGTCAACACAAGGATTGTATTTAAACAATTACAATTCCCACATTAAAGACAAACTAATCTGGAAGACTTGTACTTCTAAAACATTCCCAATTTGCCCAATAAAAGGAACACAATTTAAAGCAAATCGAAACAATAGGAATCTACTTTAGGATTTACTAAATCCAGTAAATCAAAACATGAAGTACAAAATTAATCATCTAGGATTTAATTCATCTTCCATTCAATACGAAAATCAATTCTATAATTTGTCCAATTTCATAACCATATATTATAATGAAATCAATATAAGCTCAAGAAGTCAATTTAATTTAAGCACAAAATAACTTTGTCATAGTAAATTAATTATTTAAATATTTATATCTAAATATTTAATAAACTATTTTTTAAATATCCCATTAATAACATAAATATACTTTCAAATTTTCCAAACATTTAATAAATATATAATTATAAATATTATATATATAAATATATATATTTACAAAATATATATATATATGTTTATATATATTTATATATATATATATATATATTCGTATTAAAACAAATCGAATTTAAATTTATTAATGCGAAATTCACAAATGAAGCAAAGGAAACTTTTAAGTGAAGCTAGGGTTTATATTCATACAGCCGCGAGCAAGTCTAGACTGCGTTTTTTTTAACAGTCGTCGACTCCCAAATAAGGGCATCAGCCTGAGTGGTGGGGCGGCACTGGCTATTTCCACCGTCACCTCCCTAAGGGGTGACGACTGTGGAAACAGCCGTAGCCCTTCCCCCATACAAATACAGTATTTAAATCATAACAAATAGAATCTGAAAATAGCATTTATGTGAAATTTTATAATTCGCGTCCAGACTTTATTCCGTTTTTTTTTTTATATTCCAAAAATCCAATTTTGTCTGTACAGTGATTCTCCATTTATTTGTACAATCCAATTTATATATGAAGGTAAATATATATAAATATATATATATATATATATATATATATATATATATATATTCACAATAAAATGAAAGTTAAAATATCTCAATCAGGCAATAAATTTCTACAGGGTTTTTCAATGGGAAATTGAGAATTTTAACAGTACACACAATATTTCCCTCAACAAGTTCTAATTTAAACATAGAGGTTTTCTATTTCATTTTCCAAACAAATGATTTCCTTCACAATTATTCGCTCAAATTATTTTCTACAGGAAGCTTTTAACAAAGATTGTTACAGGGGTTCCCTATTGCTCAATTTATCTACAGAGTTTTCTTCTAGGACTTTTCATTTGCTTTAACCAAAATTTACAGAGTTGCTCTCTAATCTCACCATAAAAACCTTGTTTTGTAAAGACACACAAAGAGATAACAAGTTCTCTATAGATTAAATTGCCGAGAAGAACAGAGATTTAAATCACAAACAATTTCCTCAAACAAACACATTTTTAACAATTTTAACAAAACCTCACAATACTAATCCTTTTCACAGACAAACTTTTTAAAAGAAATAAATTAAATACACAGGGAAATACCTGTTTTCCTGTAGCTTGAAAAACTTGGCTGTTGATGAGAAACTTTGTTGCCTGTTGGGTGCAATCCTCCAAAGCTCCTCCAGAAAACCAATATCCAGAAGAAAACAAATACTAAACAGAGACAATTCCAAGACTACTTCCAGAAATATTTTGCAAATCACAGAGGAAGTCACAAAATTACACAGATCAATATTTTTAACAGAACCCTGTTCTTTTCATTTCCCGTGAAGTAATCTTCTGTTTTCCCCAAATCCATAAAAATCTTCGAAGAGAATCCTCAACAAACAAAAAGCAATTAATTTAACTACCACACATGTCAAGAAGAAAATATCTTCTAACCACCTCTCGGATGATTCTTTCTTTCTTCCTTATCAAGAATTCATGCATTTAAAGAATTTAAAGAATTCAAATTTCAAAATACAATTTCCCTTTTCCTTATTTAATTTATTTATTTAACAATTAAAATACCATTTCCCACAAAACAATTAATTTAAATTTAATCTATTCACACAATTAAAATAACTTTACTTTAATTAATTTATTTATTTAATTAAATAATTTTAATCTCAGTGATTAAATTACTTAACCAAACAAACTAATTTAATTAATTAAATAAAATATAAAGCTTTTATTTACAACATTTAAAATTAATTTTAATAAAAATTAAATTAAAAGAATATTAATCTATCATTAAATTACAAAATTTTCCTTTCATAATAAATAAACCAATCAAACGCAAACGAAACCACCAAAGACAACAGACTTAACTGACGACATACTATGACTGGGTTTAAGACTAGACTATGATGAACCTTGTTACTACCTCCCAATCAACATTTCCGTTGAGTCTTGGCACGCTCAAACCTGAGTAACCAGGTGGAGTCGGTGTCATGTACCTGCAATCCTACAATCAAACAAATAACATACATATATATAATCCATTATACAAGCACACCATGCGGAGGAAATCACAGAAATCACAAGGCACTCGCAAGCGAGTGATGCAACTCTGTTCTCCACACCAATACACATCACATCAAAATGACAAATAAAATAACAGTTAATCTACCATAAAAATATATATAGTAATAACATCTGAAGGAAACATCTACGCTAATACAAAGCATGACAGAAATTAATTATCACCATATAATGTTTCACCATATCCCAAAATGAATCCACTATCACTCTAAAAATAGCGATCAATACACCAAAACAAAGTACCAAAGTATATCAAAGTGAAAACATGCTAACATAAACATAAGCAAAGTGGAGGGGTACTACAAGACCTCCCTTCATCACAGTTACGGCTATGGTGACCTTGCAATGTTGGTATTCTCCTTCATTGGCTAGTGATATTTTGGGTGGAGGTGGTAACATTTCACTCCTCTCCTTTGTGATTTGGTTGAGTAGCATTGTATTTTTTTGTAGTGTTGCTATTCTCTCTTCTTTCCTTTATCGCATATTTCTAATTCATTTCTTTCTTGTTGTTTGTAGAGGTGGGAATACCAAAACAAGGGCCTAACTAAGGCAGGCCCCTCTATAGCCCCAACAATTTTCCCTCTTGCTTGTGTGTAGGTGGATGCACATGTGGAGCTATCTAGCAAACAAACACTTTTGTGAGATTATATTCATCACTCTATCCTTCATTTATTTTCTTTACTATCTTTGTCTCTACTTCTCATAC
Source organism: Sequoia sempervirens (assembly GCA_007258455.2). Lineage (NCBI taxonomy): Eukaryota > Viridiplantae > Streptophyta > Pinopsida > Cupressales > Cupressaceae > Sequoia > Sequoia sempervirens. Next base: position 108,446,929 of record VDFB02047397.1, on the reverse strand, counting down.
TTCATTATTCTATTTTTTCCCATCAAAACCAACTAGCTAGGTTGTTAGTTAGTTTTTGAGTAGTTTGTATTGTGTTTATTATTTTTTGATAGTACAGATGCCAGCATGCATGAGGGACACCAATGTGTTGTGCTATTGTCCCAGAACCATGTTTTCTTTGGACAGAGAGTTGTCTGAGACATAGTACCAACTCTAGAAACTAGCTCACCTAGCCCAAAACTAAGATTAGGATTTGTAGGGTGGTAGAAGTACGTTATGGTGCTCATCATTCTTGATCCTTACCCCAAGACATCCTTTAGAGTGAGGTAAGTTATGGAATCCCTTTGCTCTCATCTATCCATGATCTGGAGCCTTGACGTCGTTGGTCCCCCTCTCTTATAGTATCCAAGGAAGATTCCTTTATTAGATCTTGCATCAAACTTTCCCAATTTTTCCTCATCTCTTATGATGTAACGCTTTCTCCCAAAAACTCTAAAATACTTCACAATAGGGGGTTTACCATACCATAATTCATAAGGATTCTTTGAATTGTATGTTCTTTCTCTATGTTTGTTAAGAATGTAGACTACATTATGAATTGCTTCTCTCTAATAATCATCTAAAAGATTAGCTTCCTTCATCATTGTCCTAGTTGCTTCCTGAATTGTTTCGTTTTTCCTTTCCAAAACTTCATTTTGCTAAGGATTTCTAGGGGATAAAAAATGCCTCTTTATTCCATGATCTTCACAAAAAATATTAAACTCATTTGAAGTAAACTCATTACCTCTATTAGACCTCAAACATTTTATTTTTAGATTTATTTCATTCTCAACCATAGCCTTAAATTCTTGAAACTTGTCTAGAGCTTTTGATTTTCCTTTAAGAAATGTAACCAATCCATTCTAGAATAATCATCAATTAATAACATAAAGTACCTATCACCACATGAGCTTCTAATTCTAGTAGGTCCACATAGATCTATATGCATTATCTCCAAGGGACCTGTGGTAGAATATTCTTTTATCCTGAATCTTGCCTTTTCTTTCTTTCCAATTTGACATTCTTTGCAAATTGCATTGCTAGGCTTTGAAATCTTTGGAAAATATCTCATATCATCAACATAACTTATCCTTAATAGGAGCTATCAAAATTGATGCGACACATTCTTTTATGTCATAGCCAAATTTCATTAGTTTGCGACATAAGCACTTTGCACTATTATCTTTAAGTTGATAGACATTACCTCATGTCCTAGTTACAAAAACAACCAAAATACTAGAGCTTCCTTTTTTATTTCACAACCACAATTTTGAAATACAAGATTATATCATTTTCTACACATTTTTTCTACACTTAGAAGATTATGTCAGAGACCCTTGACATAAATCATATCATTTGTATTATGCTTTCCATAAAAAGTAATTGAACCTTTTCCACATATCTGAGCAGATGTATCATCACCAAACTTAACAATACCACCATCATACTTTTCAAGCTTAACAAACTTACTTTTATCACCTATCATATGATTTGACCATCCACTATCAATAATCCAATAATTATTCTCCTTTCTAGCATGAAAATAAATCAACATAGTTCCTTCAATGTTACAACCAGATTCTAAATCACTTTCGCTTACACATCTTTCAAGATTAGTAGAATTAGTTCCAACATTTAAAGCCATTAAAAAGCATTCATCACTTCCTTTATCTAGATAATATGATTCTTCATCATCATAGCACCATTGTCCTTTTCAACATTATAACTCTTCTTGAAAAATTTACCCTTATGATCCTTTTGTTTGTCATTAGTAACTTTGATTGGAAATTTAGATACATAATGACCTATCTTTCCATAATTGAAACATTTGAAAGGTAGCTTATCTTTGTATTTTCTAATATTGTTTTCAATCTCCTCACAAATTTTCTTTCACCTCATCAAGATCATCTAGATTTGATCTATGATCCTTTTCCACTTTGTAAACTTTAAAATTACTTTATTTGTTTGTAGTATCTTGACCAACTCTATCATTTCAAAAGAAGTTAAAGCACCAAACATCTAACCTCTAGAATAATTATCCAAATTCTAAGCTTCCTCAATAGAATAGAATTTATGACTATAATATTTAGGTAGAGTTATTAATACCTTTTTCACAACTTCACTTCCATCTAGCTTTCCACCAAGACCATTGATGGCATTGAAATCTTCATCAACTCTGAGCATATAGGAAGTAATATCTTCATCTTCAAACATCCTTAGGGTTTCAAATTTATAGTTGTAGTTATTCATATTTTCTTTTTTGACCTTTTCATCTCCTTCATAGCTACTTTCCAGCTTCTTCTAGATATATTTAGAATATTTTTAGCTCATAACCTTCAAATTAGTAAAACCACTCAGGATTGCATTCCTTTTTTTTCCATTTTTCTCATATGCCTTGATCGAGCATCATTAGTTTACAACCAATTTGTAGGCATAGTATAACCTCTTTCAATAGACTTCGAGACACCAAATCCAAGGAAGACTAAGACTCCATCCTAGCTTACTAGTAGGTAATTTTTTTTCCATCAAACAAAGTATCTTTGATACATGTCCTATGTGTCATCTGGATCTACCACAAGTGGTTAATCTTCTTCCTAAGAACCACAAATCTGATACCAATTGTTAGATGCACAAGACAAATGAGAGGGGGTGCTGAATTAGTTGTATATTTTTAAACATCAAAAACCCTCATTAATATTCATATCTACACTACCTTTTAAACCCTTATCCATCACTAAACCCTTAACATGCATTAATACAAATGTAAACATATAAAGTAGTAATGAAAACACATGAAACACATAAGAACACTAGATTTATGTGGAAAACCCAAGAAGGAAAAATCCATGGTTATAAGGATTAGATCACTAATATATGAATTGAAAAATTGAATAAAATAAGGCTCACTGTCAATGGCTCACTTCCAAAGGACTCACTATTCAGAAGAAAGAAGAATAGAATAAGGGGTGGCTCACTAGCAATTTCAACTACTAACAATGCATCTCTCTTATGTTGAAGGTACAATTCCAATGAAGCATAAACAACTCTGAAACATAAGAAAATGGGTTCACAAATGGTAAAAAAGGGGTATGATGAACCTATTTCCACTTAGTTCATTAGGAAAAAGAGATCCCTTAGGGAAAGATTGAATTTCAACCCTTAGGTGAGTCAACCTTGGTGGAAATATTAATGTTTTCCTTATGACTTAGGATGGGGTAAATCAACCTGAAATGCACTTTTGGGAGATGAATGAAAATAATAAATGAATGCAATGATGCAATGTAACAAATGAAACCTCTAAATTAAACCTTAATCTGATAGAATCTAGAAAGAAACAACATATTTGAGAAGGGTGTGATTTTATGCACTTGTCACAAAAAGGTTGTGTTGAGTTTCCTCCTGGGACTCATTTTCCCTATGACGAATGGGTCTTTCTACAGGGGTTAAAAATATACTTTCATAGTCATTTGTTCCTTTTTTTTTACTCTTGATTCCTCTAGGTTTCATAGTAAAAAATTCAAAATTAAATTATGAAAGTGATTTTCCATGGTTTAAAAACAATGTTGACAGCTTTGCAACTTTGAAAACTTTTACAATTTTGTTGATTTGATAGATCTTCAATCCTTCAACCTAAGATCTAAAAAAACACAAGAGTGAAAAATTGTTTGTTTTTGGTGAATGGGGGTTTTCCTTGGTGAAACCCAATTTTGGTAATTAAACCTTGAATTGGAATAATGAAACATGAAATAAATGATGAATGAACAATTTTTATATGGCAACTCACCAAACCTTTGATTTAAGACCCTTGAAGGACTAAAACTTAGTAGACCTCTCCAAGGTCTTGATCTTGCATGAAATAGCTTGATTGATGATGCTTGAAATTTGACATGAGTGCTTCAAACCTACATCATAATGTTAGCTCAAAAACATGCATGATGCTTGAGATCTTTAATGCTGAAACAAATGATTGATAAATCTGCTCTTGAACACCTTTTATAATAATATTAGTTCTTGTAATTGATCTCTTGAAAATTTAGCTTGCTTCTAGGATTTGAATTGATAAAGACCTTGATTTTATAGGTAATTTTCTAATTTCCCAAAAAATTAAACATTACAAATTGACAGTTGAATTTGAATTAAGAAACAAAAGGGGGCCCATTCACCCAAGGGTGAATGGTTCTTACCTAAATTTCCAAGACCTATTCATTTTGGGGTGTTAAAAATGATAAATACATTAATTAAATCATGATTCCCCTTTTGAAAATTACAATTAATTAATCTTGTAGATGCATAATTGGGCCAATTAGAGGCTTAATTAAGTCTAATTAATTAAGGGACCCAAACATAGTATGAAAATGTAAAGGAGTTGTAAGATTGGGGGACCGACCACGTTCAAGGCCCCAAGTCATGGAGGGCCAAGATCGAAGGGCTGCCCAAACTTACCTCAGCTAATGTGGGTTTCAGGAAATAAGGGATGAGAATGATGAGGACTATAGGGCCCTTCAATCACTTTACAAATTTGAAACAAAGGAGACCAAGCAAGTCAACTTTTAGGTTCAGCTCTATGTCTCAAAGAGATTTCTATCAGAGGACGAAAGCATAGAACTGGGACAATAGTGCAACACACTAGCATCTCTTAGAGGTGCTAGTGTCCATACAACTAGAAAATCCAAGAAACAAGAGAAAACACTGAAAAATAGAATAATAGCTTAAGGTACGGTTTCTAGGAAACTGAAGTATGTTAACAATGTGAATGAAGAGGACAAAAAAGGGGTGAGGGAATTTATACCAACAAAGTATTTCCTACAAACAAGTTCTTCTTTCCAACAAGCTCCAAAAAGCACCTGTTAAGTTAACATAGCTTCAGTCAAAAATGAATAATGATTGCAAGCTATGCATCATCATTATTCTTAATCGAACTTCTCTTACTTATAGACGTACTCAAGGATAACATAAGATCTTTGTTTGTTGCATGTTAAGTTTGGTAACCACCGTAATTAACATGAGAACCCGCAAGCTCAAGAGACACGTCCCATGAGTAGACATGTCTCCATCTTGTGGAGACACATCTCTCTTGAACGTGTCTTCTCCTTTGATACAAATAAGAATTATATTCTTTCTTGCAAACATAGAAATCAATCAATGTTCTACAATCAGCACATTCAAACCAGACGCAAAAATCTAACTTAGAAGTATTACACAAAATTCTTTCTTTCGATTTTCCATAGGTCTTCTAGGATTCAAACCTGATAAGATTTGATTCATTTACATGGTATCAGAGCCAGGTTGAGTGAATCCAAATCAAATCTAGATATCAGACTCTTAGGAAAAATTTGTATTTTTGAAAAAATAATTGAATTCACATCACATTCTCCATAATGTCAAGTATGATCAGATTTGAAGATCATCTTGAGGGAGCAAGCAAATTTACCTCATGGAAATTCAGAATCATGATGATTCTCAAGGAAATTAAGTTAGACTCAATTGTGAAAGAAAACAAGGGGGAACCAGAGGATGATCCTGAGAAAACACAATGGATTGAGAATAATGAAAAAGCCATGAAAATTCTAGTAGATGCAGTTAGGGACCACATAGTACCTATTCTAGAAAAACATGAAACTGCATATCTAATGTTCAAATCCCTTGAGAGCACCTATGAGATAAACAACACCTGTAGGACTCTTGCATTAAAGAGGAAAATCAACAATGTCCAAATAAACAAAGTAGAAAATATTAATGCATACTTCATGAGGATCATTGAACTAAGGGATCAATTATCTACAATTGGATACCAAATTGATAGCAAAGAGTTAACACTAATTGCACTAGGAGGCCTACCAAACTCTTGGGAGCCATTTGTTCAAGGAATAAGTGCGAGATCTGAACTCCCCAAGTTTGATAGACTAAGAACAGACTACCTTCAAGAGGAAACAAGACTCTCAACAAAAGAAAACAAACAAAAATCCATAGATGAGGAAATTCAAGTACTCAATACATCATCTAATAAAATGGGTAAGAAAAACTCTTATGGGAAAGGATCATTTAAGAGAAAGAGAAATTCCCATGGAAAAGGGTCATTCAAGAAGAAGAAAGACATCTTTTAAATACAATGTTTTAGATGTGATCAATATGGGAACTATGCAATGAAGTGCCCCCGGACAAATCAAATCAACAAGCATCATTTGCTAAAGTAGGAAAGTCAAATTCAAACGATGATTCTGAGAAATTTGTATTCTATTCAGCCTTATCAAATCAAGTATCTAAAAATATCAACAACTGGGTAATTGATAGTGGTTCTTCGAGGCACATCACAGGATTTAGAGAACACTTAGACACTATGACTAAAGAGATTGATGAAGAAGTAACAATTGGGGATGATTCTACACATCAAGTAAAAGGGGTTGGAACTTGTTCAATCACATTGAAATCTGGTCTCTCCCTTCAACTCACTAGAGTTTTATTCGTACCTGGGATAAAGAGGAATCTAATATCCATCTATGCTCTTGAAGACAATGGATATAGAGTTACATTTATGGATGGGAAAGTTTTGGCATGGCCTAAGAACTCAACTATAAAGAAAGCTCTAACCATAGGTGTAAGACAAGGTTATCTTTATAAACTATGCACTAAAGTCAAGCAAGCTCTTATCCTTGATACTTCTGATTCAAATGAAATTTGGCATAGAAGATTAGGACACCTTCATTTTCGTGCCCTACCATCTATGGAAAAACTTGTAACAGGATTACCCAAGTTAAAACCAACTCATGAAGGAGCTTGTAAAGGTTGCGCCCTAGGAAAGAATACAAAGGGATCCTTTCACAATAGCTTGAGTAAAACCCAAAATGTGTTAGAACTGGTTCACTTTGATTTATGTGGACCCATGTCTATACCCTCCAAGGCAGGCTTCCTATACTATGTCATATTTATAGATGAATTCTCTTGGAAGACCTGGATTTATTTTCTTAAGTGTAAAGAGTCAATTGAAATCCTTTAAAATTTCAAAGAGTTCAAAGCTCTCTCTTAAAACTTCTCCAGGAAGAAAATCAAAATTTTAAGAACAGACAATGGGAAAGAATACACCTCTGAAATCTTTAAGGAGTTCTGCATGAATGTCAGGATTAAGAGGGAGTTTATAGTAGTCTACAACCCTCAACAAAATGGGGTTTCTGAAAGGAAAAATAGAACCACTGTAGAAGCTGCAAAAGCAATGTTACTTGACCAGAACTTAGAAACCTCATTCTGGGCAGAAGCCTCTAGAACTATTTTCTACATTCAAAATAGGTGTCCTCATTCTCATCTAGATAACAAAACTCCTGAAGAAGCATTTACTGACATAAAACCTTATATTAGTCACTTTAGGATTTTTGGTTGCCCAGTTTATATTCATGTGCCCAAAGAGAAAAGATTCAAACTAGAACCTTTCGGAAAGAAAGGGATATTTGTGGGATATACTGAGTCCTCCAAATCTTATAGGATTTTCATACCTAGGTAGGAACAAATTGAATTGAGAAAAGATGTCATCTTTGAAGAAGACATAGCATTCAAAAGGGCAAGAAGTTCAAATGAGATAGAAACTTATTCACCTAGAGTCTTAGATGAGGATCCTACCCTTGAGATTCAGAGGGAGAATCCTGAGGAAATATCAAATGAACTTCTATCTACTTCAGATGATAATATAAATGACAGCGGCAAGAAGAGACCACTTTGGGCTAGAAAGATGATCAAAGAAGTTGAGAATCATGCAACGCCCAAAGGAACATTTAGGGAAAGTAAAAGACCCAAACGGTTCTCAAGCTACGTTGCTCTATTGAATGACATCATAAATTTAGAACCCTCCAGTGTTTCAGAAGCCTTCAAACATCAAGTATGGAAGGATGCAATGACGGAAGAGTATCAGTCCATTCTAAAGAATGATGTATGGGATATAGTGCCTAGACCAAAAGAGAAAATTGTCGTCTCTTCTAAATGGCTCTTCAAAATCAAACATGTTGCTGATGGTAGTATAGAAAAACATAAGTCATGTTTTGTGGCAAGAGGTTTTTCACAAAAGGAGGGCATTGATTATGAAGAAACATTTGCACCTGTTGCCAGTTACACATCTGTGAGAGTAGTGATAGCCATTGCAGTAGCTAAAGGCTGGAAGATCCATCAAATGGATGTAAAAACTGCCTTCCTAAATGGAACCATTGAAGAGGAAGTTTATTTAGAGCAGTCCGAAGGTTTTGTGATACATAAACCTGACTCACATGTATGCAAGCTAAAGAAAGCATTGTATGGACTTAAACAAGAACCCAGGGCCTGGTATGAAAGAATTGATAGCTACCTCTTGGGACTAGGATTCTCCAAGAATGATGTAGACCCAAATCTTTACTTTAAGGTAATTAAAGGTGATATGTTAATAATTATTTTATATGTTGATGACCTACTGATAATAGGAGAAGATCACCTCATTGATCAAGGAAAGAAGGATCTAACTTCAGAATTTGACATAAAAGACTTGGGCATTTTACACTACTTTCTTGGTTTGGAAGTCTGGCAAAAACCATATGGCATCATACTAAACCAAGGAAAGTATAATATTGATATTCTAAAGAGATTTGGAATGTTGGATTGTAGACCCATGTCTACACCCATGGAAACCAACCTTCACAAACTAAAAGAAGTAGCAGCAGAATCAAAGTGTGCAGATTCAACCCTATGTAGACAAATGATTGGATCTTTGATGTACCTGGTTAACGCTAGACCTGATATTTGCCATGCAGTGAATGATTTAAGCTAGTTCATGTGTGAGCCAAAGGAAATTCATCTTATAAAAATGAAACATATATTGAGATATCTTCAAGGAACTATTGGATATGGTCTTCTTTACAAAAATAATCAACTAGATCTACATGGATACTCTGATTCAGATTGGGCTAGAAGTATAATCGATCGAAAAAGTACATCAGGATGTTGCTTCAGTTTGGGATCAGCTATGATCTCTCGGATCTACAAAAAATAGTCTTTTGTAGCCCAAAGCTCGACAGAAGCTAAATACATTGTAGCCTCTATGGGGGCAAGATAAGCAGTATGGCTCTGGAAATTGCTTGTGGGACTCGTTGGTGAGCCCTTGAATCCTACCATCATTCATTTTGATAATCAGAGTTGCATCAAACTCTCTATAAATCTAGTATTCCATGATAGATCTAAGCACATTGAGATGCCCTATCATTATGTAAGAGACATGGTAGAAAGGAATGTGATTCAATTGGAGTATATTATTACAAATGATCAAACAACAGACATTCTCACCAAACCTCTCTCTCGAATCAAGGTTGAACACTTCTGGAAGAAGCTTGGTATGATTGAAATGTAATTTGATTTTATGCTTGAAATTCAAAATTCTTTAGAAGTTGTACTAATATATTTAAAGATGTTTAATGTCTACACTCTTTTGTAATGTGTGTAACTCCATGACCTTATGGGCTTGCTCCCCCTATGTACATTATTGAAAGGTGACGATCTTTCTAATAATGAACACTTGTATGTGACATTGTAAAGTGGCGACTCTACAATGATGAGTTGAACTATCATGTGACTTGATATTTGTGGACATGTCATGATAGTATCTCTTGGAAACTTTGATGGATATCATGGGACTTGATGTCATTTGAAGATCATTGTGATCCTTTAGAGATAATCATGGTGGATATCTATACATATCTGTGGATATGCCATGAATCATTATGGTAGACATCATGTGACTTGATTTCAGTGCACATACCATAATAAAGATGTGTTATGAAGAATATCATGTGACTTGACAATATTGAAGAATCATATAATATCTTCGATATCACATGTGAAGGTGATATCTCCTCTTATTCATCTTGAAGTATCTTCCCTAGCTAAGAGGGAGTGTTAAGTTAAGATAGCTTCGATCAGAAATGAATAATGATTGCAGGCTATGCATCATCATTATTCTTAATCGAACTGCTCTTACTTATAGACGTACTCAAGGATAACATAAGATCTTTGTTTGCTGCATGTTAAGTTTGGTAACCACCATAATTAACATGAGAACCCGTGCACTCAAGAGACATGTCCCATGAGCAGACGTGTCTCCATCTTATGGAGACACGTCCTCTCATGAGATGCATCTCTCTTGAATGTGTCTTCTCCTTTGATACAAATAAGAATTATATTCTTTCTTGCAAACATAGAAATCAATCAATGTTCTGCAATCAACACATTCAAACCAGACACAAAAATCTGACTTAGAAGTATTACACAAAATTCCTTCTTTCGATTTTCCATAGGTCTTCTAGGATTCAACCCTGATAAGATTTGATTCATTTACAGCACCTAAACCTGCATACAAAAAAGAGAAAAAATGAAGGTTTGTATAGGGGCCTACCTCATTCAAACCCTTTTTTGGTGTTTCCACCTCCACATACAACTAGGATAAAGATGATAGATAAATATGATAAAATAAGATAACAAAAGCACTACAAAGTAGTAAAAGTGCTACTCAACCAACATAATAGAGGATAGGAATGGGAAGCTTACCACCTCCACCAAAACCACTCAAGGCTAATGGGGAGAAGATGAGAGTACTCAAGCCTTTGCTACAATGCTGTGGTCCCAAACTTGCTCTAATAAAGTGATTGAATGATTTGTTGTTGCTGCAATGTTGGATGGAGTTCAAATGGAGTGCTCAAAAATGTATAGAAAAATGGATTGAGTGCCTAAAAGATGTAAAATGCATGAAAAAGATGGAAATGCATGAAGGAATGGGGAATTTGTAGAGAAACAGGAAATTTTGGATCAGTGAGGTCAAAGTGGAGGCATTACAACTTGATCAAAATAGAAAGTGTAATGTCTCTGCATGCTTCAGACATGGGAATCCGTTATGGACATTAGCGCACTATGTAGAAGTCTACGCACCGCGTGGGTGTCCATGATGGTTTCGCTTCTATCGACACATAAAATGAGCACCAATTGGAATCAAGGCAATGGGATTATGTGGAGTTTTTCCTTCGAACTTGGTTTTCTAAAGTGGAAAAAGGAAAAGGGGGGAATTTGCACATGGGGCGCAAATTTACTCTATCACATTTTTCCCCCACTTTAGCAAGTATGAATACTAATGAGTACTTGGTAAAGTAGATTGAAGTAGTAGTAATAGGGTTATAAATTTCTATCTGTATCGACGAGGAAGTAGACCATGATCTGGAAAAATTGAGAGTGCAGGACAAGCAAAGAACTTCATAGCTTCTCATAACCATGAAGCTGAAGAAAGAAAGCACCCTACAGATCCATAAACCTACAAGGAGGCATCCCCTAAGATATCCCACATAGAGAAAGCCTTAGAAGCACCTTACAGACCCACAGACCTGCAAGGAGGATATTCTCCAAGATCTCTCGCATGAAGAACATCCAAGGAAAGTGCCCCATAGGTTCTCGATCCTGCAGGGAGGTGTCCCCCAAGCTCTCTAGCATGGAGGAAACCAAAGGTGAGTTCCCTATAGGTTCTCAGTCCTATAGGGGAGCAACCTCCAAGATCTCTCACATGGAGGAAGCTCAAAGGAAGCGCCCTACAGGTGCTTGGTCTTTTAGAGAGGTATCACCCAAGATCTCTCTCATGGAGGAAACTAAAGGAAGAGAACTTCGTAGAGTCAAAAGCGGCGACACATTTATCCTCAAATAGAAAATGTCAAGAAGTGTCCATGCAAGTAGGCAAGTGGATAGTCATGTAGACCATCAAAAAATAGGAAATATTTCAAAGGGGTCCCTTGGGAACCTGACACAAAGAAAAAGGGGTCCACTCAAGGGACGTGTAGTTCAAAAGAGATGTTTTTGTCTTTGAATCGATCTGTCATCAAGGAATCACTTTATCAAGGAATTAAAAAGGAAGATTATTCCCCCACATGAGGGGAACATCAAAGTGATTCCCACTTCAAAGGACTAGTTTTCAAATTCTTTCAAAAGGATCCCTTGTTGCAAATATTGTCTTCGAAAAAGGAAAGTTTGCAAGGAATTTTCATAAAAGATGTGTTTAGCAATGGATACATTTTTGAAAATACAAATGATGAAGATGTGGAGTTGTCTCACATGAAAGGGAAAACTCAAGCAAATAAGAGGGAAAGATTAAAAAGAAAGTGAATGAGAGAAACAAAAATGAAGGGCACAGGGGGATCTGGTTTCGCAGTGTTAGATCTATCCAAGCTTATATAATAGGTAGCTAGAGTGTAAGGTGGAAGATCATCAATCCCCAACTAGATCAAGAAGAATGCATGTAAAAGAAAGTAGAAATAAAAAATTGGGTCAACATGGAAGGGATGCCTAAATGCCCCTAACACTTTGCATCATCCCCAATTTACCGAAAATCAAGCACAAACATGGAAGAATGATGATACAAATAGAAGAAGGTTTATGACACAAAAACTTTCCTGTATCCAAGCACCAAAGAGGGTGACATGGGTCCTCCAGGAACACATAGCACATTTATGGGGGAAACACATCACAAACACATATCTAATCTATAGATAAATAAGAGTTTTCCTCCCCTAGTATTGATCAACTAGGAGGGCATCTGCTCCCCACTCAAGATCATCATAGGGGGAAGGTAGACGAGCCTGTAATGGTGAAATGTCAAGGGGAGGAGCTTCCAACCCTCCCACAACAAGGGCTAATGAAGAAGGCCCCTCAAGGTCTTATCCACTCAACTCTTGTGGAGTAAGAGTTAGTGATATGGCAAAGATCATTGATAGGGCCAAAACTTTGTCTATAGAATTGAACAGACACCTCATAGGAGTGCCATGCTCAATCTCAGTGGACAGAAGAGGGAATTCCTGAGATCCATCATTGGGATCACCAAGTGACTCGGGAGTGGTGAGAAATTCAGGAGAAGTCGAGACTGGTTCTATTGCTAAGACAGAACAAGTCAACACAAGGCCACCTTGCGGAGAAGGTGGGATCCTCTTGTGTTCTCCACTATTAGAAGAACTACCCTCCAAATTTTTCCTCATCGAGAGATACAAACTCCCCAAATATGAGGCAAGAGGTGTAGAGGAAGAGGTAGAGAGAACCAAAGGAGACACCACTGAATTTTTTTCCATGTCTATGTGTTTCAGAAAGGGTGAAACATTTTGAACAATGCTAATAGAGGTGGCTTCATCGAAGGAGTGATGAATACCTATACAGGGGCCCTCATACTTACTATGGGAGCCAAAGGTGGTGCAAAACTGACTTGAATGGAAGAAGAAGGGAGAAGAGAGGAGGACACTATAGCAGACCCTAAGACAAGGGAAGTCTTCTCCTCTTTCTCCTTCCTTTGCAGAGCGGCATGCTCAGCCATAAGAGCCTTTCATCGGCGCTTGCGATCGCGTGCAAGGAAACTTCTTCAACTCTTAGAGCTAGAGGTCAGAGGTTGTATAGGGACAAAAGGCTCTTTCTCAGTCATGGGAGTTTCCACTGCAGCTATTTCCAATGGAAGGACATACTCTTGTACGAGAGCAAGGGGAGAAAGTTGAGAAACAACAGGAAGAGTCAGCTCAAGAGCCTTAGCACTATGCCTCTTCCTACTTGTTGCTTTGGAAGTAGTAGCAGTAGGATGCCTCAGATTGAATTCCCTTTGGGAACCTCTCTTTCTTCCACATAAGTAGTACCACTATCTAGGATATTCATTAGGGAAATCCATGATCCTCAACTTGGGTCTACGCCAAGAAGGAATCAGCGAACTCACCAAATAGCCGCCAGGCTAACTCATCCAATATTCTTCCCAAGAAAGGGGAGATTTTGTGGCAATCCAAGAAGAGGTGACTTTTCTTTTGCCTTATAGGAAGGAGGGGGATTTGACATGGACTCCTCCTTTCTTTTCTAAGAAGAGGGAGTAGTCAGTGCAAGCTTTTCCTTCTCCATTTGGGAAGAAGAGGCAACCGATTCCTGTATCATAGGAAGGGTTAGTTTCAGCTATCCCTTGCCCCCAGTCTTATACTTTACATAATTATTGTAAAGTAGATCTATTCTTGGAGGAAGTAGACCAACTAGAGTAGGCCAAAAGTGATCCAATTAATATCCACCATGGGACACCAAGGGCTAGTATCCAGTGTCATGCACTACATGCACGACACCTTCATGGGGAAAATTTAAGCATTTGTGAATAACAGAGGCAACTCCATTCATGGAAGCTATCCAAGGCATGCCTAGCTTCATCCTAAATAGGTTGGACTCCTAGATGATGTCAAAAACTACATCAACAACCATAGGTCCAACTAGGATAGACAAAGTTATTGAGCCATAATGTTTTAATGAAAGACCATCATGTGTTCAGATGGTTGATTTTGTTTCCTCATATTATTTTTTGTGTAATGAATTAAGCCACAACACTTCCTCCATGATGAAATTCACTTGACTCGTGGGGTCTACCAAGACCCCTGTCACAATGTTGCCATTCAGGCAAGCAAGAATGTAAAGAGGAGAGGGCTTATTATTCAAGGGTAGGTCTTGTGGATTAAATGTTATATATAGGGAATTGGATGAAGATTGTGTGGTAGTCATAATTATGACCATATTGACATAGGCTTTAGAATGGGTTAAAGAGTTAGTGTGCTCAATAATCATATTTTTAGAATGCGATGGAAATGGGTCCATGTATATTTGCAATTCATTGTTCTCTTTTTCCACTAATTTATTTGTACGTTGTTGGCTTCCATCGAGATGGAAAGTACCATCCTCGATGTGATCCTATATCTCATGACACAGGAACATACAACGTTTGGTATCATTCCCATTAACTTAGTGGTATTGATAATAGGTGTTTTTTTCATACCAATTAGGGTAAGGTTCTTTAACCGACTTTGAGTTTGGAAAAGTTATGATCTTATCCCTTAGCAACTTTTGCAAGATGGACGAATAAGGTTCTGGAAACTTTGTAAACTTCTTGTTACATCTAAGATTACCATCATCTATGGCAGCAACCACATTCATAATAGAATTTCCTTTCCCAGAGGTTGATACTATAGATCTTCCCTTAGAATGGGAATGCAAAGAAGGTCCCCAAAATTGAGTAACCATTTGTTGATATTCTAACAAAGTTGCACACAAATGCACGAAAGAAGGATACTTC
Organism: Sequoia sempervirens; assembly: GCA_007258455.2. Classification (NCBI taxonomy): domain Eukaryota; kingdom Viridiplantae; phylum Streptophyta; class Pinopsida; order Cupressales; family Cupressaceae; genus Sequoia; species Sequoia sempervirens. The sequence goes on along the minus strand of VDFB02047397.1, from coordinate 108,431,805 downwards.
ATAAGGGAAAACTTTTCTTGCCAAGGCCTTTGTAAGTTCCCCAAGAATACCTTCAGCACATCAAAATTTGGCAGCGGGTATGAGATTTGTGAAAAGAGCACTTGATATTGCATTATGAAATCAGTAATATTTTTGTTATCTCCTTGTTTACACTAGATGAGATCCAAGAAGGTCATCTTTGGCTCGATGTTAGCCTGAAATTTTCTAAGAAATTGGTTCACAAGTTGATCAAAAGAGAATATAGAATTATCTGGCAAAGAATAGTACCAGTCTAGTGTTGTATCCTTGAGAGACCAGGGAAACAATTTTTCCATCAATGCATCATGATGGAAGAAGTCGGTACACAGGTCATTAAAGGTGGACACATGTGACTATGGATCCCCTTTGCTGTTTTATTTCTCAAACTTTAGAATCTCCACACCTTGAGGAAAGGGAGTGTTTAGAATTTTTGTTGATAGTGGACTATCCTAGACGAAGGGTTGAAAGATAGGTTGGGTAGAGGCTTGGGAAAGACTCACCAAATGGCTCTGCATCCTACCCATATTCTAAATAAGAGCATTCAGAACAGGGTCATTAGAGGATATAGGGCCAAAGGATCCTCCTCTAGAGCCACCACCCAAACCACTAGTGTGACCCCCACCAGAACCACTACCAGAGCCTCTGCCACATCCACTTCTAGAGCCACTGCCATGACCTCTACTAGAACCATTTCTACTAGCACCACCTCCACTTCCAAATCCACCACCACTACCAAAGCCTCCACTGCTAGAGGTGACAGGAGGGGTGAAACTAAAGCCAAAGGGGATATTGTTCACTTTGATAGTTTCAGGTTTTTTGGATGTGGAAGGAATGTTGATTGAGGGCACAATATCAGCCATGTGTACTAAGATGGAAGGAATTGGTACTCCCTACTGCCCTTCCTATCTTTGAAAAGAGGCTCCTTGTATAAAATGAGGATTACTTGAAGGAGTGCATTCTTCTATCAAACAAGTAAGACTAGCCAGGATCTCTATGCCTGTTTGGTCCTTTTCGACCATATGTTTTAATTCACTAATGACTTGAGAACCTATGGCCATCCTTGGGTTTCTTTCCAGGTGATTTCCTAGGTCACCCAACCTCTTGCTTAGGTTGGTGACGTATTCAAGAGGGATTTGAACAACTTTGTGCTCATCCACTAACAATGGTGTGGGAGATGCAGGAGTAGGATTAGTTTCAAAGAATCCTAACTCCCCTCTTGACAACCACTCCAAACTAAGGGTGGGACTAGAGAAGAAGCCTGTAAAAAGGCCAATAGTGAAACTAGTAGAGAGACCAGTAGAAAAATCATAAGTGACCTTTGACATGTCCATTGGAAGGTGTCGTAGACTTCTCCTAACAACGTGCTCAGAAGTTGTTGACTAGGTTGTAATGCTCATGCAACTCTCAAAAGTACAACAATTGCAAGGTATAGGATAAAAGTCTTATCACCGATGGATGAACAAACGTTGGTTCACATTGGGTTTACCAAAAATGTAAGAGTGGGAGACCAACCACATTCAAGGCCCCAGGTCATGGAGGGCCAAGAGTGGAGGGCTACCCAAACTTACCTCAGCTAATGTGGGTTTCAGGAAATAAGGGATGAGAATGATGAGGACTATAGGGCCCTTCAATCACTCTGCAAATCCAAAATGAAGAAGGAAACCAAGCAAGTCAAATTTTAGGTTCGGATTTGTGTCTCAGGGAGCTTTTTGTCAAAGGATGAAAGCATAGAACTGGGATGAAAGTGTTGCATGCTAGCATCTCAGAGGTGCTGGCGTCTGTACAACCAAAAAATCCAAGAAACGGGAGAAAAAACTAAAAATAGAATGACAACTTAAGGTATGGTTTCTAGGAGACTGAAGTATGTTAACAACGTGAATGAAGAGGACAAAAAGGGGTGAGGGAAGTTATACCAATAAATTAATTCCTACAAACAAGTTCTTTCCAACAAGCTCCAAAAAGCACCTAAACTTGCACACAAAAAAGAGAGAAAAATGTTGGGGAAGGGCTATATAGGGGTGTGCCTTAGTTAGACCCCATTTTGGTGTTTCCACCTCCACTTACAACAAAGATAAAGATGATAGATAAATATAATAAAGAAAGATAACAAAAGCACTAGAAAGTAGTAAAAGTGCTACTCAACCAACGTAATAGAGGAAAGGAATGGGAAGCTTACCACGTCCACCACAAGCACTCAAGGCTAATGGGGAGAAGATGAGAGTACTCGAGCCTCTGTTGCAATGGTGTGGTGCCAAACTTGCTCTACTGAAGTGATTGAATTATTTTTTGCTACTACAATGCTAGATGGAGTGCAAATGGAGTTCTCAAAAATGTATGGAAAAATGGATTGAGTGCCTAAAAGATGGAAAATGCATGAAAAAGATGGAAATGCATGAAGGAATGGTGAATTTGTAGAGAAATAGGTGATTTTGAGTCGATGAGGTCAAAGTGGAGGCGTTACAACTTGATCAAAATAGAAAGTGTGACATCTCTGCATGCTTTAGATGCGAGAATTTGTTATGGACATTAGTGTGCCACGCAGATGTCTACACACCGTGTAGGCATCCACAATGGTTTCACTTCTACCAACACACAAAATGAGCATCAAGTGGAACCAAGGCAAGGGGCTTATGCAAAAAAATTCCTCCAAACTTGGTTTTCTAAAGTGGAAAAAGGAAAAAAGGGGAATTTGCACATGGGGTGCAAATTTACTCTATCATAGGAGTATATTTTTTGATACTACATTTAGCCCCTACTTTAGTGAGAGGATGAGCCCTACACTCAAAATCACACTAAATTCTAACAAAAAAGCATCAAGTAAGGTCTAATTGTACAAATGTTGGAAAAATAATACAAAAAAGGTTAGGGAGGATGACAAGCACCTAGGATCTAAGATCTCATGGAAAAATAACAAAGGAACAAAGAGACAAATGCCTATGTTAAATATGTAGCAGAAACAAAATACAGAAGCATACAATGCCAAAATTAAAGAAGATAAAGAGATGGGTGGATCAATTCTCGACTATTTTTCCAATCGGTATGGATGAATCCTTAGTTTTTTGACAAAAACATCCACAAGTGGAAACCTACTGTCCACTATGCAAACAAAATGTACTCACACGATCTAGTGAAATATATTGTCCATTAGGTGAGCCCCAAATAGTGGCTAATGGGAAACTCATACCAGGTCTACAGGCTCCCATGTATCAACCATACCAAAGTTATACCTCCTAATAACTTTGATAAGGTGCCACATAAATGGTCACAAGGCTAGCAAGTTGTGTTATGCTAGGAACTCATGAAAAACATAAAGGCTCCATTGGCAAGCAAGTTATGTTATGCTTGGTGGCCTTGATACATGCAATAAGATATTCAAAGGGGTTCTTCTTAGTCATGAAAGGTCTCACCTTAGGGAATATTGTGCTTAATGTCTCCAAGAGAGGACTAGTTGAGGATAAAAAATTCACAACTTAGGGAATGCAAGTTGTAGCATTACCACTAAGAGGAATGTCATATGCCAAGAAAGGTCACAATCTTGAAGGACATCAAATCCAATGACACCACTAAGAAGACACATCACGTGAAGTAAGAAGACCACACTTTGAAGTGAACAATGAGAAAGGAAATATATTCCCCCACTTTAAAGAAATTTCTAAAAACCATGTTGTGAGCAATTAATTTAAACTAGAACACAATAAATGCCAATATATGAGAGATTTATTCAAAAATCCCTTAGTAAACATATGTTTCCAAGAATAGAGATACATCATGGAAAGGATTTTTTACCCCATATGTAATCCTAAGTTAACACATAAGTGATCCATGGATTTGGGGTCAACGTTTGTCATTGCTATAGTCATATAATTGAGCTTGGAACCATCATCATTCCCTAAATGATTCATTGAACAATGAGCATAAAGGAAGAATGACACATAGAGAGAGAAAAAAAAAAGAACTTTTGGGTCAACATGGAAGAGACCTAAATGTTTCAACACCTTGCATCATCCTCAAAAGGAAAACACAAGACAAATGGTTATGACAGATAGAAGAATGCAGATAAAAATAGAAGAATGTAACGATAAATTCACTTCCTTTGTATCCTTGTACCGACAAAGTGACAAGGGTCATCCAAAGTAGGATCACAAACATATAAATACATGCCAAGCAACAATGTAAAATAGATCACATTACACACATGCAATCACAAAGAACACAAAGAGAAGAAAATACTAGTTGTAGACACCTAAATTTGGACACTTAATTTATCTAAATTTATCCCCTTTTGTCTGAGCATCCCCTTATGTGCATTAATTAAGTAATATTGCTATTATTTAATTAATATCCTTAATTCTGCCAAATCCCTAAGGTATTTAATTAATAAATAGATGCCTTATCTCTTTAATCCTCTTTTTCATCAAATGAGTTAAATAAATAGGAAATTTATTTAATTCTTCACATGTCACATCTCTTTCTTAATCCTAATTATTTTTCTAATCTCGTCATTAGGGATGTGCACATGCCTAATCCTTGATTAGGATGTGTCACATCCTCCAACTTTTGCAAGTTGGCCTCTAATCTCTCTTAGCCACCTAACCCTCCTCTAATCCTTCATTAACAAGCCTAATCAACCTCTCAATGAATTTTTAATTCCTTTTATCCTTCCAAGAAATATTAAATTCTTTTTTCTCTTCCCCATGTAATCTTTGACTTGTCACATCAAGTCACATGTGAACATCCTCCATAATTTCCCACTTGCCTCTAATATGTCATTAATTTGGCTAATCAAGTACTTGCACAACCTTAATCACTTAATTAGGTCAACCTAATCTCCATTTCATTTATGGAAAGTGTCATAAGTCAACCTTATTAAAGGCTTTCTCCTTTTGGAGAAGTTACCCCCTTTCCCCATGTGAATTTTTAATTCACATTTAATCCCCCAATGCATTCCAAAGAATTTTAAATTCTTTCTCTCATTCTCATGTGGATATTTGAGGAATTTTTAATTCCTCACATGTCCTTTCACCCACATGGGAACAAGGACTTCTTTTATGAGATCTTGTCCAAATCCCAAGGTATTATGAAGTGCCTCCATGTCATGTACTCTCCTTCCACTTCATTTACACATCATCTTGAGCCACTTCACATGCCACATGTCAAGATGTGGGTGCTTGTGAGTTCTCAACTCACCATAGCCCTACATCTTGGCCATGTTGATTTAATCTCGACCATCCATTTCTCTAGAGAATTCAAAATTCTCTATAAATACCCCTTATTTTCTCTCATTTTAGGGAGGAGACCATTTGTGTTAGTTAAACTCTTACAAATTTTTCTCTTAAGCCATACTTAGCCAAATATTTTCATTTGCATCCATTATAACCTATTTTCCTTTCATCTTCCATCTCACACTTGCATCTCTTGCCATTAAAGGAGCATACACTACATCAAAGATCGAAGGGCCAAGCAAAGGACAACTCAACAAGGTAAAACATTCTTTTTTTTTGTTAAGTTAATCATTTTCTCAATCTTGAGGTTTAGGGTGTCTATATTTGTTATTTGCACTCTTTTTTTTGTTGCTCATCTTCTAACACATATTTTCCCCTGTTCACATTTCTGGCACGCCCGGTGGGACCCACAAACGGGTCTCTATCTTTTACGTTTGTTGTATTTTTCACTTTTCGCAGGTGCAGGTTGCAGAGGGGTAGACTTAGACCATCTAGGGGCGAACCCGACCTCGAGGGGCAGACTTGACCTAACAGACAGGCGAACTGACCTCCAGGGGCAGACCTAACCTTGCCTAGGGGCGAACCTGCCCTCCATAGACTCCAGAAGCTAATTTTTGAAAAAAAATCATAGAGGGGTTGACCTTCCCTCTAGACAGGAAGACCTACCCTCTAGACAGGCGAACCCGCCCTCTAGACAGGCAGACCTGACCTAGACAATTTTTTCAAAAGGTGAAATTTTAGTTTTTAGCACTCTTTTTGGCTGTTTTAAGTGTTTTTAACCCCCCTAACGTGTCTTGTTTGATTCTGTGCAAGCATCTAATTGACATTTGGTGAGGAACAAGGAGAAAATTAACTAACAAATTTTCTTTGCAGGGTTATCTATTTATCAATTGTTGCTTGTTGTTTTGCATAACTTAGGCACAATTTAACTAGGGGTGTTAATTAATATTGTTTGTCATGCTTGTTGATAAGCTATTTGACGTATCCAATCCCCTTGCACCATTTGGCAATCTTGGGTGACAAGAAATCATAGTTTACCAAGTCCTTTTGAGTCACCCTTGTTTTCCTTTTCTTAGCGGGACCTACTTGGGGATTTCATCACCTCAAGGGACGATTCCAACCATGCGTACCAGTGGGGTATATAAAGGAGGGAGAGTGAAATTTGTAACTCAATCCAACCATGTTGTAATTGGTGAAGCGTCGGGATGACATGAAGAGTTGGTCTGAGCCTCTAGTATCTCGCTAAGGTTCCCAACTCACGCTTGTAATGGGTTGGTGTTCACAGTTTGGGCCTCACATACCAGGTGTATATCGAGGACTCCAGCAACCATCTTCATCCTAGAATAGAAGACTTTTTCAGCCATACCCCTTTCTACTAATCTTAGGATTGTGTTGTCTGAATTATCTTCTTTGTACAAAACCAGTAATTTTTTGTTCAGCCATATCCTTTTGATTGATGTTTGTTGTGTTTTGGGTCCTTTTCCTTAGTCATCTTTTCAAAATTCAAGTTTAAACCTGTCTAGGGGTGGACCTGCCCTCCAAGAGCGGACTTGACCCATCCAGGGGCGGACCTGACCTCTGAACCAGCCCTTTTAAGCCTGTTTTGGCCATTTTTGACCAACTTTTGCCCGACAGGAGGACCTGCCCTCCCAACAGGTAGACCTACCCTCCAGGGGCAGACCTGACCTTTAAACCACCCCTTTTAAGCCTGTTTGGGCCATTTTTGACAAAATTTTGTCCGACAGGCGGACCTTCCCTCAAGACAAGTAGACCTACCCTCTAGGGGTGGACCTAACCCATCTCAGGGGCAGACTTGACCCTTGGCCACTTAGTTTTATCATTTGTTTCATCATTTTAGACACCCGTTTCATTGTTTCGCACGCTTATTTCATCGTTCTAATCATTCGTTCACTCGTTTCGTATAAACATTCATCTATTTCAAACCTTCGTTTATCATCTTGAACTCTCGTTATGCCATTTCAATCATTCATTTACTTGTTCCAAGTAAACATTCATCCATTTCACACCCTGTTTCATCATTCCAAACTCTCATTCAGTCATTTCGGTCATTCGTTTACTCGTTCCGAGTAAATGTTTATCCATTTAAAACCTCCTTCCATCATCTTGAACTCCCATTTTTCCATCTTGACCATTCATTTCCTCGTTTTGAGTAAACATTGATCCATTATGAACCTCTATCTCCTCATTCTGAGAGTCCATCCATTTTGAGTCACCGTTTACTCATTTTGGTTACTCATTCACTCATTCCAAGTACTCGTTCGTCTATTTTGAATCTTCCTCCCCTCATTCTGAGAGTCATTCATCTATTTCAAGCACTCGTCCATCCATTCTGAGCATCCATCTCCTCATTTTGTGCACCCTAATAGCTATTTTTTTACCGTTTTCACCCATGGGCGAACCTGCCCAGCTAGGGGCGAACCTGCCCTCCAGGGCTGACCTAACCTTTTCTAGGGGTAGACCTACCCATCCAAGGGCAGACCTGACCTTTTCTAGGGGTGGACCTACCCAACCAAGGGCGGACTTCCCCTCCAAGGGCAGACCTAACCTCTAAACCAACCCTTTTAAGCCTGTTTTGACCAATTTTGACCAACTTTTGTCTGACAAGCAGACTTGCCCTCCCAACAGGTGGACCTAACCCATCTAGGGGCATAAATGACCTTTGAACCAGCACTTTTCAGCCTATTTTGACCAATTTTGACCAACTTTTGTCCCACAGGTGGACCTGCCCTCCTAACAAGTGGACTTGCCCTCCAGGGGCGGACCTGACCCATCCAGGGGCAAACTTGACCTTTGAACCAGCACTTTTCAGCCTGTTTTGACCAAATTTTGTCTGACAGGTGGACCTTCCCTCCTAATAGGTAGACTTGCCCTCCAAGGGTGGACCTGACCCATCCCAGGGGTGGACTTGACCCTTGACCAGTCAATTTTATCATATGTTTCACCATTCCACCCTTCGTTTAGTTGTTTCAAGCACCTGTTTGCCCATCATAAACATTGTTCTGTAAGTCATCGTTTCATTACCAAAATCACATAAGTGCTACTTAGAACATCATTATATTCCATATGCATCACCAGATCATCCATCCCAAACACCTAGAGGTTGTTTTGAGAGTTTTGATTTTTATGCTGAAACTTCCAAAGGCCATAACTTTTGACTCGGGTGTTCGTTTGAGCTAAAATTTTACAGGTGGTTGTGTTATGAGGTGGAGGGTGGATTTCCAAACACTTTGAGTTGGTTGAACCCTGTTTCGCCACATTTTTGGGGCCTCAAACTTTCATCTTGACCCTCAAAATCGCAAATTAGTGTTTTTTTCAGTTTTTGAAAAATCATTTTCGTTAATAACTTGGAATGCATGTCTCAAATTTGGGATGTTAGTTGGAAATTCATCCTATCTTAATTTTGGGTATTGTTTGGGAAAAAACTAGACTCTCAAAAGTATGTCTATGAAGTTCCGTAAAATTGAAAAATTTGACAATTTTTGAAAATTGCCAAATCTGGAAAAATTTGATTATCAACACCTTATGTCCTTTAAACCCCAGAACTTGGTGTAGAATCAATCCCAACACATCCTCCAATAATTCTAGGCTTCAATCCAATCCTAATCTAAGCTTTAATCCAATCCCAATCTGAGCTTAACCAAAACCCTAATATGAGCTTTTATCCATTTGTAGTCAAGATCTTTGGATGTTGAAACAAATCTTAAGATCCCTCCCTCCATCTTCTTCAATTTTTTCCTATTCAACCTTTCGTCCATTCCACAAGTCAACCTCCTAATCCGAGCATTTTTTCATTCATTTCGATCAATCGTTTACTCATTTCAACCTTTCATCCATCCATTCTGAACATTCGTTCCCTATTTTTTGATCATTCATTTTCTCATTCCGTGTACACATTCATCTATTTCAAACCTTCATCTATCATCTCAAACTTTTTTTCAATCATTCAGATCATTCGTTTACCTATTCCAAGTAAACGATCATCCATTTCACACCTCCTTTCATCATTTCATTCTGATCATTCATTTACTTGTTCCGAGTAAATGTCCATCCATTTCAAACCTCCTTTCATCATTTTGAATTTTTTTTCTATCATTTCAATCATTTTTTTACCTGTTCTAAGTAAACATTCATCCATTTCAAACCTCCTTCAATCATTTCGAACTCTCGTTCAACAATCTCGATCAATCATTTACTCATTCTGATTAATCTTTCATCTATTCCAAACCTTCGTCTTCCCATTCTGAGAATCATTCATCTATTGTGAGTGGTCGTTTACTCATTTTGAGTAGTCATTCATCCCTCTCGATCATCTATTTATTCATTCTGAGTAATCTTTCATCTATTCCAAACCTTCATCTTCTCGTTCTAAGCAATCTTTCATCTATTTTGAACCTCCTTCTCTCGTTCTGAGTAGTCGTTCATCTGTTCCAATCAATCATTTACTCATTTTGAGTATTTGTTCATCCATTTCTCCAATCAAATCATCATTTTCCCCATCCAAATCCCTTGAACTTCGCCTCGGGTTATTATCCAAATTGACCTAAGTGTCTGATCTGATCGTCATCATCAACATCTTCTTAGGATTGTCATTTTTCCTGAGTCAGTCAATCATCGTCATTGGCCCAATCAATCCATTTTCAATCTCAAAGTGGATTTGGTTCCGTAATCATCCATTTATCCTTTTATCCGATCAATATGTATCCAAAGTCATCTAAGGTAATCTCTAAATGGGGTTTACAGTTTCTTTCGTCATCTTATCCAATCCATCAGTCGATCTTATCAATCATTGATCAATTAAATCCAATCCAATCCAATCGCATCCCTATCCAATCATCTTTGACCCAATCGATCTACTTCCATCTTGGAGTAGATTCGGTGTCGTAATCATCCTTGGATAATCAAATCTGATCATCAGAATCAATCCCATCGCATCATCCAATCATCCTAATTTGAGCTTTAATCCAATCCTGATCTGAGCTTAACCTAAATCTTGATTTGAGCTTTAGTCCATTCCCATCCAAAAATATTTGATTCATCATGTTTATCCTTTCATCATCATGAATCCTTATCCTCCATCAATAGTAGTCAGGGGAAACCCTAATTACGTCGACAATGATAATGAAAGTCTTATCGATCAAGAAGAATATGACTTAGATCCCCTTGACACTATCATTGCTAGTAAGCTTTCTCCACCCACTTTCCCAAATCCAATCACTCCCTTGAGTCATCCCGTTGTGTCTTCATCCATGCCTAATCATGCTCCTTATCCTACCTTTGACAGTGGATATCCATCATATCCTTCATCTACATCATCCTCTTATCCAACACCTGCATCCTCTTATCCTAGTCTGCCATCACAATACCCCTATCCTAATCCCCCATCCACATCCTCATATCTCAATCCTTCATCCACATATACCCGCTACCCTAATATTCCATACCAATCTTCTCACCCTAATCCTACATTCACACCTTCCTATCCTAATCTAACATCCACATCTTCTTATCCTAATCCGACATCCAAATTTCCCTATCTCAATCTTCTCATCTTGGTCCGCCATCCCAATTCCCTTACTACAATCCACCACCCACATCCTTGTATCCTAATTCACCATGCCAATACCCCTATCTTAACTCTTCATCTAATCTTAATCCCCCATCTATTCCCAATCCTACATCCAATTACATTCCCCCATCTAATCCTAGTCCACCAATCCCTAGTCCTTATTCCCCCACCAATCCATAATCCTTCATCCAGTCCTATCAAGCCATCTCAGCCTAGAGTATTCAAGTTTCTCACTCCATAAGTTCTCTAAGGACTTATAACAAAGAAGACATCTGCCACTCCACACCTTGAAGTTGCGGAATCATGCCATCCCAACCCATCATCCATGGTCATTGATGAACCACCCCTAGCACCACTCAAACTGTTGAAACCATCACACCCTCTAAATCCACTGAGCCCCCATCTCCTACCATCACATCTACTGAATCCATTAAACAACCACTTCCTAATTTGAGAATTGTCGAACCCATCGACAACACCCAAATCCAATCCACTTCTTCCACTCCTAGTGTCACTAAAATCCATTCCCATGAATGTTTTGAATCCTTCACCCCTCCATCTTCCCCAACTAAAGAGTCCCACTAAGACTCCATTACCATGCCTCCCACACATGATGATTCATGCCAAGAGCCTGATCCAAAGCATGCCAGCATATCCCCTTCTCCAGATCAAGATCCTACCATACCATCTAGTCCATCTCAAGATCACAGTCCCCCATCCATTCCATTCCATGATCCCCTTATCATTCAATATTCCACCTCTCCATCCCCATCCCCATCTCCATCTCCATCTCCATCTCCATCTCCATCTCCATCTCCATCGCATTTTCCCGCTACCACAAATATAAATCCTATCATATCCCCTAATCCCTCTCCTGATACCACCGATCCAAATGTTTCTATCCCATCATCTCCTTCTCATGATCCCCCACCATTGCCTAAAACTATTGTCCCCACACCACTTGCATATCCCCTTGGTACTCTCACATTCTTCCATGGTGGCCTCCTTGCAGAAGAAAAACATAGTGTATATACCACCCATCATCCTCCACCTAATAATGGACTCACGTCATGTTTTCAGAATAACACAAATCCTATCATGGATCGCATGTTCAATAAAATGAACTATAAAGGAAAAGGTCTAGGCCTTCATGAGCAAGGAATTTTAGAGCCCATCCAAGTCAAAGAAAAAATCTACATGCAAGTTCTTGGACCTATTTTCCAAGACTCACAATCTAAAGATGTTGGTACAACCTCTAGACATTATCAATGAGCCTTTTCCAAAATAAATGTTAGCTCTTCCCATCATTCCACCAGATCATATAATTCCATCCCTCCTCCTCTATTGTATCACCTCAAAACAACCGTCCATATTCCTCCATCATCTGCTCCATCCACCATCCCCCATCCTTCATCTACTCCATCCATCTTGGGTTCTTATGTCCCTCCACCCACTCTGTCTGTTTTGGGTCTGTATATCCCAAAATCACCTCCTCCATCTCATCCTTTCATCCATCCAACACCTATCCATGCCATCCATCATAAACATCCTAATCAGGATCAACAAATGCACATACCTACACATTTTCGATCTACACGTAATCCTCATAATTTTACCTCCATTTCTCTACATCATCCATATCCTTGCACCCATCCCATTGCTACTAAAATAACTTTGGATGCTAAAGTACAAATACATAAATCCAAACATCTACATGAATCTAAAGCTCCCCATGTCCCCTCTAAAATAAATGGTGAAGAGAAGAAAAATCTAAATCCAAATCAAATCCGTAGGCCACAAAGGCCCACCAAAGCAAAGATCAAAACCATGTGGATCCCAAAGAATAAAGATGCAATGCCTTCAAATGAAAAATATTTAACAACATCCAAAGTTGCTAATATGGACACCAATCATACACTTCCTCCATCTCCTAAATTTTTTTTGGGTCCTTACATCCTAAAATTCACCATCCCATCTCCTCCATTATCCCCACATTCTCCATCCATTAATCCTCTTATCTTTTCACATCCACCACTACATGTGCCAATGTTGGTCCTGAACACATCTCCCCATCACATATCCACCCCATCATTCCATCCATACACTTTCCAATATCCCACCCATTATCCCTCATATCTCCCCTCTCAAATCCCTTGAATTCATCCTCTTGCATAATCCATTTCTCCTAATAAGATTCTACAACATCCAACAATTGGTTTGAACATGGGCTCTTAATACCTCATATAGAACTTGATGCTTGAGTCCTTCATCCATATCCTTATCGCATATCTTCTCAATCCCCTTATCCACAACCCTATCCTTGTCCATTTCCATCCCCTTGCTATCCAAAAATCCAAAAAGTAAAAAAAATCCAAAAAAATAAAAAAAATAAAAAAAATAAAAAAATAAAATAGTAAAGAGAAATAATCCCTCCAATGGTGAAAACGTGGAAAACAAGCACCTTGGATAAGTACCATGATGCAAACCTAGCAAACAAGCGTCATGCGTAAATCCCCATCTGCACTTGGGGAAACTTCCTAATATGCATTCCCTCCATCCGCTATGCTTCCTGTTATGCTTCCCGCTATGCACCCGTCTTTCTCTTATATGTCATTTTCATTCATCCCCTCCCTCCTACCTATCTTACACATCCTGCTTGGCATATCTCATTTATCCCAATCCTTCCATCCTCCTTCTGATCTTGATAACAATACTGGCAAACATATAAATATGCTTTGGAAACTTCTTAGCATACATTCCCCTCATCCGCACACTATCCTACTCCTCATTCGCACTCGTCTACCTTCCTTATCCACCCATCATGCTACCCTCAATCTCCCTTCCTTATCCATGCATCCTATTTTCATCTATCTCACTCCTTTATTTTCCTATCCTTCTCTATTGCACCCTTCATGCCTCCTCGCACATGACATCTCTAAAGTGGGGGCATCTATCTTCCTTTGTGGTATAGTCCTTGGAGACATCATTCATTCCATCAGAGCAATCCCTTCCACTTCCCTATCCTCATTTCCTTTTCATTATATCCATCTCCCCATCCTTATCTTTCATCCCTCCAAACAATCCTTATATCCATCTCCCCATCCTTATCTTCCTATCCTTCCATCTTAGCATCCCTTTTCATCTATCCATCTGGTAACCTTTTCCTCATCCAAATCTTTATCCCTCTATCCAATCCATCCAAACAATCATTTTATTCCCCCCATCCTCTATCCTCATCCCATCTCATAATCCCTTTTCATTTGTCTCTAGCTATAGGCTACTCCCCATGCAACCAAATGCCATCTACCTCATTATCATCACTTTCGCTTCTTTTACACATCTTTTCAATCTCCTATCCTTTCTCATCATTCATCTATCCATCTTGTCGGCCTCCCACTGCATCTTTGCTTATTTGGATAACTATCCCATCCTTAAGATTTGTGTAGTCACCATCCTCTGATCCAATCTAAGAGGTCTATCCTATCCCATTGTGTCGATACAATCATTTTATCCCCTTATCTAGGGTTATCTCATCATCCTTTATCCATTGTCTATCGTTGGTCCTTTTGTCGAACTACGTTGCCCCTGCACTTTCACGTAGACAAGGTCGATCATTTGATTTGCCCCTGGGCTTTGTCCATTTTCTCTTTTATCATCTATCATCAATCTTTATCATCCTCTTTCCGCTTTTATCCCTAGTTAGTCATCATCCTTTCATCAAACTATGAGGGCTCTATGCTTTCACATAGGCAAGGCTAATCTTTGATCAGCCCCCAAACCCCTAGGTCCTTAGGGTGTGTCAGTTTTTTTTCTTATGTCTCATCTCTCTTGTGTCACGTCATCAAGATATTCCCTTATCTAGCTAGTTCTTAACAAACGAGATCCACTTGTATCAGTAGATCCAATCGGTTTTGAATATCCTATGTCATATCGATCTTTTAGTTTACATCCATCATCGGTCTCAACAGGATGCATCCTTCCTAACAGACCTCATCAATCCCATCCATCCCCTCAATCCTATGGCAAAGGATGTTTGAAATTGATTGTGATATTTTGATGCTTTTGGATTTTGTTTATAATTTGAGCTCCCTATCATCACTTGTCATGGTCGCCTTGATCCATCATATCATGGTGTGCTTTGACTAGTTAACATAGGGGTGTATCTTGATATTTTCTTTGTCATTGTCTTCTAGGTTGTCCCACGTAGTACCCACCAAGATCCCTGAGGTCCTGTGTTACGCTGAGGCATCCTTGTGTGCTTGTGGTTATCCAAATACTTGGCCCGACCAAGGTCATCATGACTTTGGGGTGTTGGGATAGCCTTCTTGTTTGTTGTGTTTGCCTCATGCATTAGACACTAATCTACCTTGGTCCTTTATATCTTGGTGTATCATTTCTTCTACTATAGCAAAAATCAGTGCTCTAAAGATGGAAAATTGCATTAGGATTGCATTTCATCTTCCCCACCCATGCATTCATCCTTCATCACTCTCCCCTCCCAATATCATGTCGCCTTTTCATCCTTTCTTACCAATCACTTTGCATCATCTTCTTCATCTCCCCTTGCATCATCTCATCCATTTCGAAAGCACACCCGTGTTCTCTTGAAACTGCATGTCCTCTTGATGGGGCATCCTTAATCCCTAAATTTCATCTTCACCCCCATCATCTTCCTTCCTAGTCACTCCTTTGAATGACTGGGGCATCTTTCCCAATCTAACCATCTTCTTCTAGCTTCTATTTTTTAATATTCTTTGAAATGATACTACTTCATAACACCATCTCAAAGAAGGGAAAAATGTAGACACCTAAATTTGGACACTTAATTTATCCAAATTTATCCCCTTTCGTCTAAGCATCCCCTTATTTGCATTAATTAAGTAATATCGCTATTATTTAATTAATATCCTTAATTCTTCCAAATCCCTAAGGTATTTAATTAATAAATACCTTATCTCTTTAATCCTCCTTTTCATCAAATGAATTAAATAAATAGGAAATTTATTTAATTCCTCACATGTCACATCCCTTTCTTAATCCTAATTATTTTCCTAATCTCATCATTAGGGATGTGTACATGCCTAATCCTTGATTAGGATGTGTCACATCCTCCAACTTTTGCAAGTTGGCCTCTAATCTCTCTTAGCCACCTAACCCTCATCTAATCCTTCATTAACTAGCCTAATCAACCTCTCAACAAATTTTTAATTCCTTTTATCCTTCTAAGAAATATTAAATTCTTTTTTCTCTTCCCCATGTAATCTTTGACTTGTCACATCAAGTCACATGTGAACATCCTCCATAATTTCCCACTTGCCTCTAATATGTCATTAATTTGGCTAATCAGGTACTTGCACAACCTTAATTACTTAATTAGGTCAACCTAATCTCCATGTCATTTATAGAATGTGTCCTAAGTCAACCTTATTAAAGGCTTTCTCCTTTTGAAGGCACCCCCTTTCCCCATGTGAATTTCTAATTCACATTTAATCCCCCAATGCATTCTTTCATTCCCATGTGGATATTTGAGGAATTTTTAATTCCTCACATGTCCTTTCACCCACATGGGGACAAGGACTTCTTTTATGAGAAGATTTTGTCCAAATCCCAAGGTACTATGAAGTGCCTCCATGTCATCTACTCTCCTTCCACCTCATTTACACATCATCCTTCTTAAGCCACTTCACATGCCACATGTCAAGATGTGGGGGCTTGTGAGTTCTCAACTCACCATAGCCCTACATCTTGGCCATATTGGTTTAATCTCAACCATCCATTTCTCTAGAGAATTCAAAATTCTCTATAAATACCCCTTCTTTTCTCTCATTTTAGGGAGGAGACCATTTGTGCTAGCCAAACTCTTACAATTTTTTTCTCTTGAGCCATACTTAGCCAAATATTTGCATTTGCATCCATTATCACCTATTTCCCATTCATCTTGCATCTCTTTCCATCAAAGTATCATACACTACATCAAAGATCGAAGGGCCAAGCAAAGGACAACTCAACAAGGTAAAACATTCCATTTTGTTTTATTAAGTTAATCATTTTCCCAATCTTGAGGTGTAGGGTGTCTATATTTGTTATTTGCACTCTTTTATTTTTTGCTCATTTTCTAACACGTATTTTTGCCCGTTCACACTAGTATGGAACATGTGAGTCAACCTATAGCAAGCCATTCACATCCAAATCTTGTTAATCATATGTAGAAGGAAGACAACTACCCAAAGGGACAACAACAAGTGTCAAACTAGGACAAGGATATCTAAGTCCTTGTCCCCACTAAGTAGAGGATAAGGATGAGTTGAGATGATGGATGAGAATGGGCTCCTTGCAATATAGAAATGATTTGCAATAAATGTAAAACATGCAATAGTGAGTATTCTATGATCCTACAACTATCACATGGAAAGGAGCCAAGGTGCATGCACTTTAGTTAATTACATCAATAACATCATTTTCATGGATCAATCATTGTAAAAGATGATTCTCATCAATAAGATTCCCAAGAGTCCTATGAAATGCACAGTAATTCATGCTTGTAATCTTTCCTTTTTTGTTTTCTTTGATAGGTGGCAAGTAAATCAATCCTAGATGGAGGAGATGTTCCATTTTTCATTTAGTTATTGTTGTAGTGTGTAAGAATGGAAATTCCTGTAGCACCCCTCCACTTTTTGGCTCTTTTGATTGGACAATGTTCTTCTTTGTTATGCTTTGTTTCTATTAATACTTTGACTATGGTACTTGGTTACTTTTTATCACAAACTGTAAAGGGATGTGAATGTTATATTTTGATGTGATGGTATTTTATTTTGTTATCATTATGGCATGCTTTGGATTAGCTTAGCAGATATTTGAATTAATGATGCTTTATATTTTTTATTATATTATTGATGTTAGATTCATCAATTAGTAATATTGTATTGGTGAAAGGGACGGGATTGCACCACTCGCTTGTGAGCACCCTACAATTTCGTGATTTCCTCTTCACATTATGTTTTATTATATTATATATATGCATGTTCGATACACTCTTTGTTCGCAGGTTGACAGGTACAGGACATCGACTCCACCTAGTTTCACAAGTTTGAGTGTGTCCATTGGCCAACGGTATTCAATTGGGAGATAGTAGCTAGGTTTTTCGTTCCAATTCATCACCCTAGTCATAGTGTGTCATTGGGTTGTAGTTGGATTTAGTTGTTATAATGTTGTACATTTCACCTTGGTTATTATTTAATTTCAAGTTATAAAGGTAAATAAATGGCTTATGTAGTTAAGTTGTTGATTAAATAAATCTGGTTATAATGTTAGAAATGTTATTTAATTTATTAATTAATAACATAATCTAATCTTGGATTAGATTTATGTTATTGATTAATTAAATTAATTGTGTGGAATTGAATTAAGTTATTCATTTTGGGTTGGGGCCCTAGCTCGGTTGGCTAAACTTTCCTGTTGCAAGAGGTTGGTCACGAGGTCTAGTCCCTCCCACCCCCGTGGTATTGGAGGGAGTGTCACGCAGCGTTGCCAGTCACGTTAAAAAGTTTACCAGGCGCACTGCAGTTTATATGGGGTCGTGCTACCCGATTCCTGAGTCTAAAAAAAATAAAAATTAAGTTATTCATTTTAGAATTTAAAAGTGTTAAATTCTTTTGAAAAGAAATTATTAAAAGTTTTAAATGCTTTTTGAAAAGAAATTTAAAAAAATAAAAATATTAAATTCTTGTTGAAAATAAATGTTGGTTTTAAATTTTAAAAACAAAAAAAAATATATATATATATCCAAAAATGCATAGAGGGAAATAACTATGGTGGTTGTGGGATTTTTTGGAGGATATTGAATAAATTTGGGGAAAATTTATGGGGAAGATATTATTTTTGCTTGGGAGAAAATTTTGATGTGAAGAAGGAAGGAAGGTTCTCTCTTGTGTTTGGATACATTTTGAATTTGGAGTAAAGATTTTGGAAGGATTAAAAATTGGAAATTGCAACTCAACACCAGATCTCTTCTTCTTCAAGCTTCAAATAGGTTCTTTCTTGTTTTTCTAATTGTTTTGAAAATTTGGATTTTCAAATTGAAAACTTGTTTGCAAACAAATTTGAAAACCGTGTTGAAATCATGGAAAAAGTTAGATTCTTGTAGGGAACAAACTCATACAACAGAAGAATTGAAATAGGAACAAAATGAAATTAGAAAAAAACTTCTCTGTTTGGATTTGGGAATTTCCAAAAATTAAAATCATGAAGTTATGCTTGGAAATTATTTTTGTTGTAGCTTAATCTATTGAAAACTTGTCCAATTTGACTATAGATGAATATTTTTGTGTTTACAAACACACACACACACACACACACACACACACACAAATATATTATGTATATACATAATATATATATATATATATATATATATATATATATATATATATTTATTTTTATTTTTATTCAAATCATGTATGTTTTATTGGGAAGTTCTTCCCCTGTTTATATATATATATGTCAAAATTTTTGATATTTTGGAAACATAGGTGGGGGGAATTTTACTATGTTTTATAATAAAAAAATATAAACAAAAAAAATTTAATTAAAAAAATTATTTAATGAAATTTTTGGGGGGTATTGTGGCTGCACACAGCCGCACCCCAGTGGAGGGTGTTGTTGTGTGCAGCGCTGCCTCCACCAGGGGAGACTAGGCACAGCCACAGGCTACGTCCTCCTCCCTTTTTGGGGGTTTGACTCTTTCTTTTTTTTAACTTTTTTTTTAAAATATAATATTACATATATATAATATATATTATATATAATAATTATTTATTTATTATATAATATATATATATATTATGTTTTTATTATGTTTTTTTAAAATTTATTTAATATATATAATACATATATTATATATAATATTTTTATATATATATATATTATATACTTTAAATAATTGGAAAATATTTATGAGTTAGAATTTTAAATATGTATATTTAAATATAAATATATACACATTAAATATATAATTATATATGTTTAGTTTATATTTAAATTTAGTTTTCTAAGATGATTTTATTATAATGATGCAAATATTAATTTTATAAGAGAATAAGGTTATTAGAAAATTGATTTTTTTTAACATTAATGGCAATCGAGGAAGTTAAAATAAAACAATTAGTTCAAACTTCATAATTCAAATAATGTTAATCATTTTAAATTGATTACATGCATTGTGTCATTGCTTTGCTTGGATTTAGTAAATCCTAAAGTAGGTTATTAAAATTTCCAAATTGTCATTTCATTATGTGATTTCTCTCATTGTCGTTGTTAGGCAAATGGAGTTATTTGTTTATGTTAGACTTCCAAATGTGTTTTCTTGAGATGGGGATTGTAACTCATGTTGGGTAGTGTGTCTTAATGTATCTAGTTAGATACCCGATTATCACAAACGGGATGTGTTGACTTTATGTCGTGGATAAGGATTTAATATCCTTAGGTCACTCTTGTGTACCCTTGGGTTGTGGAGTTATTCCACATGTTGTCTTAGAGGAGTGGCTTGCAATGAGGGCTGACACACAAAGTGGTGACAGGGTAACTCATTGTAAGTTAGTTAATCCAATGATAACATAAATAAACTTATTAGAGGAATAGGTAGTATCAAACACTTAATAATATTAATGTTGTCTCACTCATGGACGCAAGGGCTTGTATATACTTGGGATGGGATGGAAGGTCTGGAATGGCAAGATCGTTATCTTGCCTTTATGAGAGATAATTGATTCTGCATTGGTTTACATGAGGGGTCAGGAGTCTTTAGAGGTTTTCAGGATATCCCAAGATGGGGATCGGGTCCTAGGAAGACTTACCAGGATATCCCATGTAACATTGTGATGACACTTCTCCTAAGTTAGCAGTATGTTTTTATCAGCAATGCAATTGATTATTTAACTCTAGAAGCATTGTAACCATTGTGTTAAGTGATGTTGTATTTGTATTTGATTCAGTTCAGTTATGTGTTAGCCTGTGTTTAGAGGTAGATGGTCTTGTGTAGGGATCCTTGTTACTATCTCCTAGCATGGGGGGTGAGCCTTCGGGTATCACTTGGTTGGGTGGAACGTGCACCTTACTCCATTGGGTTTTCTTCTTGTTTGTGTGGACAATATTTCCAGTTCGAGAGCTCGTGGGATCCAATTTCATTTCATGCTTTATTCATTTTAGTTGAATCTTGTAATTTATTGCCCCTCATTTGTTATCGAGGTGGAAGATGTATTATGTAACCTTGCTTATTGGATTTACCTCATTCGGGGAATGAGAGTTGTAATCTTATTATTAAATGATTGCTATTTGAAATCATGTGATATCTCTTATTCTTTGATGTAATTTATCATGTATGGAATGTATCTGTACTTAATTTCTTAAGTAATTAAATGTTATGGTTTCAATTCATGTTTCTTGTTTGGGTTTTAAAGTAATCTCAGTCTCGTAACCTTAGAGGTTGTTGGCAATGGGTAGTGAACTTGCATGTTAATTGTACTTAAACAAAAAAAAAAAAAATTGTGTGTTTGAGTAGTTAATTGCAACTTCCTCTAGGGTTGCATTGCGGGGCGTTACAATTCCTTGATCTTATATGGCTTATATTTCTTACTTGTTAGGGAAATTTGCTAAGGTGGAGGTGTGGGAGGACGATCTATGGTGATCCTATCATCCCTATGAGGTATTAGTTGGTCTCTTGATATGATCTTGTGAAAGAGAACAACTTTTCCTTGAGAGATGTGCAAGGGGGAAGATCTTGATATCCTAACCCCTTGGTATCCTTGGATGGTATTTTCTCTAGAATTTTATAAATTTCATTCTCATTTGTTATGTCACATCCTTGTTTTCTTGAGATATTAAAGCCTTGACAATAACTATCGTCTAATTTAATGGGTGTATTAGTAACTTGATGAACATAGGATAGAAGAGTATCATTATTGCCCTTGTGATCAAGTTCATTAATGATTGATGGTTGAGGCTTGCTTTGTGCTTCAATTTTAGGATGTGAAAGAATGAACATATCAAGTGATGGGATTATAGGTTGTCTTTACATGGATGGATAAAAGGATCCATTATTCTCAAGGTTGTGTAAGGAGTCTTGTATGAATTGTTATATGCTATCTCCATCTTGACCTAAGATCTCCACTTCACGGGGAAATGCATTAGGAGGTGAAGGTTCATTAATAGTATCAATTGCATTAGGGTATTCACCAAACAAACAACTTGAAACATCTACCAGAGATCTTAAGTTTTTTCATATATTACCCATACACATGTCCATGATTATTTTGTATGCAAATTTTTAGATCTGATATATGAATATTTTTTTATTTTTGAATGCAAGATATTGAAAATGAAATGTTTTTAATGACAATTTTTATTTCAAAAAATGCACTAAATTTGACCAATTGAACCTAATGCAAATAATGATAGATTTTTCTGATTTCTGAAATTGAAACCCAAATTTAACAATAGATCGGAATGAAGGAAATAGAGATAAATCACTGCCCAAAAGTTTGAAACAATACCTGTGTAGGGAAAAAATTTCCCTAAGGTGAATGAGTCTTAGCACATGGGTTGCAAACATTTAAATTTGAGTCTAAAGTTCAATGCTAGGGTTTCTTGTTTCAGGTTATAAATTATACTTTTAGTGACTGATTTTTCTAGATTTTGATGTCTAAATGCAAGTACAATGAATGAAAAATATGAAACTTTTTGAAATGCAATTTTGACTCAATTTGTGAATATGAATAATTGAGCATACACTAATATGCAAGTACTATGCAAAATCAATGTAATATGAAAGCATTTTTTTTGAAATTTTAGATTTTAAAGGATGCAAAGTGTAAACTTAAAACTCTAAAAGAAATGAAATCTAATGCAATTTTAACAACCATAAATGAAATAAAAACTAATGCAATGCAATGCAAACTATTTCAAATCCTAGATCTAGGGTTTGAATGGACTCCAATTTCAAAAAAAAATTGATGTACAATGTTGGTTCACCAAAATGAAACATAAGAAATTATGTTCACCAATGGTAACAAAGGGGTATGATGAACCTATTTCCATTTAGTTCATTAGGAAAAAGACATCCCTGAGGGCAAGACTGAATTTCAACCCTTCAGTGAGTCAACCTTGGTGGAGATCTTGTTTTCCTTATGAATTAAGATGGGGTAAATTAGTCGGAAATGTACTTTTGGGAGATGAATGAAAAATACTAAATGAATGCAATGATGCAATGTAACACATAAAACCTCTAAATTAAAACTTTATTTGACAAAATGTAGAAAGAAACAACAGATATGAGAAGGGTGTGATTGTATGCACCTATCACAAAAAGGATGTGTTGAGTGCCCTCCTAGGACTCATTCGCCCTATGGAAAATGGGTCATGCTATAAGGGTTGAAAATATACTTTCATAGTCCTTTGATCCTTGGTCTGCACTCCTAATTCCTCTGGGTTTCACAATTAGAAATTTATAATTAAATTTTAAAAGTGAGTTTTTGTGGTTTGATGACAACGTTGACAACTTTGCAACTTTGATAACTTTTACAATTTTTCTCCTTTGATATATGTTCAATCCTTATTCAACCTAAGATCTGTAAAACACACAAGAGGGAAAAAAATAAAAATTGGTGAATGGCGGTTTGTCTTGGTCAAACCTCATTTTGGTAATTAAACCTTGAATTGAAATAATGAAACGTGAAAGGAATGATGAATGAACAATTGCTATGTTGAAACTCACCAAACCCTTGAAGGACTAAAACTTATTAGATCTCTCCAAGGTCTTGATCTTGCATGAAATGGCTTGATTGATGATGTGATATTGATGCTTGAAATCTGACTTGAATGCTTGAAACCTACATCATAGTGTTAGCTCCAAAAACATGCATGATGCTTAAGATATTGAATGTTGCAACAAATGACTAATAAATCTACTCTGGAACACCTTTGAAAATAATATTAGTTCCTATAATTGATCTCTTGAAAACCTAGCTTGCTTCTAGGATATGAATTGATAAAAGGACCTTACTTTTATAGGTAATTTTCTAATTTCCAAAAAAAAAACATTACAAGCCGACATTTGAATTTGGATTTGGGATCATAAAATGGTGACCAAAAATATATTAAAATTTTGAATTAGGCAACTAAAGGGGACCCATTCTCCCAAGGGCAAATGGTTCCTAACCTAAATTGCCAGGACCTATTCATTTCAGAGTGTTAAGATGATAATTGTATTAATTAAATCATGATTCCCCTTTCAAAAATTGCAATTAATTAGGCTTGAAAATGCATAATTGGTCCAATTAGAGGCTTAAAAGGGACCCAAAAATATTGTGAAAATTTAAAGGAGTACATTTTCCAACACTACAAACTCATCAAATAGATTGAAATGTAGACACCTTCTACTCATTACATTAGGAAGTCATAGGAATTAAGGATTGCACTCATATAATTATACTCAATCACATTCACGTATTTTGCTTCATTCACACTTCACACAATACACACAAAAATTCTCCTTGCATTTATAACCTCCACGACCTAAAACAGTCTCATTTAGGTCGGCCTTAAGGAAACATATACACCTCTACCATGCAACATCAAATAGGTCAGAACCAAACACTTCCATAATATAAAGAAGTGAAGCCAAACCATGACACTACTTAAATAGGACCCAAATATACACAAACATGCTTCTCAACACTTCCTCAAATAATAATTATCCTCCACAATTAATGCTAACACACCAGATCGACCAAACCTCTATTAACGCCCTTAACAATTAAGTTCATGCTTAACCTGGTTTGAAAAAACTTTGCAGACCCCACAAAAACACTCTACACTATCCATACAACATCTCAAAATATTCCACATCATCATAATATTCACCATAACTATTGCAACCACCTGAAACTCAAGAATACCTTCATTTTGTGCAACTAGACATACTGTCATAAACATCTAACACACCAAAAAAATTTGTGGAACAACTCAACAACTAAAACTTCAATGGAAGGTAGATAAAAAAAACTATAATCATATTCCCAAATATTTAACACCACAACCTTGACTTTGAATAAATGTGGAGCAATATCATTTCTCCCACACACCTATTTTTATCAGACAAATATACTGTCAAACACATATTTCACTACAAAATAATCCAAAACCTAAAACTCTAGATATAAAACCTTTGAAAACCTTTGATCATCACATCCAAACTACATGGGCATATCTTCAATCATGAAAAAATGTAGAGAAAAACACTGAACACCACACTATAACATTGAACTCTCTTTTATTCAAAGTTTCTCAAAAGCACTTGGAAACCAAGTTAACCAATTTCATCAACAACATTACTAACATCTCTACAACACATCTACAATATCTACAAAATGCAACACTTTCCAACTTCAGCAATCTCCCCAACCACAAGTTAGGTTAGAAACCTTTGCAACTATACTGAAGTAGGGCATTAATGACAACACCAACATGTGTTGACACCAATACCAACAACTCTAGACACATAATTAATACCAATAGCATTCCAACAATATTTTTATACAAGGGGTTGACATTAATGACAACACCCAAGAAACTCACAAAAAACTCAAACTTCCAATATCTCCAAACTTCCAATGCACATCTCTTTTGAGATATGCATCAACACATACAAAATTATCACATATGTCAAATAAAAACTTCAAGAGAGTGAAATCTTGCAATTCCTTTACAACTGGTGTATGAGGTATGGCTATTCACTCAATGGGATTTGGATTTCATAGGTGTTATTAACCTAAATTCTTAGGTAGGTCACAATTTCATATTGATAGTGATAAACTACTACACATGATAGACTAAAGATCAAACATACAAAAATTGCATGATTAACATCATCATCAAGTTTCTTCAAGACAACATCATGACCAAGTTTGGGATACCTATTGCTTTGGTATGTGATAACAACCCTTATTTCTCCTCTACCCAATTTATTTAATGGTGATTTAAACATAAATTAGTTATAAATTATTCTTCCAATTACTATCCACAAGGTAATGGGGTAGAAGAATCAACTGATAAAAATATTTTTGATTTCATCAAAAAAATTCCAGAGAAAAATCCTATGGATTGGCATACCCAACTTAAGTTTTCCTTGTGGGAAAACGTAACCAGATTTAAGGAATCCTTAGGAACATCACCTTACCAATTGGTCTATGGTCAAAATCCCATTTTTTAAATGAACTTCTAGATCCCAAGACCCTCAAATTCATGAAATAGTTATTTACCAATGATGATAAGATAGAGATTAGATTAATAAACCTCTTAAGTTTAGAAAATAAAAGAGATGTTTCTCTCCAACAATTCTCTAAACATCAGACAATTATCAAATGTTGGTTTGACAAACATGATAAAATAAAAATATTCAGAATATCTAAAATAGCAATTTTATGGGATAAGGCTAACGAAAATAAGGGTGATCACCAAAAGTTTGCTAAACTTTTCTTAATACCTTATCAAATTAAAAAAATCCTATGAGAAAATTCCTTTAGGCTCAATATTTTAATTGGGGAGCCTATTTCATTGTCAATTAATGGACAATTCCTCAAGCGTTATTTTGGTCCATAAAGACTTGGATTTTCCTTGTATTATAGTAGCTTGGGTGGTCTCTTTTTTGGTTATATTTGTGTGTTTTTCCTCTTCTTTTTCATTTTTTGGGATCATCATTTTAGTGTATTGGAAATAGGTGTTTATGTGGATTATTCTCAAAAGTTCCTTGTTTGAGATATATATTTACTTTTTTTCAAAATATTTTGTTAGTCTTTTGTTCAAGTTCATCCTTAGTTTAGATCTTTTCAACATTGATATGAAATATTTGGAAGATATGATGACAATTAAAGAACCCTTTTGAATGATAATAAATTCATCTTTAAACTCATGACAAAAAAAATTAGATTTAGTTAGGTCTCAAATAGGAAAACTCTACCTCAAGTGAAAAATCCAATGTTATACCATTGTCAAGATATACATGGTGATTCTAAATCCATTCCCTAGGATTCAATTCCTAGAAATTGGGATGCGTAAAAGGATAGATATACACAAGCAAAGAAAAAAAAAATTAAAAAATAATGATATAAAATCAATTAATTTTAGTGAACCAGATATCTCTATCAGGGCTATGGATGTTTGATTAGCAATAGAGATATATTTGGAAATGACTAGAGGTATCTCTGTTAGAGCTATACATGCTTGATTGGAAGTGGAGAAATGCCCAAGATATCCTTGCATGGTAGTGATATAACCTATTCTACATAGCTTGGGTAGTAGCTTTCTCATTTTCAAAACTAACAAAACTTCTTGATAAGGGAATTAATCAAGTGGACACACACATGGATTTAAAAGTTTTTACTAGGACTTTTGAGTTTTTATCTCACTCTCATTCATGTAGATCTCATCATACCACATTAAATGGGTATAAACAAGAGATTCTAGGGTAACTAAATATCTAAATATCTTAAAAATGCATAAATCATTTTCCTAGCCAAGTCACCATTTGTTATGCCCTGCATACACACTCCATTTAGTTAAAGATGAAATGGAGATCCCCTTTTTTTGTCCTTTCACTTTTTGTTGCTTCTTTTCTACTTTGGCCTTTCTTTTTTTTGGTCCTTATGGTTTTAGCTTCCTCAATCTATCTTGGTCTTTTATAAGTAGTGTTTTGGAACTCTGGAAAGATTTCAAACATTTTTCTAAAAGTTTGAATTCCTCTTGAGTCTCTATTCCCATTTTCAACTTTCTTTTTGGGTTTTGGAACTCCAGAATGATTTTATATTTTTGTTCAAAAGTCTGAGTTCCTCTTAGATCTCCAATCCCAACATGTCTTTTTTTTGTTGGGTTTCAAAACTTTGGAAGGATTTCATACTTGTGTCCAAAAGTCCAAGTTCCTCTCAGTTCTCCAACCCTAACTTTTCTTTTTTAAGTTTTAGAACTCTAGAAGGATTTTGGAATTTTTTCCAAAATTATAAGTTCCTCTCAAATCTTTGATCTCAACTTGTCTTTTCTTTTTTGAGTTTCAAAACTCCAAAAAAAATTTGGACTTTTATTAAAAATTCTAAGTTACTCTTGAATATTTGATCTCGACTTGTCTTTTCTTTGTCAGGGTTTGGAACTCTAGAAGGATTTCAAACTTTTTTACAATTTCAAGTTCCTTTTGAGTCTCTAGTCTTAACTTGTCATTTCCTTGTCGAGTGTCAAGACTTGAATAATATTTTTCACTTTGAGATTTGTTCTCAAGGTGGGCTAAAATCCAATTCACTTTTCTACTTTTGTCATTGTTTTCTTCCCCCTTCTTTGATCCAATTGGAGTTTAGAGTCCTAAATGTATTTTGGACCTTTCTTGTTTTGGTTCCAAAACTTGTTTCTATCCTAGGATCCCACTCCACTTAACACATTAATGGAAAAAATTCCACCCATGTGCAAGAGTGCTTTATGCATCCCTAAATCTTCAACCAAGTCATTATACTAATCTAATACTTTATTACACTAGAAAATTTATTGAATAACATCCCAATCTGATCAAAATTTTCCTTGTGGGGTAGGAAATATCATCCCCTTCTCATTTGCATCATAGCTAGCACTTCCATTCATTATGTTCTAGATTGGTGTTTATTTTTTCCCTTTGTCATTGGTTTGTTGTTGGTTTTTCTTTTTTCTTTTTTTCTTTTTCCTTTGTTGTTTTTTGTTTTTAGGTTTTTAGGTTTTTTTTCTTTGTCATTTTTTTGGACTATGCTTTGATCTTGGCCCATGCCCTAGGTTTTAGGATTTTTCATGGTGCTCACGATTTCTTAGACCTTGGGTGATGTAGGAGCATATTGGGGTACTAGTAGTCTTGCATCACCAACAATATTAATATTTTATTTTTGTATTTTCAATAAGGGCTTAGGGGTTATGAAAATAAATATTTTTAATTTGCAACTTTGTAATTTTCCTTATGGAAAAATTGCAATTGTAATTTTGGAGGAATTATGCTTTGGTAAATGTTTCTAAGGCATAAATTGAAAAATATTCATCTTGGGCATCCCATTTCAATGTGGGGACCACTTGGGGTGCATGTGCTTGCATGTATTTGCATGTTTGTGCCACAAGATTTGCATGTTGATGCAAGTTCATATTTGGAGTCGGCGAGGCCACCAGAGATCAATGAAGATGATAGAATTGAACAAATTTGATTGGCCATGGTTTAGGTGCTCATGGGAAGGTCATGTGAGAATTGAGTAATTTTATTATTTTTATGATTATTTCTCCAAATGGGGTGTGGGTTTTCTAAGGATTTTTTTTTCTTGTGATTAGAAAACCATAGTGGTTTTTCTCATTCACAAACATATATATATATTCATGCCTTGTCATTTGGGAAGATGGATTTGGGAGTTTTTGTAAGTGATATGGGGAGATGTTTCTAGATTGAAGAGAGGATTTGAATACTCCATTGTTTCATATTTCTATTTGCATATAAGCCCATGTTTAGGGAGCTAGTGAGCTCCACAATTTAAGAGATAGTGAGCTAGTGAAGTCCATATGAAGGGAGCTTGAGAGATTTAGAATAAAGAAGGTTGAAGGAGACTAAGAAGAATTACTTTTTTAGGCTTGTAGGTTTGCTACAACAACAATATTATTGATTATTTCATGGTTTCATTGTAGTATTTATTTCTAATGAAGATTGCAAGGTGAAGATGTTAAAGGCTTGTGATAGAAGTCAAATTGAAGGAGATAATTTTTGTATTGATCTTTTTTGCTTTGTATTAGTCTTAGATCAGATTACTAATGATTTTCATCAGCACATATAGCTACACAACCATTAGTTTTAGTTATTCTTTTTAATTCTTGAATTCCTAGGATATTTTGAATGAACAAAGAAGAACACTTCTTACAAATTTTTGTGTTGTTTAAAACTATTTCTAAGTTGAATTTTCAGATTTTTATGAGTATGTGAATGAGGTTTGGTTTTTTACTTCATCAGTCGTATCAAAGTGGGAGTTTTTGAGTGTGTAGGTAGAATCATCGATGTGAGGCATTTTGCACTAGGACTTGCGGTGGTGTGTGTGTGATTTGCATGTAGATAGATCACCGAATGTGAGACAATCTATACCAGAGAGGATGGGATGGGTCATGAGGAATCCCATAAGAATTTTATTTTAAGAACAATATTGGGAAGAAGTGGAAAATAGGAAGTACTATGAGGAATTTGAAAAGGTCCAAGCTGAAGTAAATGTATTAGAAAGGAAGATTAAAGAGGAAATGAGAATGTGGGATGAGAGACATGGGAAGAAGAACATTCTCATGAAAGAGGACAGTGAAGAGGAGATCAAAAAGAAAGAGTGTTGCGGCCCTTTGGTAAGGGTTGAATATGAAGAAGAATGTGTGGGGACAACCCACACAAATGTGGAAGATAATGAGACACAAGTTTCAATGATAGCATGTGAATGGAGTGTATTATGTGAAGCAAATGAAGAAGGTATGCAATTATAAATTGTAAACATGGACGGTCCTAAATTTGATGAAAAAATTGGTGAAGATGAAGATGATTTCTTGTTGAAAGAAGAGATGAAAAGAATCAACAAGTTGTTGGAAGGATAATTGGAGGACAAACACGAAGAGGGGTTTCCAAAAGTTGTCATTGGAGGTAAAAAGATGGATGTTGCAATGAAGAAGAAAAATATGTTGGGACAACAAACAAGAATGAGGTAAATTTTAATTTTGAATTTAGTTGTGTTGGTTATGTATCTTCTTTGTTGAAATTAGAAGAGTGTTGAGAAAGAAGAGAGTATGCAAATATAAATTTTTAACTTCCATGGAGTAGAAATTGTAGATTTGTATAAGGATATAGTAGATTTTAATTTTTGTTTGGCTATACATATTTGGATGTAGAATTTGTAGAGGATTTTGTAGGTGAAACTTGGTGGAGGTGGTCGGTTTGTGGTGGGTTGAATCTCACAAGAGAAAAGAGGAGAATGTATGGTAGTAGGAGGAGAAGGATGGTACATAATGGATACAATTCCACAAGAGGAGAGAATAATGGAGTGTAGAGTTGTCAGAGGAGGAGGTTGATTGTTTTGACTAAGTGTTGGAAAAGGAGAAAGAAGACTCAATTACAGGTACCAAATTTAGTGATGGAGCTTGTTGAGGATTTCTTACAATATGAAAGGGTAGTACTATCAATCAATGCCACTTTGTGAATCCATATTCGTAAATTTTGTCCTACCCTAGGTGTCTGATGTAGGACCATCTTGGGGTTACTAGCAATCTTGCATCACCAAAAATATTGCTATTTTATTTATTTTTATTCTCAATAAGGGATTAGGGGTTATGAAAATAAATATTTTTAATTTTCAACTTTGTAATTTTCCTTGTGGAAAAATTGTAATTGTAATTTTGGATGAATTATGCTTTGGTAAATGTTTCTAAGGCATAAATTACAAAATATTATTCTTTGGCATCCCATTTCAAGGTGGGGACCAAATGGGGTGCATGTGTTTTCATTTTCAATTGCATACCTTGCATGTATTTGCATGTTGGTGCATATTGTTCATATTTGGAGCCATAAGGGCTGCTAGAGATCAATGAAGATGCTAAAATTGACCAAATTTGATTGGTCGTGGTTTAGGTGCCTATGTGAAGGCCATGTGGGAATTGAGTAATTTTACTATTTTTATGGTTATTTCTCCAAATGGAGTATGGGTTTTCCAAGGAGTTTCTTTTCTTGTGGTTTTCGAAAACAATAGTGGTTTTTCTTATTCACAAATCTATATATTCATGCCTTGTCATTTGGGAAGATGACTTTGGGAGTTTTTATAGGTGAGATTGGGTTGATGCTACCAGATTGAAGAGAGGATTTGAAGAATCCATTGTTATATATTTCTATTAGCATAGAAGACCATGTTTTAGGGAGCTAGTGAGCTCCGCATTTTAAGAGACAGTGAGCTAATGAAGTCCATGTGAAGGGAGCTTGAGAGATTTAGTAGAAAGAAGGTTGAAGGGGGCCAATGATACATTTTTTTTGTAGGTTTGGAGGTGTGATACAACAGCAAGAATATTGATGATTTCATGGTTTGATTTTAGTAGTGATTTATAATGAAGATTGTAGGGTGAAGATGCTAGAGGCTTATGATAGAAGTCAAATTGAAGGAGATAATTTTTGTATTGATATTTGTTTTTTTGTATTAGTCATATTTCAGATTACTAACGATTTTCATCAGCCCATATGGTTGCACAACCATTAGTTTCAGTTATGCTATGTAATTCTTGAATTTCCAAGAGATTTTGAATGAACAAAGAACACTTCTTGTAGATTTTTGTGTTGTTTCAAACCATTTCTAGGTTGCATTTTCATATTGTTGTATGTGAATGAGGTTTGGTTTCTTACTTCACCATTGAGGCTCCATTTTCCTTTGGGTCCTCATCCCTTCGTGTTGGTGATATTTCTAGTGGTTTTTGAATTGATTTGAGATTAGGGTAAAATTTGATGGTCATTTGGGAATTTAGATCTCATTTGGACCTATGGAATTTTAAGTTAAGAATCCCAAATATGTTTTTCATCTTGAATCTTGCATGAAGGATCCTTGGTTTTAAGAGATCTAGTCAAAGTTTCCAATCCCAATCACTTTGTTGGCTATACATCCCTTTGAGTTTTGAAATGATAGGACATATTGGGAAATATCCAAAGCCCTTTGTTTGTTTCTAGATCTGACATTTGCAAAAAAATATGAGCAGTACTTTTAGCCTCGATTAGACCTTTCATAAAATATATTTCACCATATATTTGTGAATGTCAACTCAGAGCCATGATTAGACATTTTGAGTAAATTTTTATATCCAATTTTGATCCTGCTCCTCGATGGAACATGTAATACGCTAAATGATCCTCATGGTATTTTTACTCCCAATTGAACTTTCACTCAAAATATCTAAAAGAATTTTACGTACCCATTGTTTCGCTTCCTACCTCATAATATTTGATGTCTTATCAAGGGTTATGTAGCCCAATAGGACCATTAATATTGAATTTCTATAATTCTTACCCAATCTTGGGTCAAAATCTCCTCAATAAAAAATAATGATAATAAAAGGATGACAATTCACCAAAACAAGGTTATTACTTATATGTCTAAAGTGTTTATCTTTCTTGTAGGTGTGCCATAGAAAAAAGGACCCTTTGCTTGACATGAGATAATTCATGTTAAATGGATTTGATAAGGCCTTAATTTAGGTGTTGTGAGGCATTTTATGCATCCACACTAAGTTTTAGACCTTTATAAATTAAATATTGAAGTCTTGTGAATGTGTTGTGAAGTGTTGTAAAGCATTTCTACAGTATTCTAGACTCTATTTAATATAATTCACCTAAAAATCACCCTTTGACACATCAAAAAGTCCTATTTTTAAGTGTTTTTAAGTCTTGTAATCAAGATTCACACTTTTCTAGGTATTTTCCCATTATTTACACCTTTCTCATGTATTATTGGACCTCTTTATCCGCTCATATGCTTTATTTAAGTGTATTTTTTAATATAACTCTGACACATAACATTAAATGGAATTTAATTCCCGACACCAAAAAACATGTCCTAGGTGGGAACCATTCACCATAGATGGTGAATGAGTCCACCTTGGCTCAAAATTCAAAATAATTTAAATTTTCTTTCGGGATTTATTCAAAATTATGCTTGATGTCAACCTGTGATGATGTATGAATGGGTACTAAGACACAAGCTTTGTATAAATAAGTTAATTTCACCTCATTTTAACATCCATTCACCTATTATTCATCCATCCACTCATTATTTCATCTCTCATTATCCATTCATCATCTATTTTCTCAAACAACCTCGGGTTTCTTCATTATAAGTTGTTGGTGTAATTAAAAGTGTTGTACCTTGTCCTAGGTCGTAATTACACCTTAGTTAAGTTTTATTAGGGACCACATAGGAGGTAGTTGGAGAATTTCCACTTTTGGTGGACTTGACATGTCATTACTTTATCACTTCCACCTTTTGTGGACACATCATGTGATTATCTCTCCACCTTTTGTGGGTGATCCACCTTTTGTGGTGATTATCACATTATCACTTTTCCACTTTAGGTGGAGTGATAGCTTTTCACAATTGTCTCATGTCATAATATTACGACACTTTTCATAATCTTATGCCCTTCTATGTTCTCACCTTGGCTATATAACCAAGAGGTCCCCTATGTACATTTGTCCAACATATCATATTTGCATTCATTGATAATAATATAGTCTATTCTTGTCATATTACTTCTATATCTCTTATGCTTGTGCTTTCTATTAGGCCTCTAGATCTTGGGTGGCTACCTTCATAGCCAATTCTTACATGGTATTAGAGTCATTGGAGTGCCTTTGGATTGTCATTTTGGAGAGATTCTTGGGGGGTTCCATTTTTGGCCTTGTATTGCAAGTGCATTTTGGGAGATTTTTGTATCAGATCTAAGCTCACCATTGCATCTAGAGTGTCCGGGATAGTCATATTTTCCTTTTGTTTCATCCCAGTTGGACATTGGAGGCCAAATCTTCATAGGTTTGAAGTTGGGTGTTGGCTGCCATATCCAGAAGGTAGCCATATTTTCAGAGTAGTTTGGGTCAAAATTGACCCTACCATCGCGTCTGGGAGGCCCGAAAACCTTAAGATCGACTATCAATTTGTCAATTTTGGACACTATCAGTTGCAAGCTGAGGCAAAAAAAATTTGCCTGAAGGTCGTATGAAACGCCAAATTGGTAAATTTTCAATTTTTGCAATAAATATTTCTTCGATTTATCTATTATTTTGGGGAAAAATATTATTGGTCCACATAAATTTTGGTATACTCTGCAGTCAAGCCCACACTGTCAGAATTGCTTTCAGATCCAACATTCTCAATACCCTATTTCAAATCGTATGCATTGGCCAGCGCTTAGTCTACATTGTGCAGATCGGCATCATCAAGCGGTCAATCTATTCTCTGGCTATCTTTTCAATCATTGGCCATTGTCAAATCCTCATAGTCTGATCTCGAATCTTCCATCATTTCATCAGCATATTCCTTATGTGGAGCAGTCGGCATTTGTGGGTACAGTAGATGCTTCAACTCTCTGACCGGCCCTAGTTCTCCATACTCTCCATTCATTAGCCTTAGTCTACACCTACCGTCGGTCGACCACATTCTTGCCTAGTCACTTGTTTCATTGTCCCTACAATCAGTGTTATAGGACCTTGGTGATAACAATACCTTCTCACCAGTCGATCACTCTCTTCTCAGACTAGACTGAGCCCATTCCTTCTGTCCTTGTCTCATCACGTAGGGTATGAGAATTTGTTGGCTCGTAGGCTTTGTTTCCTCTATTCACCAGTGTAGGGTACATGTAACCATCATTGTCAGTGTATAAATCTCAGTAAATATTCTGGTTTTGAGTGCTCGTTCTCCATCCACGGTCAGCTCTTTCATCAGTACTTTGTGAGCATTGAAGGGAATATCAGGGGTCTCAATAAAAGCCAGGCATTCTTCATTAAATCAGTTTCTTTTCCAATCCACAGCCTACCCCTCTTTCACTGGCATTAACCTTTGATTGGTCGGTCATCATCCTCAGTGTACCTGTACCGGTCTTGTCACTAGAACTCTACATCCAATCACCCTCTGATCCGCATCAATTGGTATAAATAAAGTTTTGATTTCAAACTTCAATTTTCTTTGTATTGGTCAACTTAGTTGTAAGTCGACGGTTGTATAGAGCTATGGGGTGGGGTGGCCCCTGGGTGGCTCAGCCACCGGGGCACTATCCCCACTCTGCCTACTCCACCCATTCTATCCACCCGCCAATGGTGGTGGCGGGACTAAATTTTTTTTTCAATAAGTTGGTCATATGGTGCGACTAGGAGCACAGATTTTGACCCCATTTAGTGATAATTTTTTACAATCAGTTAGTGTGAAAGGTCCTCTTTTAGGCCTTTTTTCATTTTTGCATAACTTTTGATCTAGATGGAAAAATTTTGCAAACGAAATATCGTCAGAAAGGTGGCGATCTCAACTTTCTAGTGGCATTGATGTTTCTTCATAAAAAAAAAAATTGGTAGCATTTATTTCTCATCAAAGTCAGAAGGTCCAGTTGCACTCCCAAGCTTGTCAGAGTTTCTCATGCAATTTTGCATCATGATCATGATTATTGTAGTTCTCCTCCTTGTAATGTTGTAATGCACTAAAATAAAGTGCCACAATCTTTTTATTTCAGTGTACTTTGTCATACTGTATGCTTCTTTGGGTTGATCTATGTATCCAATGTTAGTTCCTATCTACTTAGCGAATGCAGTAGCTAGTTACCCATGCATTTCGGTGAGATGGACTAGTCACCATATAGACCCTCCTATTTTGGAAGCACTCTACCTATCTTCAGAAGTTTGGTTCTACATCTAGAGACTCGGTGCATGGCTCTAGTGAGACTTGGATTGTACAATTTTTGCATGGCTCCAGTGAGACATAGATTGTACCAATCTACTATTGATGGGCATTCAGTTGATCCTCACACATTTATCTTCTTGGTTCTGACCTTATTCCTATTGTAGTGTGGATTCATCTATAGTTCTTCATTGATAGATTCTACAGTTACTCTTGAGTTGACAGATTTAGCTCAGTCACCAATTATGTGGCATCTTTTGCAATTGTACCTAATTCTTTCTATCAATGCTTGTCACAATTTGGCATTTCTTTTGGAACAACATTTGGAGGACTCGTCATCATCCTTGGTCTGCTCTACATCTGTCTTCACATTATTCTACTCTATCTCCTTCTTTAGTTAGATTGGGGACTCTTGGCATTGTGAGATTTGAGCAGTGACTCACCATTGAGGGGGGGTTGCATGGACTATCTTCATTCTCTCTTATGGGGGGGAATTTTTCCTCACTTGAGGTTTTATCCTTCCTAGAGCATGTTTCTTGTTTTGTTTCTCTCTTTTGGGGAGGATTTTTGTCCCATTGGGTTTTCTCCTTTTCTCCGATTGTGAGGGATTGCATTGCATTTGTGCATGGGTACCTAACATGTCTTTTTTCTCAGAACCCATCTTGTATTGTTTTCTTTTATGTATATTCTCCCTAAGTTGCAATTAAGGGGGGGTGTTAGTGTAATTAAAAGTTTTGTACCTTGTCCTAGGTCATAATTACACCTTAGTTAAGTTTTCTTATGGACCACATAGGAGGTAGTTAGAGAATTTCCACTTTTGGTGGACTTGACATGTCATTACTTTATCACTTCCACCTTTTGTGGACACATCATGTGATTATCTCCCCACCTTTTTTGGGTGATCCACCTTTTGTGGTGATTATCACATTATCACTTTTCTACTTTAGGTGGATTGATAGCTTTTCACAATTGTCTCATGTCATAAGATTACGACACTTGTCATAATCTTATGCCCTTCTATGTTCTCACCTTGGCTATATAACCAAGGGGTCCCCTATGTACATTTTTCCAACATATCATATTTGCATTCATTGATAAGAATACAATCTATTCTTGTCATATTGCTTCTATCTCTCTTATGCTTGTGCTTTCTATTAGGCCTCTAGTTCTTGGGTGGCTACCTTCATAGCCAATTCTTACATAAGTCTTCAAGCTAGCATTCTAAAGTATTCAAGGGCTGATATTACATGATTTTTTGCAGAAATCCAAGATATATCATCATTGTAAGGTAAATTTCTCCATTTTTGCATGCTTTATTCCAATATTTCATCAATTTAGTTTAATTACCTAAAAGGGGTTTAACCAAGGCAAACCCCCATGCCTCAACAATCAATATTTTTGTCATTTTGTGTTGTTTGTTTACAGATTTAGGATCATTTAGAGCTTTGAAATAATTGAAGATTGCATTTCTAAGTTTTTCAAGCCTTCTCCTCTTCATTCAAGTCAAATTATCAAGTAAAAGTCACTTTCAGACCCGTTCCTGACATTTTCTGAAGCAAACACCTGCAGAAGGTGGATTTGCATATTTGAAGCTATAGATTCTACCTTTGAATTTTTAGATCCCTGAAGGAGGACTGATTCACCATGCATGGTTAATGAGTACCATCTGTGGGCCTGAAACAAGATTTTTTCAGAATCTAGCTCTCTATGCTCAGAAACCTATTCTTAGAAGATTTTATTAGAAAAAGGACTGATTCGCCATAGGTGGAAAATGAGTCATTTCTGGCTTAAGTGACATCATCAATCAACATTTTAGACATTTCATATTCATCATGGTTTGGTCAGGTGCACACTTATTTCATCATTTTGTTTTTGTTTTGTATATTTCATTCTTTTAGTTTATCTTTGCATATCATTATGTGTTTTCAAACAAATCATATTTCATTAATTTTGCACATTTAATCAATAAATTTCATAGTTTAGTTGCATGTATTTCATTTCATTTGGTACACATTCCATCACACACATCCTACACATCTTAATTTGAATGAACCCCTCAGCATTTTTGGACCTAATCTCTCTCTCCTTTAGGTGAAAAACCTTATAAGAGATAGGGAGTCTATTGGGTCCAAAAATCTCCGATTTAGTAGGTATTATAAATTTTGGATGTCAATGATGATTTTTCTAGAGAGGAAGTTTCCCATGACTTGTAGAAGAGACTAGAAAGGTGCATGATAGGGACATCCATGGTTTTAGAAAGAACAAGTTCCAAGCAGAATGGTTTGACAGATCTGACGTAGAGTTGATTGGATAGGTGTTGACCAATTTGAAAGAATATAAGTGGCTATAGGCTTAGGTGTGGATACATAATTTTAAGTAGATAATATTCTATTTATTAGTCTTTATCCTTAAAAAAGGAGGCGCAATATTGAAACTAGAGATAACTAGGGATAACTAAGGATAATTTTTGTAAAGTCAACTTTTTTGTATGTTAACTAGAGTTCATCTTAGGAAAGATCCTAATTTATTTGACTTTATATGTTGGGCACACTAGGATATTTTAATATCATTTTAGAGGGAATAATATATTTTTCTACCTATGCATTGTAATTACTCTCTCATTCCAAGGGTCCAAAAGTTAGAGAATTAGACTAGAGGTACGATAATAGAGATTTTTCATAAATTATTTGTTTCATTGTATTTCCATAGTTAGGTGCTTTCATAAAAGGTCAATCTTAGAAGGGAAAATATGCATACCAATGGAGTTGTGTTGGGATTGTATAAATTTTTAGACTCAAAAAGATGATAAAATCCATTCGGTTCTATCTATTGGATATTTCTTCATACATGCAAAGGTTATTTTCTTGTTAATTTTATTTATGATTTTTTGAGGAATAAATTGTACTTTTATAGATTATGTTGAAAATTCATTTTGATTCGTGCATGAATATGGTAATAAAAAAGAATGAATGTTTTCATGAACTTTGAATAATGCTCCAACATCTAACACTGTGGATAAATTAGATTGTGTGTGTCACAAATTTAATTGTTTATAGTTTATATCAAATATATCTCCCATAATAGATAAATTGGGTTAATTATAATTAATATATTTATATTTTATTGAACTACTTGATCTATCTTTTGTATTTTCTTAAAACTCTCTTCTTTTAGGATTAGATCTAGCTAAGAAATAAATAATTTCACACATTTTGAATTAAAAACAACAACCTCCTTGAAAATTATAATCATATTGACTACACAACTAGACATCATCATTGTGACCCAACTCCTTAGACCTTGGAAGGTGATTGTTCTTGTGATCAACATTTTTCAAGAGAAACAAGGTGATCAATACCCTATCTATGTTGCATGTGTCAATTTTTCCATCAAAAATTAGTTGCATTGGATCTAAGGAAAAATTCCACCAAGAAGAATGCTTGGTATAGGCCAATATTACTAGGAGGATGGAATAAATTGTAGACATGATGAAAAAAATAAAGATTCAATTAGATGTAGATGAAGATAGGGAAAGAGGTATAAACCTTATATACATGAGGATGAAAGTGATGACGATGAATCTAAAATTCAAAATAATAGATTAGAATGAATAAACCCTAAAAGATGAATAATCGAATTAGATCAAAATGTTGAAAGTTATTTCCAAGATAGGTAAGATACCTAAAATTGAGATTTCTAACTATGTAGGTGAATTGAATCTTGAGGGACTAATTGATTGGATAAATGATGTGGAAGAATACTTTAAGTATGAATAAATTCAATATTTGGAAAGAGTGAGATTCATAAAAACCAAGTTGAAAGGACATGCTACTATTTGGTGGAAGGACGTTTAGTTAGATTAGAGTAGGAGAGGAAAATAAAGGATCACAAAGTGGGATTATATAGTGAAAAAGTTGAAAAATTAATTCATACCTATCGATTATGAGCTTGAACTTTTGAAGAGATTGCAAAACTAAGGAAAAAGAAAAAATCAATAAAGGAGTACACTACATAATTTTATAATATGATCATAAGAGCTAGACATAGTGAAGCAAGAAAAGAGAAAGTGACACAGTACATTAATGGATTGATGATAAGAATACAAGAAGATTTGAACTTGATGAGGATGGAATTAGTTGAAGAAGCATACACATTTGAATTAAAATTTGAGGAAGATTTAAATAAAATATTTGAGTAAAATTAGAGAGATAGAGGAGGAAGATTCCAAAGAGGTATATCACAAAGTGATAAAGGAAAGTCACATATGTTACATAACAAGAAAGAAAGTACAAACCAAAATGATGAAAGAAGTAATATTTTTTTAAAGGAGGAATGACAAGAGTTTCTATCATAATGACATTGAAAGAAAAGATACCTACCACAATGAGATATATCGAAGGACTGAAAAGGGATTTGATAAGATATTATTTAGAGGGATCTACTTCAAATGTGGAGCTGAAGGACATAGGGCATTTGAATGTTACTAAGGGAGTCCTAGCAAAATGAAAAATAATAATGCAATGATAGCATATGTGGAGGAAGAGCCTATTGAATCACCAATTTTAGTAGGGAAACCAAAGAAGGGTGAACCATTGGTGATGATGAGATATTTTATACAAACAAAAACAACTAAAAAATTGATGCAAAGGAAGAACTTGTTCAAAATAAAATGCAAGTCAAGAGATAAGTGTTGTAAATATATCATTAATAGTGGTCTAGTACAAACAACTTGATTTTTAAGGAAATGGTGAATACGTTCAAATTGAAAAGGATAAAACATTGAAACCCATATAAGATCTCATGAATTCAATATGAACATAAGATAATGGTACATGAAAAATGTTTGGTAAAATTCCACTTAGGATCATATAATGATGAACTGTTGTCATATATTAAATTCTAATGGATGTATACCATATATTATTGGGAAGACCATGAAAATTTGATAGAAAGGTGACTCGTGATGGGAGAACGAATAGTTACAGTATGACCTCTAATGGAAAAAGATATATCATTATACCTTAAGAAGAAGAGAGCAAAAGAAAAGTGTGTGTCAATGCTAGAATATTTTTGATAAATGGGAGAAAGTTTTTGGATGGACTGAGACATGAAAACATGTGTTTTCCTTGTTTCTAAAAATATATGACACTAAGAACACCGCCACAAATGATGAAGAAGCACCAAAAAGTGAAGTTTCCAAATTATTAACAAAGTATCAAGATATTATATTAATAAATATATCAAAAGGATTACCACCAATATGGAATATTAGTCATCAAATAGATCTGATACAAGGAGCCAGTTTTGTAGTGCCTCTTGTGTTACTGCTACTCTTATGATACTTTGCTATGTGTGGTTGATACTATTTGGATAATTTTTATGTTTGATGCATACTTGAGACTATGTTGGTGACTGTTTCACCATGTTGTTTGGTTGGTTGACAGTTTTGCTTATTGGACTTGGTTGTCTATGACACTGCTACTATTGCTTATGATATGTGGACATATGTGTTTGATGTTATGCTTATGTAATTGTTTACTTATTTTTTAATGATGATTTTGTTTAGAATATGGTTATTGTTTGAGTTTCAGGTGAGAGGGACGGTGTTGCATCGCTCATCCGTGAGCACCCTGCTACACTATAGTTCTCTCTCACAGTGTGTTTGGCATTGAATATGTATGTTATTTCGACACTTGGTTTTATACAAGACTATAGGTACTGGTCACCGACTCCGCCCGCATCGTAGGGTCTGAGCGTGCCCAACATACCCAATGGATATGATATGGTTTAG
The DNA here is from genome assembly GCA_007258455.2 of Sequoia sempervirens. Classification (NCBI taxonomy): domain Eukaryota; kingdom Viridiplantae; phylum Streptophyta; class Pinopsida; order Cupressales; family Cupressaceae; genus Sequoia; species Sequoia sempervirens. The sequence goes on along the minus strand of VDFB02047397.1, from coordinate 108,389,721 downwards.
GGAGTTGACAAGAAAGTATCCCATCCATGTCTGTCATCCCATCATTGTTTGATGATGTTGTTTGTCAGTATCTCGTTTTGTTATGGTATCATTTTAATTCATGTCGTTCATTTTAAGTGTTAGTTTTAATGTGTTAATTGTTTGGTTTTGATACATTATCGTTATTGTTAATTAGTTAATTTAATTTAATGATGGTTATTATTATTGTTGAAATTAATTTAATTAAGCATTAAATTTAATTATTAAAGTGATTTGTGAAAATGTCGAGGATTTAATTAAATATTAAATTAGTTTGTAAATTTTAAATGTTCATAGGTTTAAATGAATATTGTATTTTTAATTGTCGATATTAAATATGTTTAATTGTAAATGGAATAATATTTTAATTGCAACATTGTTAATTTTTAAATCAGTGATTAGATAATATTGTTTATCTAATCATTATTATGGATTTATTCAAAATGGAGATTTCAGTGTTTTTGGCAAATTTGAAAAAAAAAAAAATGGATATTGTGTTAAATATTAAAATAAGGGTGAATTATTTTTTTGTTGCAACAATATGATTTATTAAAATTGAATAATATTATTTAATGTTAAACGGTAAAAACAATTATAAATGGTGAAAAGTATTACCCATAGTTGTTAATCTAATATTTTGGCGTAAGTAGGTTTCTAGGTTAAATAAAAACATAAAGATTTTTCTACAAGTAGAAAAATAAAGCTAGAAGAAAATGTTTGAGTGCCTCTCAAAAACAAAAAAGTGAATCAAGAAAAAGTGCCATCTATCCCTAGGTTTATCAAAAATTATAGAGATTTGTTCTTAATTATTTGGGAATGAGGTGAAAAAAGGAACATACAAAATTTCAACAAAGTTTTGACTGGGAAAATATGCTTGGTAAAAAAATAGAAGGAAGGATTGATTAAGGTTGGAGGGAGTGGTTGTGCAAACATAGAAGTTTTCTTGGCATCAGATTCTCCATACAACCAGCGAGGATATTCAAGTTCCATCATTTTCAAAATACTAATTCTATTTTGAAATGATTGGGCTAAGTGTTTACGCTACTAGAGCACTGAAAGTTACTCATCCATTTTTGGATTGGCGACTAGTATTTAGTAATTGCATTCTCCTGATGAATTGGGAAGGCATTTTATGAACAAAAAACATTTTTTTTATATAGCATTCTTTTGATGTATGTCTTTACTGCCTTAGGTCAGGTTATAGTTCGATTCTTGCATTTTTGTTTTCCCCAATCCGCTAGAAAAACTAGGTCATCATCTTGTTGGGTCAGGCTTGTCTTAGGTCAATTCCTTGATTCAAAGGGGATTGTTACCACTTCCTTTTAATCATTCCTTTGTCTGTGTTGAGCATACCAACCTTTGTATATCCTTTTGGCTATAATGGCGTTCACCCCTTATTGGCTCGATTCTGCATTTACCCTCTATAGAAATAATATTTTTTTCTATGAACTTATAGTTGGGCAGTCATACACCTTGGTTTCTAGAATTTAGATGATCTGGCATATGTATTTTAGTGAATAATTCAAATGGCATCCATTTTCTACTATAAAATTTTTCCTGAAAGTTGTTGTGAGCCGCACCCTCATACTCTTTCTCTCCATGTGCCTCAGGAAACTTAATTCTTTACCTGAATTTTTTTTATGTACCTAGGCGTCCCCTCTAACCATTTTAAGTTTGCTGCCTAGTGAAGAACGATGGGTGTAGTCTTAGTCTGAGAAAATCAATTTGATGTCAAGGATTTATTCACTGCGTACTGGTTTTTTCTTGGCGTTGATTTTAAAATCTTTTAATTCTATTGTTGCATCTTGGTAAGGAATCGTTCAACCCAATAGAGGATAGCCATTGCTTACTTATACTATCGTCCCTCTTAATGGGAATAAAAATTGATTTAGCATATGTAAAGGCATTTGAATTTTATTATTAGTTGTTGTTTATAAATTATGTCATTTGTATAATGATAGTAGAATAATCTTGATCGTATATAGTTTTAATCTATTTGTATAAATGTAAATACATATGTGAAAATAGGTGTGTGGTTATTTTATATGGTGTTGTATTCCTTTTACAGTTTTGTGTATTATCTCATAGAAAAAGATAGGAGTCAAGTACTATTTTCTTTTATACATAAATAAATATATAAATATATATATATATGTATGTGTATATGTATATATTTATATATTTAAAATTATATATGCATAAATGGGATATTCACTGAAAAGAGGCATTTTAAAATTAACAGAAGTTGGAAATTAAGAAAATAGTGCAAAATGAAGTGTTTATTTCAAATTGTTTTTATTTATATTTAGAATGGAAAAGGAATTTGTTTGAATTAAAGAAGTAAAATATAATTAAATACCTTAACGAGAAATTTGAAGTACATAGTCATACTATAGTTTTGATTACTTAGATTTTTATTCATTTAAATATTATATCATTTGGGAAATGAAACTAGAATACAATTTTATCTTTTAAAAGATTCTCTAAGATTGATATCTTGAATGTGTTTTATGGAAGGTGTTTTAGAATCTTGTATGTTCTTGAAGCTGATACTTGAATGTGAAATGAGGATGTTCATGTTTCCTTGTTAAGTGTGATCTTTTTCTCCTTGAATCATTTTCAATTTGATGAACTTTGGTATTTAGTCTTGTGGGAACCCATAACATCAAGTTATTTTCCACTAGGAGTTTAAGGGTGATTTGTTCAATAGGCTTCCAGAGGCAATGAGAAACTTGTTTTATGTGGATTTCCATGAATTGACCTTTTGAGTCGATTGAATTTATGGTTTCGTGATCTTGTGGGTGTTACCTTTTATCATGGTGTTCTTTCCTTGGATATGGCTTTGAGTGAGAGGGTTCATACCTCGCATATGCACTTGGGTTTTATGATTTTAATGTTTTTTGTGTTTTGGTACACCCCTTCATGTTGTGAGATTTGTTTCTAGGATATCAGGGGGAGTGGCTCTTCAAAGGGGGCGGTGCACAAAGGGACAGCCTGGATAACCCATGGAAGAGTTGGTTAAATAAGTGAAAACCTAATAAAATAAACTAGAGGGTTTGGGTAAGAACACATTAAAAAAAGATAAGTAAGATGCCTTGCCCATGCCGTTAGTGATTTTGCAAACTAAGGATGCGATAAGAAGGCCATGGTTGGAAAGATCACTACCTCGTCCTCATGAGAGGCTAGTGGTCCCTCACGTGTCACCCTATGGGGTCGACGTCTAGTGAGAGGAAACCAAGATAACCATATATGGGGGTCGACGCCTGTTAAGAGGCAACTAGGATAACCCATGATAGGGTCATGCAATGAAACTCTCTCATAGTATCCCTTGTTATTTCCTTTGTGTGCATCTAGAAGTAGTCATCTTGTAAGTAGTCGTTGAGATTGTTTTTTGTTATGATTTTGTTACTCTTTTGTGGTTTGGCCTCATAGTCATCTGCTCAACTATCTTGGTCATGGTTCTTTCTTATCAACTCCTAGCATAGGGGGTGGGCCTTCGGGTCCACATAATTAGGTGGAATGTGTTATGCACACCATTGGGTTCCCAATCATTGTTCACAAAGCGTGGAGTTCGTGTTGTTACAGATGAACTAGAGCTTCACCACAATTCAATTGTACCATGTTCATTTATGTAACATTCTTGCAATTGATGTATCTCCTCTTTGTACCAGGAAGCACTAATGTGCATATATAATCCTAATAAGATGTAACTTCATAGTGATGTATAGGTACATTCTTAGTTGATCAATGTAATGAATGGATATTATTGATTTTATCATGTGTTTCATATATAGATAATTCTCTGTATCATATTATGGTGAATGTCCACATGATTCACTTATCCTTTATCATGGTTTATAATGTAATCTTGGAATTTGTTCATTATCGTTATGGTATTAGTTTAGGTTTTCATAATGTCATCCCATGTACCCCAAAGGACGTAGTTGTTATCACAATTGTATGTTCACATTCATCTTATGTAATGTTCTTTCAAAAAAAAAAATATGTGGTAATTTGTTAGTTCTATTTGTCCTTTGGGTTTCACACGTTGGAGCGTTACAGATTGGTATCAAAGCCAAGGTTCACAACTCTGGGTACTCCAGGTTAGTTATACAGATTAGGTTAACCTTTGTGCTTAACTCTTGATCTCACATGTTCCCCTCTAATGTTGCACAGGAACATGCATCGGGGTAGAGGTTGTGGTCATGGAAGAGACCAAGGTGGTGGCCATGGATCCAACTGCTAAATTTTGTCATCTCCGATCTCCCAGGGTTCAAAATGTGAGGAACATTAGAGTTCCCAAAACAATTTGGGAGGTAGGGGATAGAACCTAAAGCAACCAAGTTAGGAAGGAGGGCAGTTGTGACACCTCCTTGAGGAGATTCTTGGTCGTTTAGGCCCTAGGCCAAAGGAGCAACAAGTGGAGAGAGAAAGAGAGAGGTCTCTGAGGTGGAAAGAAGTGTTAGCAAAGTAGGATGTCGTAGTGGTGGGTCACATGAGAGACCTGTTGAGAGCACGCCCTCCCACATTTGATGGAATTGGTGGAGGACTAGAGGCAAAAATGTGGCTGATCAATCTGGATCAATGCTTTGTGATGCACCCTTATGGTAGCAATAGTAAGGCTAGGTGCACCATCATGCAACTCAGAGGCTTTACATCCACTTGGTGGTGTCTAGAAGAGCAAAAATTGCACCTAGACATCAGTGTTGTGACTTGGGAGCTATTTATGGAGAGATTTAGGGGCCATTTCCTTTCAAATCACTAGAGATAGCACTAGGTAGATGAATTCCATGAGTTGAGACAAATGGCTATGTTTGTTGAGCAGTATGAGCATTGATTCTATGAGCTGAAATAGTATGCAAGAATTGGTAATGATGAGGTAATGTTGGTACAACATTTTGTTTGGGGTTTAAATTCCCAAATTAGTGGTAGAGTAAGGGTCTTTGAGCTGAAGATGATGGAGGTAGCTATTGAAAAGGCACGTCTAGTGGAGGTAAACTTGGACATGGCTTGGGGAGGTCACACAGGAGTGCAAATTGGCAACACACCTACATCTAGTTTTGGTTCTTGAGGTGGGAAGCCTTAAGCTACAAGCTCATCCAGGAGCCATCAAGCACCCTCTAAGGGCGGTCAGCAGTAGTAGTAGTCATAGCCTAAGCACAAAAATTCTCAATCTCAGTAGAGTGGCAGAACTCAGACCAGAAGAAATCAGAATTGGCAATGAGCTCGACAAGACTGTTTTGAGAAGCCTACATAGAGTTCATAGTTGACACCCAGTAGGGGTAGTTTCCAGCAGTCAAATGCTCCGTCAGGTGGCAGAGGTTTTGGTTAGGGTACAAGATGTTTCCCCTACAGTCAACAGGGACATATTTCCAGACAATGTATGTAGAGGAAGACTTCAAATTTCAGTCAGGGCCAACCGCTTCCAAGCTGATGGTAGGCGATGCAGGCATATCTCATCGATTTTTTGTGATGGTTGACAACTGTCAAGATGACCATCAAGGCACTGTGGTTGAGACATCAGGTGTGTTACAAGGCACTAGTATTTCTATTCTCTTTCATTCTGGTGCATCAGATTCATTCATTTCCCCTTCAGTAGTAGAGCATTGTAGACTGGTGGCAACTAGGCAAGGTGTTAAGTGGCAGGTCAAATTGGCCTCTGAGGAAAAGGTAGCAGTTGAATCACTTGTTCAGGGTTGTGGTTTGAAAATTGGGTTGTTGGTGACTACGGTGGACCTTCGAATCCTACATCTTGGTTCCTATGATGTCGTTTTGGGTATGGATTGGTTGAATGCTCACTGAGCTATAATATATTGTCACCACAAGGTTATGCAATGTGTAGATGATTCAGGAAATGAGGTTGAGACCGTAGGCATACAGAGACCCATCTCATTATGGATGATTTTTGATATGCAACTAAAGAGGTTTTTCTGTCAGGGTTGTCAGTTGTTTGTTGTGTTAGTCAATGATTTGGATTTGGGAGAGAGTTAAGAGGTGTCACTGGATGACTATCCTCTCCTTAAGGACTTTGCAGATTTTTTTTTTAGTGAAATTCTGGGGATGCCACCAAAGCATGACATCAACTTTAGAATTGATTTTGTACCTGGAGCTAAGCCTATATGTTGGGCTTCATATCAGATGACAACATAGGAAATCCAGGAGCTCCATTTGCAGTTGGAGAAGTTATTAGCAAAAGGGTTCATTGGTCCTAGTGTTTCCCCGTGAGGAGCACCTGTGATATTCGTGAAGAAGGACGATTCCCTCCATTTGTGCATTGACTATAGGAAGCTAAACAAGGTGATGGTGAAGAATGGTACCCTTTGTCAAGAATTGATGACCTGTTTGGTTAGATAAAGGGGGATTAGGTATTCTCAAATATTGATCTTAATTCGGGATACCATCGATTGTGGATAGTCGAAGCTGATATTCACAAAACTGCATTTCACACTCAGTACGGGCATTATTAATTCACTGTTATGTCAATTGGGTTGATGAATACACCATCGGTCTTCATGAGCCTGATGAATGGATTCTTCTGAACCTATTTGGATATATTTGTTCTAGTGTTCCTCGATGATATCCTGATTTACTTGAAATCTATGGAGGAGCATGAATAACACTTCAGACAAGTGTTGCAGTGTTTCAGAGACAATCAGTTGTATGCTAATTTGGTGAAGTGTGAGTTCTATTAGACTGAAGTGAAATAATTGGGTCATGTCATCTCTGGTGAAGGTTTTTTCGTGGATCCTTAAAAAATTCAAGCCATCATTGATTGGCCTACACCCACAAATGTTCCTGATATTTGCAGTTTTATGGGTTTAGTAGGCTAGTATTGGCAGTTCATGCAAGGCTTTTCAAGGATTGCACATCCCATCACTACCCTTTAGGGGAAAGGGAAAAAATTTGTTTGGTCATAATAGTGCCAGTTAGCTTTCCAAACACTTAAGGAAAAGTTGACTAGTGCACCGATCCTAGCAGTTCCCAATCCTACTAGGGAATTCGTGGTGTGTACAAATGCTTCCTTGGAAGGTTTAGGAGTTGTTTTTATGCAAGAAGGTCATGTAATTTCATTTGAGTCCCACAAGCTCAAGGATCATGAGTTGAATTACCCTACACACAATTTGGAGTTAGTCGTTATTGTTCATGCCCTTGTGAGATGGAGGCACTTTCTATTGGGGCGTCGGTTCGAACTTCATAGTGATCATCGCAACTTGTAGTATATCTTTACACAGCTAAACCTTAATGCCAGGTAGAGGAGATGGATGGAGTTTCTTTGTGAATATGACTTTGAGGTTAAGTACATCCAAGGCAAGGAAAACATAGTATCGGATGCTCTGAGTCGGCGAAGGCATGAGGTATCTATAGTAACTCTTGGCGTGGATCTGAGGAGCCAAATCCTCGTAGCCCTTCCCACAAATAGTTGGTATTAGGAAGTGAAATCAAAAATTGAGTCAAATACGGCTTTAGAGGGAAATTTTGCTAGTTATTCTTTGGAATTTGATAGGCTTGTGTGGTATTTGGGTCATTTATATGTACCTCTTGCAAAGGGTCTTCGTATCTTAATCATGACTAAGGCACATCAAGCTCCCTATTCTACTAACCCGAGAGTCAAGAAGATGTATGCAGACCTTCATTCATTGTATTTTTGGGCTAGCATGAAGAGAGATATTGTAGACTTTGTAGTGAGATGTTTGGAATGTCATAGAGTTAAGGCAAAACACTAGCATCCCAGAGGTCTCTTACAACCTAATCTCGTTCCTGAATGGAAGTGAGATATCATATTGGTGGACTTTATTGTGGGTTTTCCTATGTCTTCTCATCAACACAATGCTATCATGGTCACTATTGACGGGTTGACCAAGGTGGCACACTTCTCTCCTATTTGATTATCCTATATTGCTTCCTGTATAGCCAAAATTTTCATGGAGGACATTGTTCGACTGCACGAAATTCTATGAAGGATTATTTCCAATAAAGATCCAGTGTTCACTTTTGCATTGTGTACATCCTTACAATGTGCCTTAGGGACCCAACTAAACCTCATTTCTGCTTTTCATCCCGAAACAGATGGTCAGATCAAGAGGGTCAACCAGGTTCTTGAGGACATGCTCCATATGTACATGATGGACCAACAGCCATGTTGCGAGGACTATTTGCATCTGGTGGAGTTTGCTTATAATAATGGTTATCATAGCTCGATTGGCATGGCTCTCTTTCAGGTATTATATGGCCATCCTTGTCAGACCCCGTTGAGTTGGGACCCTCTTGAGGACCAAGTTCTGCTTGGACCCGAAATGCTTCAGGACATGGAGCAACAAGTTGCTCGCATCAGAGAGCACTTAGTAGCAGTTCAGGACAGACAAAAGAAGTATGCAGATGCACATAGGATCAATCGTCAATTTTTTGTTGGAGATAGGGTCTTCTTGCAAGTGCGTCCGTGAAAGAGCCCAATCCATTATGGGAAAGGCTCTAAGCTTGTGCCTCGTTTTGTCAGACTATTTGAGGTGTTAGAGAGAATCGGCCCCATTGCTTATTGCCTAGCATTGTTGCCTAGTTTATCATGCATACACGATGTGTTTCATGTATCTGTACTTAGGCCCTATTATCCAAATGTTTCTCATGTGCTTGATTGGAATGTGTTGCGGGTTGAGGACTGGAAGCTGGCACTCAAGCCTGTCATCATTTTTCAGCATAGGAGGCTCGTTCTCAGGGGCAGAGAAATTGATCAAGTGCGGGTCCAATGGGACCCTAATGATGAGACATCAACGACATGGGAGGATGCATCCTACATTTGAGAGTCTTTTCCCTTTTTGTTTTCTGGCTTCCAGGAGTAAGCCTAGTTCTAGGGGGGAGGATGTAGTGCCTCTTGTGTTATTGTTACTCTTATGATACTTTGTTGTGTGTGGTTGATACTATTTATGTTTGATGCATACTTTAGACTATGTTGGTGACTGTTTCACCATGTTGTTTGGTTGGTTGGTAGTTCTGATTATTTGACTTGGTTGTCTATGACACTGCTACTATTACTTATGATATGTGGACATATTTGTTTGAAGTTATGCTTATGCAATTGTTTACTTATTGTTTAATGATGATGTTGTTTAGAATATGTTTATTGTTTGAAGTTCGGGTGAGAGGGATGGTGTTGTATCGCTCATCCGTGAGCGCCCTGCTACACTGTAATTCTCTCTCATGGTGTGTTTAGCATTGAATATATATGTTGTTTCGACACTTGGTTTTATACAAGAATGTAGGTCAGGCGCTGACTCCACCTGCACCGTCAAGTCTGAGCATGACCAACATACCCAATGGATATGATGTGGTTTAGGCAGTTGAAAAGAAAGTATCCCCGTCCGTGTTTGTCATCCCATTGTTGTTTGACGATGTTGTCTATCAGTATCTCATTTTGTTATGGTATCATTTTGTTTCTTGTCGTTCATTTTAAGTGTTAGTTTTAATGTGTTAATTATTTAGTTTTGATACATTATCGTTATTGTTAATTAGTTAATTTAATTTAATGATGGTTATTATTATTGTTGAAATTAATTTAATTAAGCATTAAATTTAATTATTAAAGTGATTTGTGAAAATGTCAAGGATTTAATTAAATATTAAATTAGTTTGTAAATTTTAAATGAATATTATAATTTTAATTGTCGATATTAAATATTTTTAATTGTAAATGGAATAATATTTTAATTGTAACATTGTTAATTTTTAAATCAATGATTAGATAATATTGTTTATCTAATCATTATTATGGATTTATTCAAAATGGAGATTTTAGTGTTTTTGGCAAATTTGGAAAAAAAAATGGATATTGTGTTAAATATTAAAATAAGGGTGAACTTTTTTTTATTGCAACAATATGATTTATTAAAATTGAATAATATTATTTAATATTAAACGGTAAAAACAATTATAAATGGTGAAAAGTATTACCCATAGTTGTTAATCTAATATTTTGGCATAAGTAGGTTTCTAGGTTAAATTAAAACATAAAGATTTTTCTACAAGTGGAAAAACAAAGCTAGGAGAAAATTTTAGGTGCTCGGAAATTGAAAAGTGAATTAAGAAAAAGTGATTGAAAATTATAGAGATTTGTTCTTAATTTATTTGGGAATGGGGTGAAAAAAGGAACATACGAAATTTCAACATAGTTTTGACTAGGAAAATATGCTCTGGTAAAAAAAACGGAAGGATTGATTAAGGTTTGGAGGGAGTGATTGTGCGGATGCAAAAGTTGTCTTAGCATCAGATTCTCAATACAACCAGCGAGGATATTCAGGTTCCATTGTTTTCTAAATCCTAATTCTATTTTGAAAATGATTGAGCTGAGTGTTTACACTGCTAGAGCACCGAAAGTTACTTATCCAATTTTGGATTGGCGACTAGTATTTAGTAATTACATTCTCTGATGATTTAGGAAGGTGTTTTATGAACAAATAATGTTTTTTTTCTATATAGTATTCTTTTGATGTATATCGTTACTGCCTTGGGTTAGGTTATAGTTTGATTCTTGCATTTGCATTTTCCCCAATCAACTAGCCAGACCAGGCCGTCATCTTGTTGGGTCGGGCTTGTCTTGGGCTGATTCCTTGATTCAAAGGGGATTGTTGCAACTTTCTTTTAATCGTTCCTTTGGATATGTTGAGCGTACCAAGCTTTGTATATCCTTCTGGTTGTAATGGCGTTCACCCCTTATTGGCTCGATTCTACATTTACCCTCTTAGAAATAATAAATTTGTTTATGAACTTATAGTTGGTTAGTCATCTGCCTTGGTTTCCAGCATTTAGATGATTTGGTGTATGTATTTTAGTGAATAATTCAAATGGCGTCCATTTTCTACTATAAAATTATGCCTGAAAGTTGTTGTTAGCCGCACCCTCATACTCTTTCTCTCCATGTGCCTCAGGAAACTTAATTCTTTACCTGATTTTTTTGTATGCATGTACCTAGGCGTGCCCTCTAACCATGTTAAGTTTGTTGCCTAGTGAAGTACGGTGGGTGTCGTCTTAGTTTGAGCAAATCGATTTGATGTCAGATTTATTCATCGTGTATTGGTGTTTGCTTGGTGTTGATTTTAAAAGCTTTTAATTCTATTGTTGCATCTTGGTATGGCATCGTTCAACCCAATAGAGGATAGCCATCGCTTGCTTATACTATCATCCCTCTTAATGGGAATAAAAATCAATTTAGCATACGTAAAGGCGTTAGAATTTTATTATTAGTTGTTGTTTATAAATTATGTCATTTGTATAATGACAGCAAAATAATCTTGATCATATACAGTTTTATCTATTTGTATAAATGTAAATACATATGTGAAAATAGGTGTGTGATTATTTTATATGGTGTTGTATTCCTTTAACAGTTTGTGCATTGTCTCATAGAAAAAGATAGGAATCAAGCAATATTTTCTTTTATACATAAATAAATATATAAATATATATATGTATGTGTATATGTATATATTTACATATTAGCTGAAAAGAGGCATTTTAAAATTAACGGAAGTTGGAAATTAAGAAAATAGTGCAAAATGAAGTGTTTATTTCAAATTATTTTTATTTATATTTAGAATGGAAAAGGAATTTGTTTGAATTAAAGAAGTAAAAAACAATTAAATACCTTAACGAGAAATTTGAAATACATCATACTGTAGTTTTGATTACTTAGATTTTTATTTGTTTAAATATTGTATCATTTGGAAAATGAAACTAGAATACAATTTTATCTTTTAAAAGATTCTCTAAAATTGATATCTTGAATGTGTTTTATGCAAGGTGTTTTAAAATCTTGTATGTTCTTGAAGTTTATACTTGAATGTGCAATGAGGATGTTCATGTTTCCTTGTTAAGTGTGATCTTTTTCCCCTTGAATCATTTTCAATTTGATGAACTTTGGTATTTATTCTTGTGGGAACCCATAGCATCAAGTTATTTTCCACTAGGAGTTTAAGGGTGGTTTGTTCGACAGGCTTCTAGAGGCAATGGGAAACTTGTTTTATGTGGATTTCCATGAATTGACCTTTTGAGTCGATTGAATTTTTGGTTTCGTGCTCATGTGGGTGTTACCTTTTATCATGGTGTTCTTTCCTTGGATATGGCTTTGAGCAAGAGGGTTCATGCCTCACATATGCACTTGGGTTTTATGATTTTAATGCTTTTTATGTTTTGGAACACCCCTTCATGTTGTGAGATTTGTTTCTAGGCTATCAGGGGGAGTGGCTCTTCATGGGGGCTGGCGCATAAAGGGGCAGCCTGGATAACCCATGGAAGAGTTGGTTAAATATGTGAAAATCTAATAGAATAAACTAGAGGGTTTGGGTAGGAACGCATTAACAAAAGATAATTAATATCCCTCACCCATGTCATTAGTGCTTTCACATACTAAGGATGGGTTGAGAAGGCTATGGTCGGAAAGATCACTACCTTGTCCTTGTCCTCATGAGAGGCTAGTGGTCCTACATGTGTCACCCTATGGGGTCAGCGTTTAGTGAGAGGCAGCTAGGATAACCATAGATGGGGTCGATGCCTGTTGAGAGGTAGCCAAGATAACCCATGATAGGGTTGTGTGATGACACTCTCCCATAGTATCCCTTGTTATTGCCTTTGTGTGCCTCTAGAAGCAATCATCTTGTAAGTAGTCATTGAGATTGTTGTTTGTTATGATTTGGTTACTCTTTTGTGGTTTGGTCTCATAGTTGTTCTGCTCGACTGTCTTGGTCGTGGGTCTTTCTTGTCAACTAGCACAGGGGGGTGGGCCTTTGGGTCCACATGGTTGGGTGAAACGTGCTATGCACCCCATTGGGTTCCCAATCAGTGTTTGTGAAGCGCGGAGTTTGTGTTGTTAAAGATGAACCAAAGCTTTGCCATAGTTCAGTTGTACCATGTTTATTTATGTGACATTCTTTTAATTGATGTATCATCTCATCTTTGTACCGGGAAGCACTGATGCACATATGTAATCCTAATAAGATGTAACTTCATAGTGATGTGTATGTACGTTCTTAGTTGATCAATGTAATGAATGAATATTATTGATTTTATCATGTGTTTCATATATAGATGATTCTCTTTATTGTATTATGGGGAATGTCTACATATGGTTCACTTATCCTTTATCGTGGTTTATAATATAATCTTGGAATTCGTTCGTTATTGTTATGGTATTAGTTTATGTTTTTGTAATGTTGTCTCATGTACCCCAATGGACGTAGTTGTTATTGCAATTGTATGTTCACATTCAACTTATGTAATGTTCTTTCAAAAAAAATTGTGCAGTAATTTGTTAGTTCTAGTTGTCCTTTAGGGTTCGCACGGCGGGGTGTTACAAGTTTTCCAAAGTGTCACATAGGATGACACTAGAAAAAGATGTGGAGTTAAATAGACAATTGTAGAAGTTGTTAAGGAAAGGATTGATTAGA